>OY992876.1:213589656-213607304 GCA_963921405.1 Cepaea hortensis | reverse complement strand
GGAACTACTCGACCGAGCCACATGCTGTCATATAAATGTGATATCCATGACTCCACACGGGATTGTCGGATACGCCAATGGTTGCAAGATATGGATTCCCAGGAATAGCTCTATTGTATTTTGAGAAATATAACAGATGATTACTTATTTATGTGAAGTGTTCTTGAAATAATGGATTCAACGGAATCATGGATTGTTCGTCATTGTTCACTGTCTTTCCTCTTCTACACCAGGGTGCAAAGACACCTTAGGATTTATTTTTTTATGTTGGAATACTTACAAAAACAACTGTGATAATGTAGTGAATAGTACACCAGCTTGCCAACACAGTCACCAGGGTTAGGCCCATAGTTGCGACGTTTGTTGTCCAACTTGTGTAGCCCTGGCAATGCCGCAATCTTGTGAACCAGATACCAGAACTTTCTTTTTCTGCGAGGAACATTTCGCGGAGAAAGGAGTAGGTTAATCCACCTCCGAAAGTTATAACCCAGTATATATGAAACCGCATGTTGTCCTACCACCAACTGTATCTATCATGGGATTACCTTCATCTTTACAGCAGTGCCAGTTGTTGGATTGCTTCTGCATTTTTCCAGGTGTGCACTCTTAACCTTACAAACTCACGGGCACTCCTAACGATGTCAGTGAGGTGCCTCACAAGGGATTCATTTCCAGTCTGACATGGAAGTAGGCTGATGTAATATCACTCCACACCTTGGACTACAATGATTTGACTGACTGATTATTTGCCAAGAAACAACAACCTCGCCACACGCGCTTTCTTTCTCCTTCAGCATTTTTTGGCAAGTTGGAATACTTGTTGTTCACGTTGCGCAATGATTGTGGACACGCCTACATTGTCCCCACTTGTGATTATACCTGATATCGCCACAAATTTTGAGAAATGCGCTTACGTTTAAAAGTATTGATTCATCAACCTCTATAGCAAACTGTCCTTCCTCAGTGTCCAACAACAAGCGTCTTTTAATCCCCGAACACCTCTTCGCCATGAGCCCATGATTTGTCTGAGCAGTAGATCCAGCATATAGAAGAAATGATACATCTATATAAATTAAGTATGCATACCATAGCCTTCCACTGTGGACCATCTGAAATAGAGACAGATAGTCGGACACATCGGGAAATCAACTTGATGGAATCTTACCCACTGAAGAGCTGCAGTGGCTGCCTCTATCTCTACCCCTGTGCTGGATAATAATTTATATATGCTCGGTTGTTCTCAGCAAGAATCTCTCCGTGATACCAAGATGGATATCCCCATCCGGACCTCTTTCCATCCAGAACAGAATCATCGTTGTAAATAATGTTACTCTATCCAAAGCTGTCTGTCTACTTCTTCTTTCGTTCGTTTGAAATTTGTCTAAAACTGCAATGTTGTCTCTTGTATGAATTTAACTGTCTTGTTTAATTCACTCAGCGGTCCATAGAGTGTCATGTTTTGGGTAGTCCTGGAGTATGTGTTCTGCTGTCTGCGACGCCAACCTACATGTGCACATGGCTGATTCGCCAATCTTGAATTTTGTATACATGTGGTTGTGTAATCTATTGTCTTGTTCTGATGAGCAGAATAATGATTTGTTCTAGTCTGTCCATAACGTGGTAGTCTCTTGAGCAGGTTCTGGTGGCTTTCTGACTGATTTGATCATTTTCTTTTGGTGTATGTAACGGGCACATTGGGTTGTTTTTCCTTTACTTCTTCCTTAGGTAATCTATAATTAATCTCAGCCCTCCTGAGGTGACTCTAAGTGCTTGATTTTGCACCTTTTTCAGCTCTTGAAATGTGGTGTTTGATGTTGAACTCCATGCATTTGGCTCGTATTCCAAGTGTGGTCGTATGCTCTGTTGATAAACTTTGCTAAGTATTTTCCCATTGGCTCCCCAAGTGGTTCCCTAATATTTTCTCAGGATGGCTATTTTCCTTCTGGCTTTTGCTACTGCTTTGTTGATGTCCTTTCTCCATGTCAGCCTGTCATCAAATGTTACTTCAAGGTATGTTGGTTCTTTGTCTTCTCTTAGGGATATTCCATTTATGTGGACGATACCTGCCTTTTGTTTTGGAGAAAGGGTAAACAGAGTGCAGCTGCACTTGTCAGTGTCTATGCTGACACACTATCTATTTACCCATGCAATAAATGCATCTAGAGCTCTTTATAGCGATCTGGTGGCCACTGATGCATGTTCATTTGTGCTCAATATGACCAGGTCATCAGCGTACATTGCCGCTTTAATTCCATGTGGTAGTTTAGCAACAAGATCATTGATGATGATAGCTGTTTATCAAGTTGTGCACATCTATTGCCTGCCTCCCACAGCTAGATTTCTGAATTCCCCGCCAAGAGTAATGATAATATTGTAATTAGTTGGGCTTTTGCCGTCTCACACATTTCTGTTTTGCCTTACATGGGTATGCTCAGAACTGCCGGTTTGCTTAATGTGGACTTAACTAAATTAAATGTAATATATTTATGTTTTTAAACACACAGAAGCCACAAAGAATATGTTGCACGATTTATTGGCTGGCATATTTCGCTGCATCTCGTCGGGTGCATACTGCAGAACTACATATCAATACTTATGTTTATATTTCATTATATTCTTCATTTCTATGCTTCGTAGTGTACAGTACTTCAGATAGTTGAAAATTACAAATATACGTCAGATAGTTGAAAATTACAAATAGGCGACCGGTTAATTACACCATTGCCCTGGCAATATGTAGCATCAAAATAGGAAACCTACCCATAAAAGATGTGATGGCGTAGTAGTTAGTGTTCGTTTAACAAAACAATGGTCTGGATTCAGTTCCCAGAAATTTCAAAATGATCTTTTTCAACCAATACCAATCAGGGTGTGTGGCGAAGGTGTTACAGACGCAATTCCTAATCCCGCATACCACGTTCGAAACACGGCTATGGGCGATTTGGCAGCAGAACTCTTGCGTTGGTTTTTATAAAATGGTATGAGTGCTGGTTGTTCAGAAAGCAATGACAAACTACTGAATGTAAACTTACCAAGACATCACAAACAGCCAAAAATGCTAGAGTAGACTGCAACGTCCTGTAAAGGATTATGCAACTAAGAATATTAAGTGTCGTGGAGAGAACATCGATAGAGACCGGGGTTTCTAGGGGAAAGTGTGGGGGTTGGCAAGCATCCAGACGGACATAGGACATTCTAGACACCACGGACATATAAAGCGGGGGAACTGACCAGAGATTTGAGTTATGTCGGTCTATCGCGATGAGAGCCGCGTGCTGCAGAGTACCTGCTTCTTGAGAGAGACCTGCCTTATTTCCCAGAGGGAAAATTGGTGTAGTGGTTATGACGCCATGCTGACATTGGCATGAGCACTGTCTTACGAGGGTCCTATATGAGCTGGAACTGGCAAGGGAATGAGAACACGGTGAGGGCAGAAAAGTAAATACCTGGATGGCATGACCACGTTGAAGGTCGAGACAAGAACACTGAGCTGATCCACGATTCGGGTGATCGAGTGACATGTCAAAACATGACCACCCACGCTTACCGGCATGGCACACGATGATGATGACATCAGCTTTCAACTTTGGCTACTGGAGGGGGAGACTGGCCATGGCACCTGGTCGTCTTGACAGACGATAGTGTGTTTTCTGCTTGAAAATAGGCGTAATAGCTTCTCCGTAGCACAAAGCCTGGGTTGAATTGCGTTGCCCAATCAGCATGATCCCTCTCTTCTTCTTCTTCTTCTTCTTCTTCTTCTTCTTCTTCTTCTTCTTCTTCTTCTTCTTCTTCTTCTTCTTCTTCTTCTTCTTCTTCTTCTTCCTCTTCTTCTTCTTCTTCTTCTTCTTCTTCTTCTTCTTCTTCTTCTTCTTCTTCTTCTTCTTCTTCTTCTTCTTCTTCTTCTTCTTCTTCTTCTTCTTCTTCTTCTTCTTCTTCTTCTTCTTCTTCTTCTTCTTCTTCTTCTTCTTCTTCTTCTTCTTCAGCATTTCGAGCCATTGAGGTTCTTTGCTGCAGATACAAGCCGTCTCCATTCGTCTCTCTGGTTGACCTTCTCGTGCCAGTCGTTGATTCCAAGTGCTTGTAGGTCTGTGTGTCCTTCCAGCGTCTTCTTGGTCTACCTCGGGGTCTACGGTCATTTATTTCCTGAGTGTAAGCGAGTTTTGTGTCCCTATTATCTTCCATTCTTTCTATATGCCCCAGCCATTACAGTCTATTAGCCTTCATGATACCAGTGATTAGCGAGGACTTAAACAGATCATAAATGTCTTTGTTGCTTCTTATTTTCCACTCTCCACTTTTTGTATCCCTAATGGGCCCAAAGATGCGCCTTAAGACTTTATTCTCAAAGGTTTGTAACAAGGCTTCGTCTCCTTTAGTTGTACTCCAGGTTTCAGAGCCATACAGCACAACTGGTCTGATCAGTGTTTTGTATATTGTGATTTTGGTGTTACGAGATAGCGCCTTTGATTTTAGTAGATGGTGTAGTGCATAGTATATCTTATTTCCAGAGTTGATTCTAGTTTGTATTTCTTCCCTTATGACGTTGGAGTAGTTGAAGATTGTACCCAGGTATTTGTATGTTTCCATTCTTTTAATATTCATATTATCTATTTGTATGTGGTCAGCGTTTTTAGCCGCTCCTTCTCTTGAAATTACCATATATTCGGTCTTATATTGATTGATAACCAGCCCCATTTGTTGAGCTTTTCCCTTTAAGTGAGTCAATATTTCCAATGTCTTTTGTTCATTTTCCCCTATAATATCTATATCATCTGCATAACCAAGCAGTTTGGATGTTCCTCCAATATCACATTCCTCCTTTACCTTCCTTACAACTTTCTCTAGAGCCAGATTGAAGAGTAGTGACGATAGTGCATCACCCTGTTTCAAGCCAGATGTTATTTGGAAAGGGTCTGATTTCCTGCCTTTATATGTTACTATATTATAAGTATCTTCCATGCATAGTCTGGTCATGTTGATTAACTTCTTTGGTATACCAAATTCCTGCATAGCATTCCATAGACTATTCCTACGGACACTATCATAAGCCTTTTTAAAATCCACAAAAATGTTATGGAGATTTCTTTTATCAGTCCGCATTCGAGGCTTATTTATCTGTTTCGTAACAAAATAGATATTACTAAGGCGGGGGGTTAACCCCACGCTTCAACCCCCAACCTGGAGGACCAGGGTGTTTCTCTTTGTCTGTTCTCTACCATTTGACCTCTCCGGCATGGGAGGCACTGCTGGTAGCTACGCTACCGCCGGCATAGCTCTCGGGGTCATTGAGAAAAAACTCAAGCGCCCCCCCCCCCCCCACCACCACCACGCCAAGGTGGAAACATAATTTACTCCAGAGAAAATGTTAACACAATACATCTGGAACAAGACAAGTTGCAGAAATTGCCATGTCAGCAAAGCTAACTCTAACTGTGCGCCTGTCGGAGCATGGATTCTAGATCAGTTGCTGACCAAGGCTTAGAGCCTGGTCTGCCCTGCCATGACATTTAGTCTTTAGGTTGCTGCATTTTCTAAGTGTTCTATCAGTTAATTGCTAAACTGGTAAATGTGATGCAGACTGCTGAAGTAATATTCTGTAATAAATGTGATCAATGTAACTAACTCTGGCACTGTGATTCAAATGACTGTATTAAACGATTAACTCTGTACCGCTGTAACTTGTGGTCTTGATTTCAACGATTATTATTATCATCATCATCACCTTCACTTTATCATCATTAACTGATTCAGTGCCAACACATCGCCAAATGTAACATTCCATTTGGCCTGAAGGACGATATATCGCCATAATAGGGTTATCGTGTTATTTGTTTTGTTTCCTGGTCTCTTCCGCAATTTGAAAGCTCCATGAACGGAAATTCCCATTATACTATTTGTTCATGTGATTGTGCGCCATGTGTGGTCCAAGCCTACTTTTTGTTTGGCACTGAATCAGTTAGCAACATGGTCAAGATACTTCATCACCATCAGGTGTCATTTTCGATAAACGAGGGTGATTATGTCCGCCATCAACGCTATCTCCACAGCCCTGGATATCATGATTGTGTTCTTGTTCTGATTGTGTGTGCGGTATCGAATCATCGTGTACTAGGAGATATCATTCAGCCATACAGACCCCCGTTTTGGATATATGTTGTTAGCCTCATATTTTTAGACACCAATCGCCAAATGGTAGGAGCTGTGATAGAGTAGTGGCTAGCCATTGGCCTATTGACCTGGTGGACACGGGTTTGATCAAGATGGGTGGAATCGGAGGTTTTCTTAAACATTGATCTGGCCTCCCAGGTTGATCCAGCCTAAGATGGGTACCAGCAATGTCTTGGGAAATAAAGATGGCCATCGAGATACTGACCTCATCAGCCACCCAGTGCCGACTGGTCTTCACAAATATGGGTCTAGCACAATGTACCCATTGTGTTTTAAGGCGTGTAAACTGATCCTTTTTTAAAATCCGCACACGATGAGTTACGTGGTCAATATCACGGCGGCCGACTTTATGTCCCAGGATATTTCCTGGTACGGATGTGTTAACAAGGAATCCTGAATATCAATTTTTGAAACATTTCCACCTTAATGGGGATTGGAACACGCGACCACTGGCTGGGCAGGCGCGCGTGCTGGACTCCACGCCGTCGTGTGTTGGGAATGTATTGAGGAGAAATAAACGTGTCAGCTGAATGACAACTGGCAAAAACTAGATGGCTTGACGAAATGGCCTAATGAGAACATAGATGGCTTGGCCAAATGACCTAATCGGGATCTTGATGGCATGGCCAAATGACCTAATAGAGACCTAGATGATTGGCCAAATGACCTAATCGGCACAAGAACGCAGCCCTAATCAGAGACTGGGAATCATGGGAGGTCATAATCAAGTGCCCTGCCAGCTGGCGTAGGTGTTCATGTCTCTCCACAGATCTCGGTCTTTTGTGTTCTGTTGTTGATATTCCAAACTACCGCCTCAATCCATCCAGCTTCATTTCCAATTGGTCGGCCTCTTTTTCTCTTCCTCTCGATCTTTCCAGTCGTCACGATGTTTTCCAGTACTTCTTTTCTCATCAAATGACCAAAGAAAGCTTTTTGTCTAATTCCTATTGTTGTATATAATGTTTTAGTTTCATTAGCCTCTTTCCGGCAATCGTTGTTAATTACTCAGGCAGTGCAGGGAATTCGCAACATTCGTTTCAGGAACAACATCTCTGTTGCTTCCAAATTCTTCCTATTTTGTTCATTTACATTCCAAGATTCATTGCTATACATCAAAATGGGTTCTGCATAGCTTTCTAGCCATCTCTTTCTTACATTCAATGATAATGACTTATTTCAAAAGATATCTTTCATTTTCTGAAAAGCAGCTTTTGCTTGCACTGTTAATAATCTTCTCTCGCTGTCTTCATCAATCTCGTGCCACATATCTTTCCGGTTGTCACAAAGAACCCACAACTATAGAATATGAACAGAATTCGCATTCAGTCTTAATCTCTGTTGTGCATCTTCAGTCTGACATAATTGCCCCTAGATATTTAAATTTATTCACCTGGTTAAGAGTATTCCTTTCAATTGTTATCTTATGCTGTATTTTGGTGTCATCATTTTCTTTGATATAACCAATATTTGGGAGATGGCGTCCATAAACAACCACTCTTACCAGCATAGTTAATGATGATGAAGATATTCCCAATATATATTAATGGTATGTAATTTGGTCTTAGAAATATATAATGAAACATAAAAGTTATTTGTATGTCATGTACAGGACGTTTCAATCTATCCCAGCAGTTTTGCTGTCTGTGACGCCACATGGTATAATCGAGACAAGAACATAGAGCTGATCCTCGACTCTGGTGACTGAGGGAGGTGGCGAAACATGACCGCCCAAGCTTATCAATATGGCACACGATGATGATAATTAACTAGACAATTTTTACATTCAGTATTTTCCCATTGTTGTATTCACTATTGACGCTCATACTCTTCGAAATCCACGCAAGGCGGCCTGCTTCTGAAGAAAAATTACAATCGTGAACCGAGTTATTCTATCGATATAAAAATAAACTGTTGATTCTTGAATGCAAATCAGATATCTTTCATTCCGGGCGCATCGAGCCAATCGATGGCCCCCTCATTCGACCGAAATCGGCGCTAGGGCCAGGTCATGCAAACAGTATCTGTATTGATCTGGTCTGGACGCGTCTCCGAAGGCAAATCTATTGTATAAAACATGTCGTCTGATTTCCGGTCTTAGCTATGTGAAAGTGTTTCTTCCTCTTCTGTGTTGTTCGCTTTGGGGACCCTACGCTTAAGTTTGTAATGGTTGCTTGGTTGGCTGATTGATTTGTTGATTGGTTGGTTTGCTGGTTAGTTGATCTGTTGGTTGGTATGTTTGTTGGTTGGTTGATTCGTTGGTTTGTTGGTTGGTTAGTTTCTTGGCTGGTTGCTTGAATGGTTGGTTGATTTGTTCGTTGGTTGGTTGGTTTATTATTTAGTTGGTTGGTTGATTTGTTAGCTGGCTGATTTGTTGCTTGGTTGGTTTATTTGTTAGTTGGATGGTTGGTTAGTTTCTTGGCTGATTGGTTGACTGATTTGTTTGTTGGTTGGTTTATTTTTTGGTTAGTTGATTTGTTGGTTAGTTGGTTTATTTGTTGTTCGGTTTATTTGTTGATTGGTTGGTTGATTTGTTGGCTGGTGGCTGATTTATTGGTTGGTTGATTTGTTATTTGGTTGGTTGATTGATTTGTTGGTTGGTTGGTTGATGTATTGGTTTGTTGGTTGGTTGGTTGATTTGTTGCTTGGTTGATTTATTGGTTGTTTGGTTGATTAGTTGGTAGGTTGGTTTATTTGTTGGTTTGTTGGTTAATTTCTTATTTGGCTGATTTGTTTGCTGGATGGCTGATTTGTTGACTGGTTGGTTAGTTTGTTGGCTGTTGATTGGTTTCATATTTGGTTGGTTGTTACCTTTGGTTGGTGTCTTAGCTGACTGGTTAATTTGCTTTGCTGACTGGTGTGTTGTTTCGATTTTTTGGTTGTTTCGTTGGTTGGTATGTAGATTGGTTGCTTGGCTGACTGGTTGGATGGAGACGTAGTTAAAAGATGTTCTGTAATAATGTATACTGAATGCAAGAACTGACATCACTGCACTCAGGACATTTCCACGCGTGCTCCGTCGCCCTCTTAAAAAACCACAGACGAGATATCGTGCTGATTATTCCAGTGACAACTTAAGTAAACGTCTGCCTGATTTCTCATCTAATCTTTGAGTATCCTACTCACTTCTTTCTGAACCAGCCTTGCCAGATATGGAAACTCTGTTCAGCTGCATTCAACATCCGATTCCAGAGAGCCTCCACCGCATAACCTTATCGTAAAGTAGTTCTATGTCCACAGGTAGTGCAGCAGCAAATCAACCAGTCATAGCCAAAGCTAATGGTCGATGTTTGGGGCAGGAGAGCCTGGCATATGATACCACAACATCCAGCTTAAGAATGGAGGTGGAGGCAGTCACTGCGGCTCTCCGCTGGATGGAGAATACGACACACACACACACACATCGTGATTGTAACTGACTAAGAAAGCATGCAGACGAGGGTGAGGACGGGCATGCTTCGTGCGGAGTGGCTTGCTTCGCTTCGGAGGTCACGGGTGACAAGCATCGCCTGGATCTTTTCTCCGGGGCATGCCGGTGTGCTGGGGAATGAACAGGCGGACAGATTGGCTGGCTCTGCAGAACTTGGTGGAGTATTGATACATGACAAGGCAGACGTGGTTGTGGCCTTGTGGGAGCACGTGCACACCTCGGAGGAGCAAATGGATTACCATGGTCTGGCAAGAATGAGACAACAAGGAGTGATGAAGGGATATGGCCGACGCTCAACGCTCAAAGGAAAGGCGAGACGGACTTATAATCAGATTGCTACTGGTACTATTAGTGTTGGAACTCTTCGCTGGCTGCTGAGGATGGGGACGGAGCACTTATGGGAATGCCCCGAATGCTGTGATGTCGATTCCTAAATCAATCAATCAATCAATCAACCAGTCTGTTCATTGCCCCGTACACCCGAGGCCCTGGGTAGACAATCATGACACGCTGGCAGTCTCCGTCCTGTCCAGCGATGCTAGCCACTCCACCAGAAACAGTCCAGTTTCCACTTTATGGAGCATATTATGTGAGTCTGTTACAAACACATGCCTGGCTGTGTTGCTCTTCAACTGTTGGAAGGCTAGGTGGATTTTCTGGATGAAAAAGTGGAGAGGAGACATCCAGACGAAGGCAATGTTACATCTTGGTGGACTATATCAAGAGAGGAACGATCGAAAGAAGGAACTTGTTTTTCTTCAAAGGGTTAAGAGTTGGACCCGTATGGCATTTATGCCTTTATTATCTCTCTGCTCTCATACTTTGTTTCATTCACACATCACTTATGAGGCTAATCTGGAAGAAATAGGAGATGCTTGGAAGACGCAGGGCAAACAGTGTTCGAGACTGATTAAAGCCGACCTTCAGTGCGGAGATGGCACCTAGTTATGGTGATAATGATTTTGATATGTTACAGAAATTGTCGTAAAAGTGTGCACGATTGAGTCGATGTCATGATAGGAGGAAATGACGTGAACTTCTAAATGGCGCACATCAAGGACACGTAAAAATGTAATTGGGAATTGGACTATTCAATCACATAAGCTGCTGAACATCTACGTTTAAAATGTATCTTTTGGTTATCTAATCATTTCTAAACTAGAAATAACTGAACATTTATTGACGGATACGTGATTGTGTTAAACGATAAAGTTAATCCCCGAGCGATTTCTTCAACAAGTAAATTGAATGTGTCGTGCTATGCTTCACATACATAGGCTTCTTGAGTTGATCTTATAAATCGTATCTCCATTATGCAGAACTACCAACAATTTTTGACTCTGCCCACGCACCATCAACTACCTCCGTTGGCAGCACCAACACACCAACAGCCAGCCCCGTCGTCTGTTCTTGCCTTTGGCGAGACGCAGCTTGGAGGAGGAGGGGGAGGTTTTTCTGGAGGCTGTGCTCTTCCACCTACCGGATTCATCTCTGTTAAGGCACCTACGTCATTATTCTACCAAATACAACCTGGGGATTACACATACGGATTCAACAGTTCGGGAAAATTGATAGGTGTCAATCCGGAAATTCCCTATCCAGGTTCGAACGCAAAACTCCACGATGTTCCTTTCTCCAGGACGGTTGACTGGTACACCACGGAGCTGCTAGGAAACACCAGCATCAAGCAGGTGATTAAGATGCGGGATGTTTGCCAGGGGAAAGAAGCAACCGAGAGCCAAACGGAAACTGATGAGTATTTTACAGCAGCGAACGACGAAGGTTATAAACAGTGGGTTGCGAAGAAGAAGGAAGAGCAAAAGAAGCATACAGAGAAGCAGAGGCAGATTAGAACGGTGCCGTTGGAGATTAAAGTCTTACCTGGCCATGTGAATCCGTCAGTCACAGAAACAAGTAATGAACGGTATGGGCAGTACTTAGACCTCAGGCCAAAGTATCCTGCAGTGTACCCACTTCCGGCTAAAATCCCAACAATGCCAATGCAAGTTTTGGTTAAGTTTCGGCATTCGAATATATCTGGTCAGCCTCCGATACCCGACCACGCTTTTGCTGTAGATCCTCGAGAGATGATCACGAAAGAAGGCTGTTACTCAAGAGGGATTCAGGGATTAGTCTATTACCCTAGTGGTCCGAATCCAAACACGAAGACCGCATACACTTTTAGGTCTAACCAGACAATTCTAGGGCAGACAGTTGGAGAACGTCAGAAGAGTTTTACCTGGCCGCTCTACGCACCAATAGGGCTGGAACTCAATCGCCCAATTCAACGATGCGTGTCGGTTGTTGCCGGTGTCAACGGTAAGAAGAAACTCCGAACAATGATACCTCCCAGAGCGGTGCCGTACATATATAACCGTTACATGTCCTATACAACGATCCCTAGCGACGACTCCAACACAGAATTAAACCCAGCAAAACAACATAAGCAAATCTGCGCGCCATTCACGCCAGTTTCCCACCCCGTGTGTGACCCCTGTAGCTTGAAGTTCATTAACCCTCAGCTACTTCCGCTTCCGGTTGAACTAAGAAAACCGCCATCTTGTTGAGTGTGAATCTTGTTGCAAGAAAACGAGAGAAGGCATTGCCCTGAACATGTTACAGAAAAGTTCTACTGGAGCTGCACAAGCCAGCCTTTGGGTATACGTTTAATTATATAAATATGAATGCAGTATTGTTATACTTTAAAATATACTTGAATTTAGATGAAATAGCAAATATAGTTCACGCGAACAACATTATTTTGGTATATATCTACAACAGATGTAGATGGGACACAGGTGCCTCATATACCATATACCTCACATAGAAATATACTTCGTATTCGAGGGGGCTTCGCGTAAAAACCTTAAAAGTGTGATAGAAATTACAAAAACCATGCCATTGTCTTGTAACCTATCAATATTGTTGTTTAGGGTGTCAAGATTCAAGCACGTGATATCACGGTGCAGACAATCTCGGTGACGTCATAAGGACAGTGTGAAGATTACCGCCTCACTTTTGACATTTATCAAATAGGAGCAGCGTTCTGTTATGCGTTTTTTAAATTTAAAATCAATGAATGGGTAAAACCTACAGAAATTCATCGGCGAATGAAGGTCCAGTATGGCGATGCATGCCGTTACTCCAGCACGGGTAGGGGTGGAGTAGTAAGTTTTAAAACCGAGTGCTGTGAAGTCAGTTCTTGACTCAACTCAACTCAATTCTTGCTGCAAGAGTATCCATTATAACATAGAAGACTGATTTGGCCCTCATCAACTTCATTTGTGCACAAACTGTACGAAAATGTCGACAAGCTCAAGATGACCACTACTTTATTTAAATATATTCAGATTGGCGCCTGAAAATGAACGGAAGAAGAAGAAGAAGAAGAAGAAGAAGAAGAAGAAGAAGAAGAAGAAGAAGAAGAAGAAGAAGAAGAAGAAGATGGTGATGATGATGATGATGATGATGATGATGATGATGATGATGATGATGATGATGATGATGATGATGATGATGATGATGATGATGATGATGATGAAAAAGAAGAAGAAATATTAACTTGATCATGTTTTCTACGCAATTCTTTGCTTTTTTTTATCATGGGATATCCTGCCGTCCACGATATGGACATTTGTTTACACCATTCGTAATAAAATGTAGGGAGGCGAACAGTAAAATTTCTACTATTTTATGAACCAATAACTTTTGTGCCAATATGTCTAAACATAGATTCTTTAATTTCCGCTGTGTGTTTTTACTTGTTCCAAATTTCACGAATTTTGTATTGGCGTTCACTGTTCATTTTTTTTTTCAAACTATTATTGCAGTTTTCATTGGTTTTCATCGCTTACCCTCTTTAACAAATGTCAGACCTGGACAATGATCGATAATGAGAAAAGATAAATTACACAACTGAAATGAGATTCCTGAGAAGAATACTCAATGTATCAAGAAGAGATAATATCAGAAATGAAATCAGGACTAAAGTGGGGGTTTTAGCAGCGCTAGATTTCATCAGAAAACAGCAAGTTAAATGGTTCGGCCACATAACTAGGCTATCAACTAACAATATACCACAGCAAGCAATGAGGTACAGACCAAGTGGAAACAGAAGAAGAGGCCGACCGTGTAAACGATGGACAGAGGGAATAACAGAGTCCATAGGAATCTCGGTATATGAAGATCATAGACGGGCACTCTCCCGCTGTTTATGCTTCAGCTCGACACAGCAAGGTACAAGAGGAACAAGATGGGGTGGAATGAGATGAGATGAGATGAGATGAGATGAGATGAGATGAGATAAGACTCTCTTTAACTTTATTGATCGAAGTTTTGGTCAGCTCATTATTCACATTTTGATTATTATTTCTAAATGATTCGTTATGGACAAAATGAATGTTATGACTTAGTCATGGAGTTGATGTTTTGTCTGCCCGATCTCTTATTTTGTACATTGTTTTGTTCTCATATTTTTTTTTAAATGTTAGATATATTTGAGCTCTTATTCGTGTTTTGTTGACACAAAGATTATTCCGTCTTGTTACGTTAGGTTCTATTGATTATACGTTATTTTATGAAAAGAAAAATATGCGTTGTTATCGATTTTGTCCCGTCTGCTCAGAGTGGTTTGCAATAAAGCGATTTTGTCCCGTCTACTCAGACTGGTTTGCAATAAAGCGGAATTTTCAAGATCGCTTATCTCCTAGGGTCAAGTTTACATTATCAAGATTTGCATTCTATTTAGGTAGCAATGTGTACACATACTGGGTAGTAAATCAACATTATCGTGTGCCTGCCATCAAGCGTAGACGATCATGTAACTTCAGAGACCTTGTTCCCTGGCGTTCTGAGTAAGTTCTGTTGGTGGTATTCCTCAATGCTGCCGCTCCAGTTTATCCAGTATCATTTCTCTCAGTCTGCTCTTGGCTCCGTTACCACTGATCTTTCCAGTTGTCACGATGTTTTCCGTTGCCTCTCTTCTTATAACATGACCAATGAAAATTTCCCCTCCCCACAAGGGGACAGGCGGACAGAAAAGGCAGCAAGTCATACAAAAGTAAGAATACACAATGCAAGACTAGTTTTCCCGGGAAGGTAACCCGGACAATAAATACCTGAAGAAGTCGGATGAGTCGAATGAAAGATGCAAATATCGCCGCTCGGCTGTAAACAGTCACAACGCAAGTTGAATTAAGTTAAGAACCGACATCACTGCATTCAGGACATTCCCATATGTGCTCCGTCCCCTCATTCAACAGCCAGCGGAGAGTCATACTACTAATCGTTCCCACCGCTATCTGATTTAAAGTTCTCCTGGTTCCCCCTCTCAGCTATAAGATTCCTCCTCTCAGCTCTAAGATTACTCCAGAACCCCTTCCGATCCACCGCAATCTCATGTTTTCGACATACGGGTTCTCAATCTGTTCCCCCGCCTTCTCTACCTGGTCCCACACACGCATGACCACCTCCCCCTTGTCCATAGACAATCTACCGCCAAGAGGCGCTTTCCCCGCCAGCTCACCACCCTGTCCACTTCCCCTTACCCCCGCATGACCAGGGCAAAACATCCACACAACTCTCACAATCTGAGACCTCCGAAGCGACGACAGTCATCCATACGAAACATCTCCCTCTCCACCCCACAAAGCATACTCCCTGAATCCGCAATGAACACAACCAACTCCAACCAACGAAACGCCGCCGCCACCGCCTCCACCTCCATTCCACAGGCCAGACTCCCCCCTCCCCCACCCCAAGACCCGTCCATTAGCCTTTGCAATAAAACCTCAACCACCACGTCTGCCTCCCACCACCGACCATTGGCGCAGATAACCACGTCACTTTGATGTGTGCCACCCCTGATCAGTTGCAGCACTTCAAACCCAGCACGGCTCGCCGCCTACTCTCCGCACCCACAACCCAGTGTCACCATCACACCGTACCAGTCCGTCATGTCCTCCGGAACCCCAACCCACACTTTTCACGATTGATTGTCTCCAGATCACACACCTGACGTATAGATATTTCTGCCTGTGCCATCCAGGACCTGTCTCGTCTTAGTCTATGACACCCGACCATATCCATGGCTTCATGCTGTGGGTGATCCCTATCTGCAGCAACTCTCAGGTACCATTTAGCCTGAAGGACCCTATGCCAACTGTCATTGTTGGTAGCGCCAGGATATGCCTCATGCATATAACTGGTGTGTCCTTTGTGCACCCCAGGATTACCCGCGTGGCAGCATTCTGTATGCGCCCCAAGCTTTCAAGCTGGCTCTTTGATACTCTCAGCAACCCCAAACCATACTCAATGACAGAAATTATTCAATGCTGAAAGAGCCTTTAAAGCATCCTCTGATCTACTCCGGTTGCTGACATCGCCCTCAATGCATTAAGTCCCCTACCAGCCTTCACCACCAAAGCCCCCCACACGATCCCCAAAAGACAAACACCTGTCAAAGGTGATACCCAAGCACTTCAATTTACTCTCTCTATTAAGAGGACATCCATTCAACACAACACCTGGGACATCTGCCTTGACGGTCCGGTTATCCACGGAGTACCACACAACCGATGTCTTGTCTTGGTTTATAACGGCCCCTGCGTCCCTGAACCACTCTGCCACCCTGTTTACTGCCACCTGTAAGTCTTCCGCCAAACTGGCCCTATCTATGCTCTGTACACCAGCACATCATCTGCAAACGTCAAGATTCCACCCACACCTGGTGTCTCAATAGCTGCGATTTTGCTGGTGTAGACCTTAAAGAGCACTGGCGACATGGCCGATCCCTGTGGCAAACCAGGTGTAATAGTACAGGGGAAGCTGATTACGACATTCCAAACGCCGCTGGAGCCCGACTGCTATTATCTTTCCGAGGACTTTGCCAAAGGTGTTTTGCAGGGTCATGATTCGGTATCCATTACGTCTGGAGTTATCTTTACTTAGCTTTGAGAGTTGGACCAGGTAGCTATGCAGCTAATTGTGGTGTATTTCCGCCGTATTGATGCTTAAGTTGAAACAAAAAGCCATCTCCTCCAAGTTACCATCTTTCATGTTACTCATATGGGTGTACCTCACCCCCATCCGGACCTGAAGCTGTTTCTTTAGCACACTTCAGTACCCGTTTAATAACCTCCACCTTAATCTCACAGTCCTCTTTCCTAGTGACCCGTGACAAGGCTTCTCTGACCATATCTCTAATCTATCTTGCTGATCTGTCTGTTTTAAAAATCGTGCAAGAAAGGCCTGCCCTTTGTCCTGGTCAGTTGTCATAGGTCGGTTGTTATAAGCATAAACGTTACCATGTGTATCAGGCATCGCCTGTCTCTTCATCTGCCTGTGCAGCCTCCAGAATTGTCCCAATGTCACATTCCCACCGACTTCTTTGCCTCTACTGCCCGGAGTTTAAAATCCTGCACCTTCATTTTTTTAATATCTTTCAGCCTCCTCCAATTTTATGTCAACTGAATTGGTTGCTCTCCGCACCCTCTGCCAATTTTTTATGGCTGCCCTCTTTTCCCTCTATGAATTCTCTACCTCTGGTGTCCTCCATGGTGGTTAGGTGAAAATTCTTCTTGTTGGTTTAAATCTTCCCTGTGATCTAAGGCGCCCCAAGAGCGAAGACTGGTTCGAAATCATAACTGAATACCCTGCGAGCTCTTATAGCCCTAACTCTGCTGGACTTAGGTATCAGCACAGAACAGGGTAGGTGGTCACTTCCATGGTCTCCAAGGACACTCCACTGTATGTCTGATGCCGCCTCTTGGGATACAAGTGCCAGGTCGATGGCCGTGCCAGAGTCCCCCGGTTTCATTGCTAGCCTAGTTGGTGTCCCGTCATTTAAACAGACAACATCCGTCTCAAGCAAGGCCTCAGTAAGAGCAGTACCTTGTCTGTTCTCTCCTGACCTGTCTCACTCCTTGGCGCGGGCATTGAAGACACCGCATATCAGATACCCGGTAAAAGGGGTATCCACTGAACCTTTCAACCAGTCCCATCTCTCTCTGCTTATGCAAGATTTCCCACTTACATACATATTTATTAGGTTCCA
>OY992876.1:213069656-213584656 GCA_963921405.1 Cepaea hortensis | reverse complement strand
TAATTAATATAATTAATTAATGTGTTTAAAGAAATGAATGTGTAGTAGACGGTACTACCTGCTTTCTGTTAACGCCGAATGTTGGGCGGCGCTCACAAAAACCGACACACCACATTTGGTCTGTAGAAGGTGGCATCGCCCAGTTGCTTGTTGCCTTCCTGTATATATAAGTCTTTCCTCCAAACCACTAGCGTGACCACAGGTCACGGCCATCAAATCATGCGCATCCCACGAACGGGATCGGAAGACATTGGAACACCGTCTCATCTTCCAGTTGGGCACACTCTCCCCTCACGGCCTTAATGTCCAACACAGCTTCATTTAACTTCCCACCCCACCGTCCAACCCCTAGCGTACAGTCCACCATCTGGGTACGTGCAGATCCTTTATATGACATCACAGTCAACTCTCTTGGCGGATTTACGTTCGGTGTTTTGCCATCATTTTCTGAACGACCGCCACTCATGCCTCTCTGTGTGTACTAACACTATATAGGTTTCCACAGCGGTGTTTCGAGCGCTTAACGATAATTGCTAATTGTCATCTGCGTCCGTAACATCTTTGCCGGTCTCTAATTTCACTTTTCCGCACACATGGGCGCGTCTCCACCCCACTCCCTTCCCGCTTGACCTTTGACCCGTGTACCATACATCCGGTCTATTGATCCACTGGCGCCCTACGTGTGTCAGACCTTCCAAGCTAGGACACGGTATTCAGATGAGTACATTCAATTTTAATTAGTTTAATAGTTTAATATTGTCATAGTGTGTTTCATGTAGTTTTGTGTTGGTTTGTATTTGTTTGTCCTGTGCTGACGAAGGCTTTGGCCGCAACGTCCAATTTGTCTCTTGTAGTCGTGTTTCAGTAAAGCTCACAATCTACTTCTCGTTTATTTGGGTGATTCATTCATTGCCTTTTTAAGCTTTACTGCAGTTCACCTCATTCTTGTATTTACCTATTATGTTGCATGAACTTTACAGAGGGTGAATACACAACTTTGACCGGCATTATTTTCAAACACTGCACAGTCATTAAAAATACACCCTCTACTTCGACCATATTAAACGTCATAGTGGCTTGGAAAGTACAGTGCTAGAAAACCTGCTTCCCGGTAGAAGAGGCTGGGGTCGGCCAGCACGAAGATGGACACATGGCATTGCAGACATCTTGGGCATGAAGGTGCATGAGGCAAGGGAGACGACATAAGATCGAGGCTTCCCGAAGCGCTTTGATGAGAGCGACGCTCTGCAAGGGACTTTCTACATGTTGATGAGCACCATATATCCAGTACGTCACATGAGGTGAAAAGGATCAAGAACTTACTGAACTTTGAACTCAAATACCTTATTTGTGCGGTGAAATCAAAGACTGTTACTTTGTTATAAAATGTCATAAAATTAGTGTTTGATTTAAAGACTGTTGCTTTATTGTGAAATGTCATAAAATTAGTGTTTGATTCAAAGATCGATACTTTGTTGTAAAGTGTCATAAAATAGTGTTTCATACAAATACCGATACTTTGTTATAAAATGTCATAAAATAGTGTTTGATTCAAGGAATGTTACTTTGTTATAACATGTCATAAAAATAATGTTTGATTCAAAGATGTACCGTATGAAGTGAATAAATGATTTATACTTTGGCAGAAATACTTAAAACACATTATCGCTGAAATTGTTCGAATGTGTAGCATTAATTATCCCAACGGCAGTCGCAAATTTAGAATACAATCTATCTGTGGTTGCATAAAATTGGCTGGAACCGACTAATTGCTAATGCCTTGATATGTATAAGAAATTGTTTATTGTTCGCTGGCTGTTGAAAATGAGAACGAGGCACTTATAGAAATAACTCGAATGCTGTGATGTCGGTTCTTATCTCTGCTCAACTCATTTATTGTTCCCCGAATACGGCACGCGAAACGCCTTTTCATTGTGTATTAATTTGTTATAAAACACATAAATACAGTTTTGTTATTGTGTTCGGTTTAAATTCTAATACTTTATTCTAAATTATCATATTGGTTCTTTTCCTTCTGGGTTCTGAAAGGTCATTGCCATAAAATAGATTATTTTCCTGTTTTATTCTAAGACTTTTCATCATCATCATCATCATCATCATCATCATCATCGTCATCATCACATCGTCAGAATCACCACCATCATCATCGTCATCATCATCGTCATCACCACCACCATCATATTCATCACCATCATCATCATCATCATCATCACCATCATTATCGTCGTCGTCGTCATCATCATCATCATCATCATGATCGTCATCCGGTGGCTTGCCGTGTATAGAACCCTGCCCATACCCATCTTTCGAAATGTCTCTCATCCATAAGCCAGATACCCTGCCACTATTGTTGACGTTTTCAAAGTCTGTGTGATTTATTCTAAAAAACAAGAAACTGAAATTGTCGTGTCTGTTTGATTCAGAGATTCGTGTATTACTTTTTATTGCACTTTTTAACATATACATTAAATGTTAGTCTTATTTCAAATAGAAAATACACCCTGCCTTGGGAGTAATTAGGTTGCCATCAGACTGGTTTGAACACCAGTGTCCCAAGCGATTCTGTGAATTCAGTAAACGATTTCTTAGCGTCAGGGTTGTACACAGATGTGCCAATGGATTGTGTGAATTCAGTAAATGATTTCATAGCATCAGATTTGTACACAGATGTGCCAAGCAATTCTGTGAATTCAGTAAACGATTTCTTAGCGTCAGGGTTGTACACAGATGTGCCAATGGATTGTGTGAATTCAGTAAATGATTTCATAGCATCAGATTTGTACACAGATGTGCCAAGCAATTCTGTGAATTCAGTAAATGATTTCTTAGTGTCAGGGTTGTACACAGATGTGCCAAGCGACTCTGTGAATTTAGTAAATAGTTTCTTAGCGACATGGTCCCGTCCTTCTCCCCCGCGGGCTAGAACTTGTCCTGTAGTCGAGCCATCGTCACAAGATTGCAGGGCGGCTGGTAAATAGGAGGCAGATATCTGGAAGAAGAGGAAGAAACGTGAAGTAAGTCAAACAAAGGGCCCTTTTGCAGGCCACAACGCTCTGTGGCGAAGGGGTTACGGATGCAATTCGCAATCCCCCATACCGCGTTCGAAACACAGCTGCGGGCGATTTGGCAAAAGACCGCCATGCTTTGATTTTCATATAATGGTGTTAGTGCCGGTCATTCAGAAAGCAATGGTAAACAACTGAACGTAACCTTACCAAGGAGTCACGGTCCCAAAAATAACTGCTGGGGATGACTGCGACGTCCTGTAAAGGATACGCAACAAACGGTTTTTTACAGGCCAATTATACACTCATCTATAGTTCTTATAGACCAATCGGCAAATGGAATGTGATGGGGTCAGTATCGCGCTGGTCGCCTCTACTTCCCGAGACATTTCCTGGTGCTCATGTCAGGTGGTGTAGACAAGGGAGCCTAGGATGGAGTGTCTTACACAAATATTATCACAGCTTCAGAGAAAATAGTATCATCTATTCTAAATGAATCTGTCATCATTTCTAGACTAAACCACAAGTCTGTCTATATTTATTTGAGAAGAGCTGGCGATGTTATTTTATAAGAGTTTTCAATATTATTTTATAAGCGTTTGCAGTATTATTTTAGAAGAGATGGCGATATTATTTTATAAGAGTTGACGATATTTTTTTAAAGAGATGGCTATATTATTTTAGAAGAGATAGCGATAATATTTTAGAAGAGATGGCGATATTATTTTAGAAGAGATGGCGATATTATTTTAGAAGAGATGGCGATATTATTTTAGAAGAGATGGCGATATTATTTTTAAAGAGATGGCTATATTATTTTAGAAGAGATAGCGATATTATTTTAGAAGAGATGGCGATATTATTTTATAAGAGTTGACGATATTATTTTTAAAGAGATGGCTATATTATTTTAGAAGAGATAGCGATAATATTTTAGAAGAGATGGCGATATGATTTTATAAGAGATGGCGATATTATTTTAGAAGTAATGACAATATTATTGTAGAAGTGATAACGCTGTCAATTTTAGAAGAGATGGTGGTCAAAGATCACATCGCCTATGTAGTCGCCACAAGTATGCAAGCTAATATTGCATAAATGCTACTTGCATGTCCTCTACAGGATGTGGCATTCAAACCCAGCATGTCATGCCTGTTTCTGACTTAATAGGCAGTTGTTACCTTCAGTAGTTTGTCAGTGCTTTCTTAACGACCGACACCTCACACCATCGAAATCAACGCAAGATGGCCTGCTTCCAAATCGCCCGCAGTTGATTTCGAACCCTCGTATATCGGGGAATAGTGAAACGCATTCACTGCCCCCTAAATCACAGTACCGTATATACTGCATGCAAGCTGAGATGTCTATTTGGTCTTCCATAGATACAAGTACCGTATATACTGCATGCAAGCTGAGATGTCTATTTGGTCTTCCATAGATACAAGTGCCGTATATACTGCATGCAAGCTGAGATGTCTATTTGGTCTTCCATAGATACAAGTGCCGTGTATACTGCATGCAAGCTGAGATGTCTATTTGGTCTTCCATAGATACAAGTGTTGTATATACTGCGTGCAAGCTGAGATGTCTATTTGGTCTTCCATAGGTACAAGTGCCGTATGTAGTGTATGTAAGCTGAGATGTCTATTTGGTCTTCCATAGATACAAGTGTTGTATATACTGCATGCAAGCTGAGATGTCTATTTGGTCTTCCATAGGTACAAGTGCCGTATGTAGTGTATGTAAGCTGAGATGTCTATTTGGTCTTCCATAGATACAAGTGCCGTATGTAGTGTATGTAAGCTGAGATGTCTATTTGGTCTTCCATAGATACAAGTGTTGTATATACTGCATGCAAGCTGAGATGTCTATTTGGTCTTCCATAGGTACAAGTGCCGTATGTAGTGTATGTAAGCTGAGATGTCTATTTGGTCTTCCATAGATACAAGTGCCGTATGTAGTGTATGTAAGCTGAGATGTCTATTTGGTCTTCCATAGATACAAGTGTTGTATATACTGCATGCAAGCTGAGATGTCTATTTGGTCTTCCATAGGTACAAGTGCCGTATGTAGTGTATGTAAGCTGAGATGTCTATTTGGTCTTCCATAGATACAAGTGCCGTATGTAGTGTATGTAAGTTGAGATGTCTATTTGGTCTTCCATAGATACAAGTGCCGTATGTATTGCACGCAAGCTGAGATGTCTATTTGGTCTTCCATAGATACAAATGTCGTATATACTGCACGCAAGCTGAGATGTCTATTTGGTCTTCCATAGATACAAATGTCGTATATACTGCATGCAAGCTGAGATGTCTATTTGGTTTTCCATAGATACAAGTCGATTGCCTGTCCGAGAATTCTAACCGGGACATCGTGACAGAGATCACCTGGCCACCCGATCCTTACAGGGGTAGCTCATTCATGCATAAGACTTGATACTGACCACATGAACCATTGATTGCCGATGGTCTATAAACATCTGTGCCTAGCACCATATGCCCAAGTTGCCATCATCATAATCATCATGTGCCATGTCGAAAAGCGTGTTTCCCCATCTGACACCATCACCAGAATCGTGGATCAGCTCTGTGTTTTTCTCTCGATTATGCCATGTGGCTAACCCATACAGATATTTACTTCTCTGACTTCCTCTTGTTCTTTTCCCCACAATTTTGCAAGTTGCCACCAAGTTTGCCAGTTTATTTCTTCTCATAACATGTCCAAAAAATCTTGACTGTCTACGTATAATTTCCCTATTACGTTTACGGTTTTCATTTGTTTCTTTCAGGACTTGCTCATTGTTTTTTTTTTTTTTCTGTCTGGCCACGTTTTCCTTGACATTTTCCTCAGAAACCACATCTCCACTGCCAGTAGATGTTTTTTTTCATCTTGTCTGCTCATTATCCACGCTTCATATTCATACAAAAGTATAGGTTCTATATACAGTACTTCAACACTGTTTTTCTCGTTGCAACTGAATCTGTTATTGGTCAGTATGTTTTCCATTTGTCAAAAGCTGTCTTCATCATAGCGATTCTTGTTCTTCAAGGCACCTCCCATCAGATATTAGAACTGTTCCGAGACAGCTGCGCCGATTCACTTAAGAACATTCATATTTACCTGGATATGACATTGTTGTATTGTACGCCGTGTATAGAATCCGTTGCTTAAATCTAACGTGCCTCCTTCATTCTTGTCTCATTAAGGTTCTTTGAATCTGACAGTAGATACTAGTGACTCATGGAAGCGTCAAAGAAAACAACCGCGAAAGATATGAACTGTCAACACATAGAGAATGTTTAGCAAAGGCAGGCTTGTCTTTCATAGCATATAGCAATAATGTTGACGGTGGTGGTAGTGGTGGTAGTGGCAGTAGTGATGGTGGTGAAATTAATAAAATCAAAATAGGCGTTGTTATTCTTCTTTGCCTCCTTCTTGTCCTTATTCGACTCCTTTTATTCTTCTTCTTCTTCGCCAGTTTCTTTTTTCTTTAGGTATGCTCTGGGATAGCATTGGGCGTTCGTGACTCCCACACCCTTTCATTGGTCTGGACAGTTTTCATGAACTTGGTGATGCTTACATTATTATTTGATATTGTGTGTGGCCTAATTGTCACGATCCATTGTTATCTTTCCTGAGTGGATCATGATATGCACGCCTGTCAGGGTATGGGGTTTAAGATAGAGTTAACAATGTGCGCATAACATGGGCAACCTGGGGTGGGGGTGGGGGGGCATTTTTCTTCTTCGTATCCTTCTCCGCTTAGCCTACTCCTATTCCTCTTATCATATTATTATTATATTTATTATTATTATTACCAGTCTGCACACCAATAAGCCAGACATGGGACAACGGATACTTACGCAAACCTCAGGTCCTGTATGACATCACACTGATGTTGGACAACAGGATACCTTCATCCGACATACAGGACTTCGAGTTGGAGCTCAAGCCAACGAACACAAGCAAGCAAGCAAGCATTATTATTATTATAGGACCGGGTTATATACTGGCCAAGACCTATTGACGCGTCCGCGTCGAGCGTCCTGGGCAACAGGTCCCATCGGGGTCCTGGCTAAAGTCAGTAGGATCGCCGATTCCTCCGAAGTCGGAGAGTGTCTGCCTGTATGGCGAGGAACCACCAGTCTGCACACCAATAAGCCAGACATGGGACAACGGATACTCACGCAAACCTCAGGTCCTGCATGACATCACACTGATGTTGGACAACAGGATGCCTTCATCCGACATACAGGACTTCGCATTGGAGCTCAAGCCAACGAACACAAGCAAGCAAGCAAGCATTATTATTATTATTATTATTATTATTATTATTATTATTATTATTATTATTATTATTATTATTCGCCTTCGATGACAATTTGGTGAAATGAAATGCAGGGAAAATTAAATAGATCAACACCATTAGTGGAAATGGATCATTCGAAGAATGACTTCGTAAAAGATGCTTCACAATGGTAAAGTCCCATCTGAATAAATATTACTACACCACGAATATTGAGGTCTTGTTCTAGTATTTATATATTATAAAGTTCATGATGTATATAAATTATCTACGAGATAGTTCGGATATTGTTTGTGAGGTGTACACACGGCATCTAAGTCATCCAGTTACTTATATTCGGGGAATCTTCTCCTCTGCATAGCTTGCTGCTTGTTCTGGTTCCTCTATCCTGTACAAATCTAATTAGTCAGTCAGTCAGTCAGTCAGCCAGCCAGCCAGTCAGTCAGTCAGTCAGTTAGTTAGTCAACAGATCATCCTCATTGCACATCGAACCATTCAGTCCATAAGTGCTCGGATCCCCTCCTCACCTAATTCCGCAGCGTGTAGCGGCTCGCGACACCAGTTTTGTGTTGGTTTATTAATCTTCTTTGGCTACCTGCACAGTGTTCTTAACTCTTTTAACATGCTGTTCTTGCAGTCTGACCACGGTTGTACTTGTAGATTCACAGTCATCACATGGTTCTCGCAAACAACTTACGCCTCGTACAAATCTATCAATGAGAACCAGACATGTTAATCAGGAACCCAGCTACTTACACCCGAGGGATCATTCTACTCTCCATGGCTTGCTGCGTCTCCTGTTTCCTTTTCTTCTCCAGCCAGAACTGTAGAGGATCGCGGACGTCCTGTTCTGCTTTGATTGGGCAGATCCTTGCGCACCGATGGCTAACAGACGGTATCGGTACATTGTAGTGCGGGAATGTCCCCGGGAAAGCTTGTGGCTGGTTGAGTGCCAGTTCTAAATACTGCCTGTGGATAACACATTTATAACGTAAGGTCTTTAAATATATGCTTACTCCGTGCAATCTGTAGATTGTATATTGCCTTCTTCTTCTTCTTCTTCTTCTTCTTCTTCTTCTTCTTCTTCTTCTTCTTCTTTGTTTTTGTTTTTTCGTTCGTTCGCTCGCATTAAACTCAAGCGTAGCCCATACACATGCTACTACTTTTAATGCACTTGACTAGCGCATGGATGAGCTTTCAATATTACCAGTGTCCCTCGCCACCAGGCAAACTCACCCCGACTTCTGATGTACTTGTAATTTACGTCCCCTAAGTCAGGAAAAAGAAGTAAATATGTTAGTCCAACTGACTGGTGTAGATGTTGAACCCATTACCTCGGCATCAGCACACCGGACGTTTAAGAGCGGGTGTGCTTAAACTTCGACCGTGCTGACCTCCGTGTGGGATTGTTGATTTTCTGTGCTCTTTCACTTCTCCTTAGAGTACCTTAGACTGCAGGAGGAATTAGAGCACTTAATGTGCCGTCAGAACAAATCCTTAGGGAAACTAAACCAATGGAGCACTTAGTGTGCCGTCAAAACTAGTCCTTAAGTTTTAAGGAAACTAAACCAATGGAGTACTTTGTGTGCAGTTAAAATTGATCCTTAGCGAAACTAAACCAATGGAGCGCTTAAGTGCAGTTAAAACTGACCCTTAACGGAACTAAATCAAACACACTCTCCCTCCTCTTCTTCGTTCTTCTGAAGAGGGTAGTGTCTAGCTATGCACCTCAAGGGTCAGTGTGTCAAATATCACCGCGCAGTTGTGCACGGTTTGCACCCCACCCCTAGACCAGAGGTTCCCAAACAACGGCCCGCGGGCCACTTGTGGCCCGCCAGCTGTCAGAAAGTGGCACGGAAGGCCTTGAGCAGTCATTTTCCGCAATAACTGTTTAAAAAAAAAAAAAAAACAAGCAGAGTTCCAGACTCACCGACAGTAACATAGCTGCGCTTATGACTGGGCACGACAGATTTGTGCCCAGACATTGATAAACTGGCATCTGAACTTAAGTAACTGGTTATGACGAACCGTTACAATTGTAAATTAATTACATTGATAGCGATTTTCAAAACTGATGTAAAATTTAAGTTAAGAAAGGTGAGAATGATTTTGCACGACTTTTATAATTTTATAACGCTGTGGCCCGCTTAACTACCGAAAATAGTAGATATGGCACTCTGCTTGAAAAGCTTGGGAACTACTGCCCTAGACAGATTCTGTCCGAGGTAACGGCCTCTATCTACCCATGTGTACATTTCCTCGCCTAACAATTTTGCCAGCAGAGCGGCTTTATAGCCTACTCTTTGTAATTTAACGTGCACGGGAGCTTCTGCTTTTCGCACTTTTTCTGAGAAGGCTAGGATCTGCTCTCACTACCGAAGAGATGAATGTGATGTAATTAGACATCAGTGGTTCTAAAAACTTTACAACATTCCAGCCTTTGCTGGTATCAAACCTGCTACCTTCCAAGCCTGAGTCGGACATCGAGATCACTCAGTCACGCCACCCCTTCCCGACCGTGTTTTAACTGATTCAGTGCCGAAGGATAATATATCGCCACATATGACCTGCCATTTGGACAGAAGGACGATAGATTGCCAGACTAGGGTCATCGTGTTATTTGTTTTGTTTCGTGGTATCTTCCAAAATTTAATTGCTCAGTTAACGGAAATTTACATTATAAGACATATCCATTTGATTGTGTACCATGTTTAAAAAACATACTAACCAATAAAATGTCATTTGCAACGAGTAAAAGAGTGCTGAGATGCTACATAGAACCTGTACTTTTGTATGGGTGTGAAGCGTGGACAATGAGCAGACTAGCTGAAAAGCATCTGATGGCTGTATAAATGTGGTTTCTGGGGAAAATACAAAGTATATCATGGACAGACATAAAATACAATGACCAAGTCCTACAAGAAACAAAATGAAAACCGTAAACCGATTAGAGAAATTAGACGTAGAGAGTCACAATTGTTTGGTCACGTTTTCGGAAGAAGTAAATTGGAGAACTTGGTGACAACTGGCAAGATCGAGAGGGAAGAGAACAAGGGGAAGGCAGAGAAGTAAATATCTGGATGGCTTGGCCACATGGTATGGTCGGTTGTATGATTCGCAACTCGTGATCGCGTGAGATTGCGAAACATAAATTCACACGCTTATCGACATGGCACAGGTGAATGAACCATGTTTGGTCCACACCTAGTTTGTTTGGCACTGGAAGTAGTTAAATAGTCACCTATGTTATAGGTGAGTTCGTTAAAACCACGACCAAAGCCCGGCTAGGAAGCCGGTGTTGCCTTTACCTGGGATTGAGCGAAAGCACGACTAGGAAGCCGGTGTTGTCTTTACCTGGGGTTGAGCGGGATTCGGCTGGCATCACTGGCCGGCGGCTGCAGGTAGGTGTAGTCCAGCAGGGACATGCCAGGGGAGAGGTTGTGGATCTCGTTCACTTTGTACAGCTCGTCCCTCGGGTAGGGGTTCTGGATTTCATACACGATCAGTCTAGGAAGGGGGAAATAGAGTATAACATGATGATGATGATGATGATGATGATGATGATGATGATGATGATGATAGCGAGGATGATGATGCTGACTACCTCGCCCTCTACTTCTTTCTTCTACTACTGAAAACAACAACAACAACAACAACAACATCAACAACAACTACTACTACTACTACTACTACTACTACTACTACTACTACTACTACTACTACTACTACTACAACTACTACTACTACTACTACTACTACTACTACTACTACTACTACTACTACTACTACTACTATTATTATTACTACTACTACTACTACTACTACTACTACTACTACTACTACTACTACTACTACTACTACTACTACTACTACTACTACTACTACTACTATTACTACCACCACTGCTACTACTACTACTACTACTACTACTGTTACTATATATATATACTAGCTGACCCGGCCCGGCTTCGCCCAGACCCTGGTGGGGAGCATCTAATTTAATTCATATAAGTAGTCATATACGCTCCCGTTCACGTTCCCGACTATCTATCTGTTTGTCTGTCTATCTGTCTGTCTGTCTGACACGGCCCGGCTTCGCCCAGATCCTGGTGGGGAACATCTAATTTAATTCATATAAGTAGTCATATAAGCTCCCGTTCCCGTTCTAGACTATCTATATGTTTGTCTGTCTGTCTGTCTGTCTGTCTGTCTGTCTGTCTGTCTGTCTGTCTGACAAGGCCCGGCTTCGCCCAGACCCTGATGGGGATCATCTCATTTAATTCATATAAGTAGTCATATAAGTTCCCGTTCCCGACTATCTGTCTGTCTGTCTGTTTGTCTGTCTGTCTGTCTGTCTGTCCCGGCCCGGCTTCGCCCATCTCCTGGCGGGTAGCGTCTCATTAAATTCATACAACAAAAAAAAGTAACTTAAAAGAATGTCCTTCCACACACCAGCCATTATTTCTAATGAAAACTGTTTCTAATCACCTGCATGACTGTAGATAACTTCTTAAGCATAAAAAGATGAGTTACAATGTTATGCATTATGCATTATTTTATGAAACCTTTGAAAATGCCTTAAAGATTGTATCATTATTTATTATAACTCATATGCCGGTACATAACTATAGACAAAAAGTTTATAAATCTTTGAAAACGATGCAACAATATGACTATAAGGTATACAGAAAAGTTATTAAAAGTTATGCCCCTTGAAATAACTTTTCTTGAGTTAAGTCCCCTCGCTGTATATAAATTATAATGTAAAATGAAAAATTAAATAATATTAAGTAAGCAGCCGATTTCACACTAAAAAATATCACAGTTGGCTGCGCGAGAATAAGAGGAAGACGTGTAGAAAATTTCATCTCAATCGGATGGGCCGTTCGCGAACGCATAAAGGACATACAGACATACAGACGGAGATTGCCTTATAAATATATATATATATATATATATATATATATATATATATATATATATATATATATATATATATATATATATATATATATATATATATATATATATATATATATATAAAGACAATTATGTAGGGATGTATTTGATGCGTTCGATAACGTTCCATCCGATTGAGATGAAATTTTCTACATGTTTTCTTTTCATTCCCGTGCAGCGAACTGTCATAGTTTGTTAGTGTACAATCAGCTATTTACTTACTAAAATTTAATATTTTAATTTACATTATCATTTATATATAGCGAGGGGATTTAACTTAAGAAAAGTTATTTCAAGGGGCATAACTTTTAATAGCATTGCTATATATTTTATATATAGATTGTTGCATTGTTTTCAAAGGTTTATAAACTCTTTGTCTACAGTTATTTACAGGCATATGCGTTATAATAAATAATGATATAATCTTTAAGGCATTTTCAAAGTTTTCTTAAAAATAATCCATCCATCCATCATGTGCCATGCCGGTAAGCGTGGGCGGTCATGTTCTGCCATCTCACCCGATCACCAGAGTTGTGGATCAGCTCCGTGTTTCTGTCTCGACTATGCCACAAGGCCAAGCCATCCAGGTACTTGCTTCTAGGTCTTCCCCTTGGTCTGTTCCCCTCGATCTTACCAGTTGTCACCAAATTCTCCAATCCATTTCTTCTCATAACATGTCCAAAAAATTTTGACTGTCTACGTCTAATTTCTCTAATCAATTTACGATCTTCATTTGTTTCTTGAAGGACTTGTTCATTGGACTTTCTGGCTGTCCATGGTATTCTTTGCATTTTCCTCAGAAACCACATCTCTACAGCCATCCGATGTTTTTCAGCCTGACTGCTCATTGTCCACGCTTCACATCCATACAAAATTACAGGCTCAATGTAGCATCTCAACACTCTCTTTCTCGTTTTAATTGACATCTTTTTATTGGTCAATATGTTTTTCATCTTGCTAAAGGCTACTTTTGCCATGGCGATTCTTGTTCTAATCTCTTCAAGGCATCTCCCATCAGATGTTATTACTGTTCCGAGATAATTGTACCTGCTCACTTGTTGAAGAATATTCCCATTTACTTGTATATTACATTGTGGTATTTCGTCCTTCCTAGTGACGACCATAATCTGTGTCTTTTTACAATTTAATTCTAACCCTAGTTGTTCACTGTGTGTCACAATCGCATCTACTAAATTTTGCAGGTCCTGTTCATTGTCTGCAATCAAGACTGTATCATCTGCATATCTAATGTTATTGATGCATCGTCCCCCAATGTTGATTCCTTCCATATCTTCAATATTTCTGAAAATACTTTCACTGTACAGGGAAAACAGATCTGGAGACATTACACATCCCTGTCTCACACCCCTTTTAATAGGCTGATATTGGCTTACTTCATTATCAACTCTTATGGCAGCTTGTTGTTTCCAATATATGTTTTTTACAAGTCTAAGATCTTTTCCATCAATTTGTAGATCTTCAAGCATCCTTATCATGTTGACATGTCTCACTTTATCAAAAGCCTTTGTGTAGTCAATAAAGCAAAGGTGTAGATCTTTGTTTACTTCTATAGAACGTTCGATTATGTTTCTCAGTATATACACAGCATTTACTGTACCTTTGCCTTCCACAAACCCACATTGTTCTTCTCCTATTTCAGGTTGTATTTTCCTCCTAACTCTTTGCATGATAATTCTTAGCAAAATCTTCGTGATGTGACTCATTATACTAATTGTTCGATGTTGATCACATTCCAAGGCTCCTGATTTCTTTGGGATTGCAATAAATACAGAATTACATAACTCCTGAGGTATATTTCCAGTGATTTCACACAACATGATTTTCTTGGCATGTGTAAAGAAGGTAGTTTGTCAACAAAAAAAAAAAAAAAAAAATAATGCATCTATTTAAATATTGAACATTTTCTAACTCATCTTGTTATGTTTAAAGAAGTTATCTACAGTCATGTAGGTGATTAAAAACAGTTTTTTCATTAAAAATAATAAATGGTGTGTGGAAGGACATTCTTAAGTTAATTTTTTTTTTGGTTATATGAATTTAATGAGACGCTCTCCGCCAAGAGCTGGGCGAAGCCGCGCCGGGTCAGATAGATAGACAGACAGACAGACAGACAGATAGTCGGGAACGGGAGCTTATAAGACTACTTATATGAATTAAATGAGATGCTCCCCACCAGAGGCTGGACGAAACCGGGCCGGGTCAGACTGACAGACAGACAGACAGACAGACAGACAGACAGACAGACAGACAGACGGGAACGGAAGCTTATATGACTACTTATACGAATTAAAAGAGATGCTCCCCACCAGGGCCTGGGCGAGGTCGGGCTGGGTCGGACAGACAGATAGACAGACAGACAGACACATAGACAGACAGGCAGACAGACAGACAGTCGGAAACGGGAGCTTATATGACTACTTATATGAATTAAATGAGATGCTCCCGACCAGGGTCTGGGTGAAGCCGGGCCGTGTCAGACAGACAGACAGACAGACAGACAGACAGACATACAGATAGTCGGGAACGGGAACGGAAGCTTATATGACTACTTATACGAATTAAAAGAGATGCTCCCCACCAGGGCCTGGGCGAGGTCGGGCTGGGTCGGACAGACAGATAGACAGACAGACAGACACATAGACAGACAGGCAGACAGACAGACAGTCGGAAACGGGAGCTTATATGACTACTTATATGAATTAAATGAGATGCTCCCGACCAGGGTCTGGGTGAAGCCGGGCCGTGTCAGACAGACAGACAGACAGACAGACATACAGATAGTCGGGAACGGGAACGGGAGCTTATATGACTACTTATATGAATTAAATTAGATACTCCCCACCAGGAGCTGGGCGAAGCCGGGCCGGGTCAGACAGACAGACAGACAGACAGACAGACAGACAGATAGATAGATAGATAGATAGATAGATAGATAGATAGATAGATAGATAGATAGATAGATAGATAGATAGATCCCCGCAAGGGGCTGGGTGAAGCCGAGCCAGCTAGTGTGTGTGTGTGTATATATATATATATATATATATATATATATATATATATGTGTGTGTGTGTGTGTGTGTGTGTTGTGTGTTGTGTGTGTGGTTTGTGTGTGTATGTGTGTATGTGTGTATGTGTGTTGCAAGTCCTTTGCTGGATGTTGCTATTTGCCCCACGCTGATGTTCTAAACAATTTCACTTTCAGTAGTTTGCCATTGCTTTCTGAACGAGAAGTCAACTTTCAGATCCATCTGACTCCCCGATACAGGAAATACCCCGCCGACAGCACACCAGAAACTTCAGCGTGACACACCTCTCGGCCACGCTGACCCTATCTACCCAAATTGCAATCAACCTGGTGTACTCCACTGACCTAGGAGGTGCTGGACCTGGTGTCTTTCCAAGCGCAGCGTTTCCGAATCCGGCCTGTCTCTTATCTACCAGGTCATGGGCAAAGTTAGCTCCCAGCTGCTGGAAGTGTTCCACTTTCTCATTCGGACCCACGGGGTGGAAGCGGAAGTTGTCTGGCAATCCCATGTGGCGGTACTGAGGCGGCCATCTTTCCACGCTGAAATTGAAAACAGGATAAACACGTGGTTATAGTTTAGTGTTGGAGAATTTCCAGCTCGCGGGCCGTATAAGACCCGCGAAATCATGTGTTTTGACCCTGCCAACTCAACCGCGGGCGGGACTGGAAATTCAATACATCTAGAAGCTTTGTAAATAATCATCAATAGATCTATTAGCACCATCATCAATCAAAACAATGTTTTCCCATATTGAAATTGAATAACGAAGACACAAACAACAGATTGCACGATTTATTGCCTGGCATATTTCGCTGTACCTCACCTCGTACATACTGCAGGCATCACACAAGATAAAGTACCTAGATAAATCCTTCAAGCTGAAATCTACGCATATTCGCACTGTAATTTCAGTTGTCTACCACGGTAATTTAAAAATGACTATCATGTCTTTCTGTTTGCACAAAACTGCCCTATGTAGATTAATCATTATGGCTTCTGCAAACTTAAACAATTAAACATTAATAAATCTATTAGCAACATCATCTATACCAGCCAACACCACACGCCCCACCAAAGAGAAGCAGTCCACGCCATCACATTAAGGGTTAGTTAACCCACTATGTATAGCAGGCTCATTTTTAAGTTTATAATTTTTAATGGCTGCGAATAATGTTATAAATATCAAAATGGCCCTGGGCAGGTTAAAAATTAAAGATTACCGCCTCTGATACCCGACCTTATACTGACCACATCACTCACTGGGTGCCCACTGGTCTATAAATAAATGGGTCTAGCACCATATACCGAACGGGTCTTTAGGCGTGGAAAGAGTCCTTTACCTCTTTTTTACCCCTGTTATTCTGATCGTCAGAAGTGCTCCCACTTGCCAGAATGTTTCGACCTTTTACCTTCTTGACACTCTCTGGGGGATGGTTCGCCCGAGTTATGACTCCGAGCGTCTTTTCCCGGTCCTTGGTTCGAGACGTTCAGTCTTTTGCGTCGTCCTACTTTATCAATTATGAATTCAAATATCACGGGTAGCAAGCATCACCTGGATCTTTTCTCCGGGGCATGCCGGTGTGCTGGATAATGAACAGACGGACAGATTGGCTGGCTCTGCAGAACTTTGTGGAGTATTGATGCAGACGTGGCAGACGTGGTTGCGGCCTTGTGGGAGCACGTGTACACCTCGGAGGAGCAAACGGATTACCATAGTCTGGTAAGAATGAGGCAGCGAGGTGTGACGAGGGGATCTGGCCGACACTCGACGTTGAGAGGAAATGCGAGACGGAGATATAATAAGATTGCTACTGGAACTATTAGTGTTGGAACTCTTGGCTGCTGAGGATGGGGACGGAGCGCTTATGGGAATGCCCCGAATGCTGTGATGTCGGTTCCTAAATCAATCAATCAATCATATTAGAATAGTTAATGCTGCGAGGATGTAATACTTAATGGGGCTTTCATTCACTAACTGATGCATTATTTTGATGAGATGAAGATAGTTCTGAAACGTATGTATGATGTCTCGCGAAGTTGATAGCTTAAAAAAGTGGTTTAAAAATCGACAGGGTCGACTTCATTGCACCGGGTTTTATCCCATATGGCTCAGTCTCTTTCCGCAGCGCGGAAAACTTCGCACAAAGCACGAACTCCGCAGCTCTAGTACATTGATAGCGAACTGCTCTAGTAACGTCATGAGCACAGTCGGACACGAGTATGACGCCTGGGCTGGTCGCTTACCGTAATGAGGCTCTTATTCATTCGGTCATTTCTCCTAAACATCCGGTGTGCTGATACCGAGGTGGCGTGTTCAACCCCTACACGGGTCAGTTGGACTAAAATAATGACTTCTGTTTGACTTGGAGACGTAAATTACAAGTACCTCTGAAGTCGGAGTAAGTTCGCCTGCTGGCAGAGGACGCTGGTAACAGGGAAAGCTAATCTACACGTAAAAATTAGTCCAGTGCACGAGACGTTGTAGGACATGTGTGGGCTACATTTGAGTTCAAAGCGAGAGAGAGCCAAAACAATAAATAAATAAATAAAAACAGAAAGAGCTACATGTCGAAAAAAAACAGACCATTGAAACGAGAAGAGTCGAAATGCGGGATGACGTCAGTTTAAAAAAAAAATTATTGTATGTCCCTTACAGGACGTGACATTCAACCCCAGCATTCCCTTTTTGTGTCCCTCCACCTTACAGTGGTTGAGGGATTTGCATGTTCCAATGATCAAGAAGCTATATCGACAGTAGCGCAGCTAGTGGCCGGATCTCCTGTGTCGGACAGGTCAAGGGACCGACGATGAGATATTCGAACCTTCTGCCTTGTAGGTAGACTAGGGACAGTCAAAGGCCAGGGAAAGTAAAGCCCCAAAAAAATGTCAAGTCGGATGTGCTGAGCCACAGGTTTGACGAAACAATGAAGTGTAATTCACTTGATGACGTCAATCGCAGTCAGTGTTGGCTGTTTGTGGTTTACGTGACAATTTAGTTCAGTATTTTGTCACTGCTTTCTGATTCGGTTGACGTCTCAAAACATCAAAATCAACGCAAAGCGGTAATCTTCCAAATCTCTCGCGGCAGATTCCGAACCCTGAACTTGGTATGTCGGGGAGTTATGAAACACTTTCACTGCACCAAGCCACGAAAGCAAACATAAACGGCAATTTACATGTACATAAACTAAGGTGGCCGAGACAGCGCATAGAATGGTGGAAATATGACGGGAGAAAACGCAAAGAGAACTAACTACTTGTCTAAATAAGAAAAGCATCGAAAAGAGGATTGTCGAAATGCGGGTGGAGAGCTGTAAGTAACTGCCCGCTTACCGAGTGAACCAAGGCTCAAACCTCAGTAACTTCTTGTTCCGGTTGTACCTCCACATCCAGTTTGGGAATTGCGGGTTTTCGCACGTGGACTCTACCACTTCCGTCATGGCGTTGCTGGCCCCAGAAGTCTCAGTGATAGCTGGGCTTCAGATTGAGATAGATAAAATGTTACTTAAATTATTTCAAATTATTATGGGCGCGGGAGGGGGGAGAGGGGGGGAGGGGGTGCGAAGTGGTTAAGCCGCCTGCATAGCGTTCCGAAGAGTGTGTGTTCAATTCCGAACGACTCCGTTATGCGGTCCACAAGGGCAGTTTTCTCGGAGACTCCCGGGGGTTGTCTTCAGAGCAACGGAGTTCATGCTTTGTGTGACGCTTTCGACAGGCCGTCATGTGGAAAGAGGCTGGACCATATGGGTTTCACCTGGTGCAATGAAGTCGATTCCCTTTGTCTTTAAATTCCAATTGTTACATACTGTACTGGCACCTTGCGCAAACGACAGTTTGTTACATAGTGCTTCAAAAAAGACATAATAACTACAACCCAAGGCGGTAGAAAACTAGGGATGGAGTTATACCTCTCCATGGCACAAAGTCTGGGCTGAATTGTAGAGACCATGTGTTGCCCATGCGGCACGATCCCTCTCTCGGCCTACCTAGTTTGCTCCATAGAAAAGGTAACACCAATACATCTGCAGCTGCAGAAGCTGCCGGATCAGCAAAGCAATGCTCTAACTGTCCGCCTGTGGAACTCGATCCTAGACCAGCTGCCAACCAAAGCTTTGGACCTGGTCTGTTCTGCCACAACATTTAGTCCTTAGGTTGCATTTCCTCTCACCAGGATAAGATTTTTATATAAAAAAGAAGAAAAATACTTACTTTCTACACCAGTGGTTCTCAACCTTTTTTGGCCTGTGCCCCCCTTCACCATATTTTCAGAACGTCATCCCCCCCCCCCCCCTTTCATATTTCCTATCTAAAAATCCCCCACCCCTACACAGTATAGGTAAAAATGGAAAGTAAATTTAATAGCATATACTAAAACAAGTCTAGACATCCACATAAAACATGATTTGTGGGTCTACTTACTCTATAAAATGAATTTTAGAAGGATGAGACATGCATAACTGTAAAGTATGAAGGGAAAAACAATATCAAGTAATCGGTTCTTGTATTAACGCGATCTTGAAATGGTCTTCATTCCCCCCCCCCCCCTGGAAACCCTATTCCCCACCGGTTGAGAACCACTGTTCTACACGACCTGAAAACGAAGAGAACTAGTTCATAAACAGCATTGCGCGATTAATGCTTTAGAATAATACGGAATAGATAAAGTTACCAGACTCCCGAATACCATATATGACACTGGAGATATATCTCAAGAATGATGTAATTCTGTATTTATTGCATTCCCAAAGAAATCAGGAGCCTTGGAATGTGATCAACATCGAACAATTAGTATAATGAGTCACATCACGAAGATTTTGCTAAGAATTATCATGCAAAGAGTTAGGAAGAAAATACAACCTGAAATAGGAGAGGAATAATGTGGGTTTGTAGAAGGCAAAGGTACAGTAATTACTGTGTTAATTCTGAGAACAGTAATTGGACGTTCTATAGAAGTAAACAAAGATCTACACCTCTGCTTCATTGACTACACAAAGGCTTTCGATAAAGTAAGATATGTCGACATGAACAGGATGCTTGAAGATCTACAAATTGATGGAAAAGACCTTAGACTTGTAAAAAAACATATTGGAAACAACAAGCTGCCATAAGAATTGATAATGAAGTAGGTCAATATCAGCCTATTAAGAGAGGTGTGAGACAGGGATGTGTAATGTCTCCAGATCTTTTTTCCCTGTACAGTGAACATATTTTCAGAAATATAGAAGATATGGAGGGAATCAACATTGGGGGACGATACATAAATAACATTAGATACGCAGATGATACAGTCTTGTTTGCAGACAATGAACAGGACCTGCAAAATTTAGTAGATGCGGTTGTTGCACACAGTGAACAACTGGGGTTAGAATTGAATTGTAAGAAGACACAGATTATGGTCGTCACTAGGAAAGAAGAAATACCACAATGTAATATACAAGTAAATGGGCATATTCTTAAACAAGTGAATCGGTACAACTATCTCGTAACAGTCATAACATCTGATGGGAGATGCCTTGAAGAGATTAGAACAAGAATTGCTATGGCGAAGGAAGCCTTTTGCAAGATGAAAAACATACTGACCAATAAAAAGATATCAATTGAAACGAGAAAAAGAGATTTGAAGTGCTACATAGAACCTGTACTTTTATATGAATGTGAGGCGTGGACAATGAGCAGACAAGCTGAAAAACATATGATGGCTGTGGAGATGTGGTTTCTGAGGAAAATGCAAAGAATACCACGGACAGATAGGAAAACCAATGAACAAGTCCTTCAAGAAACAAATGAAGATCGTAAACTGATTAGAGACATTAGACGCAGACAGTCAACATTTTTTGGGCATGTTATGAGAAGAAATGAATTGGAGAACTTGGTGACAACTGGCAAGATCAAGGGGGACAGACCAAGGGAAGACCAAGAATTAAATACCTGGATGGCTTGGCCACGTGGCATGGTCGAGACAGAAATACGGAGCTGATCCACGACTCTGGTGATCGAGTGAGATGGCAGAACATGACCGCCCGCGCTTATCGGCATGGCACATAATGAATGAATGAATTGCGTCTCGGAGACTAAAATACTTTTGACTAAACTAAACCTCCAGATGATATGGCAAGAATAGTGATGGTAAGTGTGGTTCCTGGAATTCACTACAACGTTCTGTAAACGACATGCAACTAACTTGCAATTAGAAGTGTCTTCATTCTTACCTTTAGAATGTAAATATGAGTAGGGTCTACGGATGTTCCCGAAATATGCGATGTTTGAAGTGAAAAGTTGAACCGGAACATCTTTTCTATACGCTGATGTTTCTTTGCACTGATAGTTCGTAAACTGAGAGACGTAGAACGGTGTGCAATCTGGTGTGCAGCATTCTTAAATGAGTATTTAACACCCAGCTGATCCAAATACTGAGCTGATCCACGACTCTAGTGGTCGTGTGAGATGGCAAAACATGACCGCCCACGTTTACCGGCATGGCACATGAATACGATGTATTTAACTGATTAAATACCATGTGGTGATTAATCGTCTAAAACGACTTCCCACATCTACCATGGGCTTATATATCGCTAAAATGTTGACACTGCGTTATAATACAACATGTCTGCTACCATATTAACAACTTTTAAGACTAAATCACAACATATAAAAATAATACCAGGTGGTTTCAAAGCAAAAGTAGGAAAAGGAAAAATAGTGGGGAATTATGGTTTAGGTACAAAAAATTAACGAGGAGAACAACTAATAGAATAGGCAAATATCAATGATATGATCATTGGAAACACCTGGTTTAAACACCATAAAAGACGACTTTACGCATGGGAAAGCCCTGATAAGAAAATACTCAACCAAACTGAATACATACTTATTAATAAAAGGTTTCGAAATGCGTTAATTAATGTAAAGACAATGCCGGGTGCTGACTGTAATAGTGATCTGTACCACTATGTGGAATAATAAAAGTAAGACTGAAGAGAAGAAAAAAAGTGGTTATGCACATGAGACTTAATACAGAGATTTTGAAGGCAGATAAAGAAATTCAAGAACAATACAGAGTGAAAAATAGGCATAATGCTATAGCTAAAATACAGAAGATAAACGAGCAATGGGAAATGTTAATGGACTCCATTCTTCAAATGAGCAAAGAAATATTACCGGAGAGAAACCAAAAGGTTAAGAAAAAATGGATGACTGAAGAAATTGATTATTTGGTTGTTTCGGGATTTGAAATTTAAATATTGAGCACAACCCACTACTGGCAACACTGATCGCATTCCGGCACGAACCTAAGGCCTATCCACGTCAATATGGAAGCACTATACTCGAGTTTCGCTCTCGTTTGAGCTCGTCAGTATTGCATATCCCTGACCGGATCCGGAAACAAGCCCCGGATCACTGGCGTGTGAAGCGGGTATGTAACCACGCGGCACACGCTGGACATGCCAAATTATCATAACAGAACACCACAACATCACCCATCGTAGGCCATGCTCAAGATTGCCCAATCGCCGCGACTGACGTCCGTCAATCGATGTGGACCCGAACGATCAGGACTTCTCACTGGCAAGGAACACCGGGCCTCCTAAAATCCAGTGAGCAATAATCAAATTGATTATTTGGTTGTTTCGGGATTTGAAATTTAAATATTGAGCACAACCCACTACTGGCAACACTGAACACGCATGGACGGACGTCAGTCGCGGCGATTGGGCAATCTTGAGCATGGCCTACGATGGGTGATGTTGTGGTGTTCTGTTATGATAATTTGGCATGTCCAGCGTGTGCCGCGTGGTTACATACCATTATAACATCAAATGGAAGATGCACAACGGAGATTAATAGCAAAATAGGGCAAGCAAAGGCTGCATTTAAGAAAATGAGGAATATCTTATGCAATAAGTCAAATTCATTGAATGTAAGAAAGAGAGTGCTAAGGTGCTATATAGAACCTGTTTTGCTGATTGGCTGTGAGTCTTGGAATGTAATGATGGTTCCGTCGCCCTGCTACTGAGTGAGTGCGTGGCGCGACACTGTGAGCTGTGAGTTTCGTGTGAAATGCTTTTGAATCTGCCCTAGGTTTTCACATTGGGCAGTGGGGAGCATTTTGTGCGATATTCACTGGTACAGGAACGGAGCATAATGGGGACAACCCGTTGCTATGAGGTTGGAACTACGACTAACTAACTAACTTGGAATGTAAATGAACAAACTAAGAAGAAATTAGAAGCAACAGAGATGTGGTTCCTGAAACGAATGTTGCGAATTCCTTGGACAGCCAAAGTAACTAACAACGAATGCCTGAAAGAGGCTAATGAAACTAGAACATTATATAAAACAATAAGAAAGAGGCAAACAACCTTTTTTGGTCATGTTATGAGAAGAGAGGCACTGGAGAACATCGTGGCAACTGGAGAGATCGATGAGAAGAGAGGTAGAGGTAGACCAAGAGAAATGATGCTGGATGGATTGCGACGGTGGCATGGAGGAATATCAACGGTAGAGTTGATCCAGAAAACCAAAGGCCGAGATCTGTGGGGAGTCACGAACGCCTACGCCAGTCGGCATGGCACTTGATGATGAAAACTAACTATGACACACCCCTACTTCCCAATTTCCGCCATCCATCTTTCTTTGGTCCAAACCTACTTGTTGTTTGGCACAGAAACTGCTAAAAGAGAGGCATGTATGTCCATAGCAATGCAGGGGTTAAACGGTTGAGATGAGTTGAGTCAAGAAACCATATCACAGCCCTCCAGGTGGTCCCATGCGCGCTCCATTCTCATCTTCAACAACCAGTGAAGAGTCCCAATACTAATGGCACCAGTTGTAGTTTGATTATGTGTTTGCCTAGCCTTTCCTCGGAATGCGAGGATGATACCCCAACAGATAACTAAGATCCGTTCGTATGCATTTATTGTCTTTTATGAAACCAGCTTCCGTTGTTAGCCTTTCGTTTTCTTTATCGCTTCCCACATCATCACCATCATCATCATAATCATCACCATCATCATCATAATCACCACGAACAGTAAAATAAACATACATGTATTGTTCGGCACTCATAGAAGTAGAGGGTTGAGGATACACTAGACAACACTAAAACTGAAAGCTATAGTTTCCGACCGGGATTCGAACCTGTCACCTCCAAATGACGACAGGGCTTCGCTGTAGGAACAAGTGTACTTGAACGCATGACCAACTAGACACCCCCTTTAAAAAAAAAGGCGTCTTCATTAGCCAGGTCTACCATCCACATGAACCCACGACTATGGAATATGGACAGTATTCATATCCGGCTATTGAAATAGCTCCATAGGTCTCGGAATTTTATATTAAACCAGCAAAGGTCAGGTAACATACACACAAACACATCGGACCGTATTGCTGTGTCCAGTATATTAAAGATCATTTAAACAAAAGAAATGATTGGTCGGTTCTAATGTTGTACACGTTTTACACATACATATCAACTAGGGAACCCTTAGAGGCCATAAATACAGTTATATACTCGGAGTGGAGAGTGTCCGCCAGATTATCTGACGCTATATCTTCTCCAGACCACGATGTTCTTCCGTGCTAAACATAGGATGACAAAGGGCCCTGACCACATCTGCCGATTCGTGCACTAGTACCCCACCCAGATGTGCAGATCCAGCCAATGTGTTCCACTGTTCATTTCCCAACACACCAGCATGCTCTGGAGAAAAGATCTTCTTCTTCTTCTTCTTCTTCTTCTTCTTCTTCTTCTTCTTCTTCTTCTTCTTCTTCTTCTTCTTCTTCTTCTTCTTCTTCTTCTTCTTCTTCTTCTTCTTCTTCCTCTTTTTCTTCTTCTCCGTCACAGACGAAGACAAAAACGAAAAACACAATAGTCTAACAGTAAATAATAATCTAACAAAGACACGATAATACGCAGAGGAAGTCAATAAGTAAGTCACAAATGGCTGTAGAAAAATAACTAAATAGGATAACAATTCGAAACCAGTTTATTTTTATACGTACATTGTCCCTTTATTTCTCAACATAATTTCCACTAACATTGATGCACTTATCCCATCGTTCTATCAGTCCCCCCAAATAGCTGCATTCTGTTTTCTAAACCACGTTTTCACTTCAAATTCAACTTCGGCGTCATTCGCGAAATGTCTCCCGACAAGGTGCGTTTTCAGTGGACCAAAAATGTGGAAATCGCTAGGGGCTAAGTTGGGGCTGTAAGGTGGATGTTCCAAAACTTCCCACCTTAGTAGGTCAATTTTCTCCCGAGTTAATCGAGCCGTATGTGGTCTGGCATTGTCATGAAAAAGCAACACTCCTCTAGTCAGCAGTCCTGGACGTTTTCTGTGAATTGTATCATGAAGCATCGATAGAACTTCACAGTACGATTCAGAATTCACATTGTCTTGAAATTGGTTAAAAGCACTCCTTGGCAATCCCAGAATACTGTCAGCATAACCTTCGCTGCTGATGGCGTAACGTTGAATTTTTGGACACAGGGCGAAGAAAGATGTTTTCTACCCAGCTATGCACCGCTTTACGGGACAAACATTTGTCAGCATAAACAGGAAGCATTTCCTTATGAATGTCCTTTGCAGGCAGTCCTTTTGCTCACAAAAACGCACAACAGCACGTTGCTCTTTGGTTGTACACTCCGTAAGTATAGTCGCCATTTTGTTTATGCACTGCGCATGCGCATGAGACACCTAGCGCCACCTGACGAACGGGGTAATAAAGTTCGATGTTGCGGACACCTGTAGAAAACACCAACTACATTTACCTGCCATTCCACAGGACTGTGTGACTTACTTATTGACTTGCCCTCGAATATAAAACATATACGAACAACAGGGAATAAACACATATGTAAAACTTAGTTTATTCTATGTAATCATTTATTCAATATGTAAGCTTATTCCGTGGTATTTCTTAGTTTCAGCGGCGTAACAATGGTTAATTGTCACGGTTCTGTTAATACAGTGGTTCTCAACTTTTTTTTTTTACCCATGCCCCCCCCCCCCCCTTTTCACCATATATTGAGAATGTCATTCCCCCTTTCATATGTCCTCCCTATAAATTCCCCCCTCCCCTACCCTGCCCCTACATAGTATACGTAAAAATGGAAGCTAACTTTAATAACACATACTAGACGTCCACATAAAACATGATTTGTGGGTCTACTTACGTTATAAGACGAATATCAGAAGGGCGAGGAGTACAGAACAGTAAAGTATGGAGGAAAAAACAATATCAAGTAATCGGTTCTTGTATTAGCGCGATCTTGAAATAATCTTCATCTCTTCCCCCCCCCCCCCCCCCCCTCCTTGGAAACACTAAAATTCCCTCCAGGGGGCAAATCCTCACCGGTTTAGAACCACTGTGTTAATAGATTACAATAGAAACAACAGATGTAAATGTACTACTTTTATATTATATTCCTAAAGAACACACCCATTCGTACTTGTAAGTTATAAATGGCAGGGCCAGACATGAGAGACACATTGGGAGAATGAGGGGCCTCGTCAACCAACACAGAACTGACGCTATTAGCCGCCTGAAGCTAGTGCATATGTTGGGGGGGGGGGGGGGGGTCTGAGCACTTATGGACTTGTCCGGAGTGCCAGAATGATACCCCTATAGATAACTAACTAAGATCCTTCGTGTGTATTTATTTTATTTTATGCAACCACCTTACGCTGTTACCCTTTCATTTTCTTTTACGCTTTTCCACATCATTACCATCATCGCCACGATCATCATCATCACCATCATCATCATCATGATTCAGTGACATTTCTGCAGACAAGATTGATGATAATTGATCTGCAGCAGTCTCCGTCCTGCGGTTTGCTTGTCTGTCTGTATCTCGACGATGACTTGATGTTTATACAATATATCACTGAAAGTACAAGTTCTATGTAGCACTTCAACACTCTTTCTCTCGTTGCAAATGGCATCTTTTTATTAGTCAGTATGTTTTCTATCTTGCAAAAGGCGACCCTCACCATAGAGGTTATTGCTCTAATCTCTTCAAGGCACCTCCTATCAGATGTTATGACTGTTCCGAGATAGTTGTCTATTGAATTGTTTACGAATATTCCCATTTTTATCATTGTGGTATTACTTTCTTTCTAGTGACAATCATAATCCGTATTTTCTTACAATTTAATGTTAATCCTAGTTGTTCACTGTGTACAACAATCGCATCTACTAAATTCTGCAGATCCTGTTTATTATCTGCAATCAATACTGTATCATCCCCATATCTTACCTCTGAAGTCGGTGTGGGTTCGCCTGATGGCGAGGAACTTTGGTAATATGAAAAGCTAATCCACATGTCAGTCCAGTATTACTAAAAGTAACTTGTGTGGACTACACTTGAGTTAAAAACGAGCGAGCGTTAAAACAAAGTCCCCATATCTAATGTTTTTGATGTTATGTCCCCCAATGGTGATTCCTCTCATTTCTTCTACATTTATTTTTTAAAATATGTTAACATAGAAGCGCCCATATATGTATTTGTGTATGTGTGTGAACGTTAAAAATAAAAAGATTATATTGTTTCAGATCCAACACAACTCTACATAATATGTGAATGATGTGGTCGGGCGTTTTTAGGTTTGATCCCAATCACGTCTTGATACTGGTTGACTGGACAACCTGCAAAATGTGATAAGAATATATAAATATAAGTGTGCATCTATTTGTCTATCAATCAGTTAATTAATCCATCTTTCCATGCAACCATCCATTCATCCATCCATCTATTCCTCCGTCCGTCTGCCCGTCTATCCATCCATCCTTCCATCTATTCATATATCTATCCATCCATCATCCATCCAACCTTTTATTCGTCCGTCCATCCAGTCATCCATCCATCTTTCCATCCATTCATTTAATTATCCATTTATCCACACGTCTGTCCAGAAATCCATCGGTCTATCTATCCTTCCTTCCATCCATTCATATATCGGTCCATCCATATATATCTATCCAGCAATTCATCTATCCATGTATCCATCCATCGATCTATCCATCCATATATCCATCCACCCAAACACAAACAAACAAATAGGCCTATGACTCAGTTCTAATTATCAACACTCTAACACATTCGAGGACAGCTGATGTTAGTCGCATGTCTTTTACAGGACGTAGCAATCAACCCCAGGTATTTATTGGATGTTTTTGATTTACTAGCCAATTGAAGTTTAGTAGTTTGCACTCTCTGCACCTTGAGCAGAGCAACCAGACAGACATGGGAGGCCGGAATCTGGCCAAGGAGGTCACCTCAGACAGATGCAAGGCCCAGAACACTTCGGATGAAGACACAGTGACAGTGCAAGAAATCAAGGCTGTGCTTCGACGATCAAAAAACAGTGCTCCAGGTCCTGATGGCATAAGATACGACGACATAAATAGGTGTACCGACAATGAGCTAGAGAAACTAGCAGACATGTACAACAACAGTATAGGGAGTGCTAGCATCAAGGAGGAATGGTTACACAGCTATCTGATTCCCTTGCCGAAGCCTGACAAAGACCACAAGAAAATTCAGGGATATCGAATTATAACCATGCAAAATACAATAGGCAAGCTGCTGGAGAAGGTAATTGCCAGGAAAATATCAAGCCAACTAGAGAGGCAAGGTGTTTTCCCACCTACCCTGGGTGGGTACCGTCCAAAAAGAGAAACCTGGACCAATGCAGCAGTCTTTGCCCATGATGTCTATGAAGGTTTCCACTCAGGCACTGAAACCGTTGCTGCAGCGATTGATCTTGAGGACGCATACAACAGAGTACCACTGGATTTTTTAATGTTTCAGCTTCTTGAACTAAACGTAAGTCCATTCCTCCTTAGTTGGATCGCTGCAGCTCTCTTCCAACGGAAAGTAGTTTTTAGATGTGGCAGTTGGACTTCGGAACCAACAACAATATATCCTGGCCTACCACAGGGATCACCATTATCTCCGGTACTGTTCAACGCCTACACAGTGAGAATCACCAGTGAGCAGATCACTGGACCTGGCAGGACATTGTCATATGCCGATGATGTTTTAGTGTATCGTCAGGGTAAGGATAGAGAGGAGGTTGCTGTGGAGCTACAAACCGAACTCAATCGCATAAGTACTTGGTGTGATGAAGCTGGGGCAATGGTCAACCCAACAAAGGCAACAGTGACTTGGTTCTCGTTGAATAATCATATTGTCAACAATCCAACACCAACTGTAATGCTGTGTTCAGAGACGGTGGAAAGAACGCAGGCAATGAATTACCTGGGGATACGGTTTGATCGAAGCCTTGCTTATAATGTGCACATAGACCAGGTGATAACAAAGGCCAAGCGGGGTTTGGCAGCGATGCGGGTGATGGCGGCAGCAAACTGTGAGCAGCGCCATCTATGTCTTCTGTACGAGGGGCTGGTCATGTCTGTTTTGGAGTATGCAATGGCAATCCTGACTGTCAGCCATAAGCAGATAGAAAGGATGGAAAGGATACAGAATGAAGCTATGCGCATTATTCTTGGATGTACAAGAGATACAGCATGCAGGGCGATGCGCTACCTTCTTGATTTTCCAACCATTGAAGAGAGAATGCAAGTTTGCAGGGCACGCGCCTACCTCAGAATTAACGCAAACACACAGCATCCACTGCATAGTGAAATTAGGAAGGTGAAGGGCAGCAGGTTAAAAAGAGGACGGTCGTGGATGGGTCAAGCCGAGGACATTCTTCAACAGGTGTGTTCACTTGAGGACTTAGAACCTGGCGAGGAGTGGGTGCAAGTGCCAACAGACTTCTGCACATCCTTTTCAGTTTGCATCCAACTAGATAGAAAATGCAGACAAGAAAATCCGGCTGCTGTTGAGGCTGAAGTACAAGCGTTGATTTTCGAGAATTCGCTAGACAGTGACGCGGTCATCTACACAGATGGGTCGGTCATCCGACATGTGAGAAGCTCATGGGCCTTTACAGCTCGGGCCGGAGGGAGAATTGTGAAGGAGGACTCTGGTGCTTTCACTGAAACCACAAGTAGCCTGACCATGGAAGTCATGGCAGTAAGTAAAGCAATAACATGGCTCGAGACACAGACATTCACTAGGGCTTGTTTCCTTAGCGACTCAATGAACATGATCAAGAGGATAGAGGAGGGGTCGATCCGAAGAGAATGGTTGCTGCCTCTGAAGCGGTCTCGGCTGGCAAAGATTAGTTTCATCTTCGTGCCAGGGCATGCGGGAGTACAAGGAAATGAGCGGGCTGACAAGCTCGCAGGTGAGGCTACTGTTGAGGGCGGACGCGCCATGGACCAGGCTGACATTCTGAATGCTCTACGAGAAGGGAGACTTTTGCAAGAACCAAGTGATGACTGTGAATCTACAACAATGGCCAGACTGCGAGAGCAGCAAATTAAAAGAGGGGTGGCCAAACAAGAACACTACGCAGGAAGCCAAAGAAGATTGATAAACCAACACAGAACTGGCGTCGTTAGCCGCTACACGCTGCGGGATTTGCTGAGGAGGGGATCCGAGCACTTATGGACTGAATGGTCCGATGTGCAACGAGGATGATCTGTCGACTAACTAACTAACTAACTCTCTGCACGGCTGACATCTTATACTATCGAAATCAACGCAAAGCTATCTGCTTCTAAATAGCCCGTGGCTGATTTTATCCGTCCGTCCATCTATCTATCTATCAACCCATCCATCCACCCAAACATACCCAGACAGACAAGCAGACAGATAGACAGACAAGCATACAGACCGACATAAGAGCTGGTATATGTCCAACCGTCAACTTCCCAACACATCCCAGCACCGACAAAAGGCAACATCTTCATGGACAACAACGGACAGAAGGCAACATTCTCACAGACAACAACGGACAGAAGGCAACATTCTCACAGACAACAACGGACAGAAGGCAAAATCCACATGGACAATAACGGACACAAAGCAACATCCTTACGGACAACAATGAACAGAAGGCAACATCCCAACATATCCGAGCACCTACAGAAGTCAACATTCTCAAGGACAACAACGGACAGAAGGCAACATCCTCAAGGACAACAACGGACAGAAGGCAACATCCCAACATATCCGAGCACCTACAGAAGACAACATCCTCAAGGACAACAACGGACAGAAGACAACATCCTCAAGGACAACAATGAACAGAAGGCAACATCCTCAAGGACAACAACGGACAGAAGGCAACATCCTCAAGGACAACAAAGGACAGAAGGCAACATCCCAACATATCCGAGCACCTACAGAAGACAACATCCTCAAGGACAACAATGAACCAAAGGCAACATCCCACCATATCCTAGCGCCTACAGAAGACAACATCTTCAAGGACAACAACGGACAGAAGACAACCTCCTCAAGGACAACAACGGACAGAAGACAACATCCTCAAGGACACCAACGGACAGAAGGCAACATATTCAAGGACAACAAGGGACAGACAACAGCAGGACGAGTTAGGTATGCAGTGTGACACGTACAGGCGCATCTGGTATAGTGTCCTGTTACTTTCGGTAGACCTGCTTCTCGGATGGTGGTCCGGGGAGATACCGGTACCTGTCCCACGCCTGGATGCTGGTGAAATTATTGTTCCGTGGCTGCAAGGTCACTGTAGTCTGCAATTTTTTAAAACATTAATTATCATTACAAATAGGTGACTGTCAGGGGTCAGATTTAACATGGGGTCAAATTTTATTCCAGGTGGTGATGATGGGCCAGCTGAGTTGAGGATAGTCAAGAACCGACATCACAGCACTCAGGAAATTCCCTTACGTGCCAGCACAGAGTCCCAACACTAATGCTATCAGTGGCAGTCAATTTATACGTCCGTCTGGCCTTTACTCGGAGTTTTGAGTGTCAGCGAGATCCTCTGGTCACTGCCTGCAGTACCATTCTCTCCAGGTCGTGATGATTGGATCATCTCATAGGGGTTCAATGCTCTATGCGCTTTCTATACGCGGTTTCTATGCGCTGTTTGGAGCTCGCTGAGCTAATTTATATGTTGTACCATGGCTCATTTATGTGTTGTACCGTGGCTTATTTATATTTGCTGTACCATGGCGCATTTATATTTGCTATATCATGGCTCATTTATATTTGTTGTTCCGTGGCTCATGTGTATGTGTTGTACCATGGCTCATATATATATATGACACAGACACAGACCACCCACTGCATGAGGCGCTGGACGCAGTTAAGGGTCAGCGACTGATAAGAGGGAAATCATGGATGGCTCAAGCGGAGGATACGATCAGACAGGTGTGCCCCCTGGAGAACATTAGGCGTGGAGAGGAGTGGGTCAGAGTGCCAGCGGAGCAGTCAGACTTGTGCAGAGTTATAATCACATTAAGCTGGGAGTGCAGGGAGTGGCCAGCAGGGGCCACAGAAGTGGAAATCCTTGGATCTTTTCCGGGGCATGCCGGTGTGCTGGGAAATGAACAGACGGACAGATTGGCTGGCTCTGCAGAACTTGGTGGAGTATTGATACATGACAAGGCAGACGTGGTTGCGGCCTTGTGGGAGCACGTGTACACCTCGGAGGAGCAAATGGATCACCATGGTCTGGCAAGAATGAGACAGCGAGGAGTGACGAAGGGATCTGGCAGACGCTCAACGCTCAGAGGAAAGGCGAGATGGACATATAATCAGATTGCTACTGGTACTATTGGTGTTGGAACTCTTCGCTGGCTGCTGAGGATGAGGACGAAGCGCTTATGGGAATGCCCCGAATGTTGTGATGTCGATTCCTAAATCAATCAAGCAATCAATCAATCAATCATATATATATATATATATATATATATATATATATATATATATATATATATATATATATATATATATATATATATATATATATATATATATATATATATATATATATATTGTACCGTGGCTCATTCAGGAAGTTATGTAGTTCCTGGGGTTCTTGACTCAATATTATATTTCTGATCCGCCCTCAACGTCTGCATAATCGTTTCGTCACTGACTTAAATGGAGTTTCAAAGGCAATTAGATCGACTTAATTGTACCGGTTTTTATCACATATGATTCGGTCTCTTTCCTCAGGGCGGCCTACCGAAAACGTCGCACAGAGCACGAACTCCGAATCTCCAGCGACAACCCCAGCGACGACCCACAAGAGTCTCCCAAAAACTGCTCTCGGTCTCTCCAGGAAAAGTCGAAGAGTGTGGATTCCGATTGTTCGTGTTGGAAGATGGTTAGCTACATGTCGGAACCATCTTTGTTCTTTGAGGGATGGTCAGGATACAGCCTAGCAGCACGTACAGCGAAGACTCACACCATAAGCTGTTGGCCATTCTCAAGCGCCAAAATTCTCTGAGGATTGTTTGTAACTGAAGGATAATATTTGATGTGGGTGTCTGGCAGTGTCAGGTCTTAGATATGACTGAGCTACCGAATAACTGTAGACGTACTAACTGCTTTCTGTTGGCGCCGAATGTTGGGCGGCGCTCACCAAACCTGACACTCACATTGTGCCAACGGTTTCGGGTGGAGGAGTGCAATTGGGAGGGTACAAGTCTTACCCTAGTGCGAGGAAATTCAACCTAAAGACTAAATGTCATGGTAGGGCAGACCAAGCCCTAAGCCTTGGTCGGCAACTGGTCTAAGATTGAAGCTGCGACAGGCGGACAGTTAGTATATTGCTTTGCTGATCCGGCAGCTTCTGCGGCTTGTCTTGTTTCAGACGTATTGGTGTTACATTTCCTCTGTAGTAAACTAGACAGGCCGAGAGAGGGATCGTGCTGCATGGGCAACACATGGTCTCTAAATTCAGCCCAGGCTTTGTGTTATGGAGAGATATAACTCCGTTTTACAAACTATCGTCTGTAAAGACAGTAAGGTGTCAGTCGAGTCGAGGGTGCCTGGACATTTACCTGTTGCCTTGACCCACTGACCACCCATAAACTCACCTGGTTATCTGGCACTGGTCCCGTGAGCAGGTGGTCATAAATAGCCACCTGGGGTGGCGGGGGTCCAGGTGGGAATGTGAGGGCCTCGTTTCTGAAATGAGAACAAACATTACGTTAATGTGAGGGCCTCATTTATTTTAAAAGAGAATTTTTTTGTAATGTTAATGTTAGGGCCTCATTTATGAAATAAGAACGAAAATCACGTTAATATGAGGGCTTCGTTTATGAAATAAGAACCAAAAAACACGTTAATGTTAGGGCCTTGTTTCTGAAATCAGAATTTATTTTTTTTTAATGTTGATGTAGGGGCCTCATTCTGAAATACGAATTATTAGAAATGTTAATATGATGGCCTCATTCTGAAATAAGAATTTTTTTTTTAAATGTTAATGTACGGGCCTCATTTATGAAATAATAATTATTTAAAATATTAATGTAAAGGCCTCATTTATAAAATAAGAATTATTAAACATGTTAATGTGAGGGCATCGTTTCTGAAATAAGAATTGTTAAAAAATTTTAATGTGAGGGCCTCATTTCTGAAATAAGAATTGTTTAAAATGTTAATTTAAGGGAATCATTTTTGAAATAAGAACGAAAAGCACGTTAATGTGAGGGCCTCGTTTCTGAAATATGCTCAGACCCACTGACATATACCCACACCTACTGGCATATACCCAAACCCACTGACATATACCCACACCCACTAACAAACATCAATACCCACGAACATATACTCAGACCCACTGATATATACTCACACCCAGTGACATATACCCGCATCCACTGACATATACCCACACCCACTAACAAACATCAATACCCACGAACATATACTCACACCCACTGACATATACCCACACCTACTGACATATGCCCACACCCACTGACAAACACCCTCTGACATATACCCAAACCCACTGACATATACCCAAACCCACTGACATATACCCAAACCCACTGATATATACCCAAATCCACTGACATATACCCACACCCACTGACATATACCCACACCTACTGACATATACCCACACCAACTAACATATACCCACACCCACTAACATATACCCAGAAAAAAAATACCGACTAATTTTCAGCCTTTCTTAGGAATTCTCTGAGTAAGAAAGGCGGCGACTAAGACAACTGGCTGCCTCATCTCATAATGATGTGGCCTAGATTATGTGAATGTATAACCCTTTTCATCCCCCCCCCCGGAGTATCTATTGAGGGGGTTAACAGTTATCGGTATGCCCTTTACAGGACGTGGCAATCAACCCCATCAATGTTTATCTGTTTGTGATTTTCTGGTGGAGCGTCTGGACGAGTGGGTAGAAGGCCAGGATCTCATTCAGGCGAATCCATGTTCAAATCCTCGGTAAGTTGATAGATCTTGTTCTGGGTTCGCCCGTGGAGACAATAATTCCTGTCAGACACGCGTTGCTTATATTATTTTTTGTTGTCCAGCTGCTCAATGTTCGACAGAGCGCTTTCTCTGTTTTCCTCTGTCTCGGTTGCCAATATTTCCCCACATGGAACATGGTGCTACTTGATCTATACGTGTACTGCAGACACCTTAGATTATGGTTATGTTTGTGAGTGTGACAGGAACCCAGAACAAGATAACAAAGCAAGAAGAGATAAACAAGATAACGACCTAAGAATAATGATGACAAGAATACAAATATAAATGACATGAAGTTAAGAAGAAAGGACGGAAGGAAAGACAGACACACTGACGGACGGACGGACGGACGAAAGAAAGAAAGACAGGCAGGCAGACAGATAGACAGACAGACAGACAGTTAAGAATGCAAGAAGGAATAACGGAAAGAGACAGACAGATAGGCGGGCGGACGATGGGGCAGACAAACAGACAGGCAGACAGACAGACAGACAGACAGACAGACAGACAGTTAAGAATGCAAGAAGGAAGGACGGAAAGAGACAGACAGACAGGCGGACGGACGATGGGACAGACAAAAAGAAAGAAAGAAAGAAAGAAAGAAAGAAAGAAAGACAGAAAGAAAGACAGAAAGACACACAGACATTCCCACAGATAGACAGTAAGAAAGAGAGACTAACGCCCAGCCGACTCACCTGTAGTTTGGGGAGTTGTGCTGCCGCAACTCGAAATGACAAGAACGGTCGGTTAAAATGGTAGTCAGTTTTCACTGGGGTCTTGTACATATTGTAGTGGGCACCCAGCAGCCTGTACATCGGGGGCCCTTGGTCTGTGTACACGAAGCAGTCGTTCAGGCGGTCAAAATGGGATGTTCTCTGATACCTTCTCGTCCACTGGGGCCCACGTGGGAACAAGATGGAGGCTGGTTCCGTTTCCCGGGATTCAAAATGAACCGGAAGTGTATGCAACGTCTCGGGGTCTAAGTAAGCCATGGCACGTGGGATGACCGGTTCCTGTCAGATTTTCAGTGCTATTAATAACTCCTATAGTAAAAAGTCCTTAGTACTCTTCTCTATGGCAGTGAAACCTGGACAACTTACTCACACCAAGAGAACAACTTAAACAGCTTTCATATGCGGTGTCTGCGAAGAATTCTTGGTATTAAGTGGCAAGACAAAATCACAAATACTGAAGTATTGGAAAGATCAGGTTGTGTGACAGTTTATTCCATGCTCAGTCTTCGTAGACTTAGATGGATAGGACATCTTAGGAGGATGGATGATGGTAGAATACCAAAGGATATCTTTTTTGGTGAATTACAGATGGGTAAGAGATCTCAGGGTCGGCCTCTACTACGATACAAAGATGTGTGTAAGCGGGACATGATTGATACAGGCATTGATAATGCACATTGGGAGCAAGTCGCCGCTGAGCGTGTTGCATGGAGGGCAAATATCAGAAATGGAATAAAGTCAAAGGAGAAAATTATTGCAGAAAAGTCACACACCAAGCGTTTGAGACGTAAGGTGGTGCATGATGGTGGAAATGACCACGTGTTCACATGCACCCACTGTGAACGGACATTTACAGCGCAAATTGGCCTTATCAGTCACACTCGCTACCGCCATAATTAAAAGTTATTATGCCTTTTTAAAGCACAAACTATCGTCTGTCAAGACGGCAAGGTGCCAATGTAGTAAAAAGTAAATGCCCACTTAAACGAAAGAAAGAAAGAAAGAAAGAAAGAAAGAAAGAAAGAAAGAAAGAAAGAAAGAAAGAAAGAAAGAAAGAAAGGCGCACTGAGCACACTGTGGTAGGCCTTTCTTTTTTTCGTACGCTCTCTTTGAACTCAAGCGTAGTCCATACTCGTACTACTACGTCTGGTGCGCTGGGCTGATTTTTGCGTGTGAAAAAGCTTTCCCTATTACCAGTATCCCTCGCCATCAGGCGAACCCACTCCGACTTCTGAGGTACTTGTAATTTACGTCCCCAAGTCAATTACTAGAAGTCAACATTTTAGTCCAACTGTCCAGTGTAGGGGTTGAACCCACAACCTCGGCATCAGCACACCGGATGTTTAAGAACGAGTGTTCTGATCCATTGGACCATGCTGACAGCCAGACATGATTATGGCACAGCTGCTCACAGCAAGGTCAACAATGCACATACTAACCTAGTCACTTCGACAACAGACCTGGGGACTAATATTCTTCAAAAAGACTCACTAACCAACCAAGCAAGCATGCCTTGTCCTTCAACACTTCGTACAATTCTTTACTTTAGGAATGCCGTCATTACCTTTCTCGCTTGTCCCCCTTCTCCAACTTGATCTTCTGCATTTATTGTGAATTGTCTACGCTTCTATCAGATGCATGTGTTCATGTATTGTGCAGATAAGTGCTCTTACCATTGCCGTAAACGGAAGTTTCCTCAATACACAATCTTCAAACCTAATCCAGCCAGTTGTAGTCAAGATTCAGATAAACACCATTAGATTCTTGTCTACGGGGGTCATACCAGAGGTACCATGGAAGCAGCAAAGCTAGTCAATATGTTTGCTGGACTTGCGTAGTTTATATGTTGATAACAGACAGAGGATAGATGGTTCTAATAAACTACAGCTGCAGAGTAGGGTAAAGTGAGTGTTCAATGTTTACAAAGAACAACGACAACCAATCATTCATTCAGTAGCATTTCCTTTGCATAACCTCGCTACCATAACAACCTTCCTGAAAGCCTCTGATCATAAGCAAGGTGTCCCGCGTCAGATACGCCCATCTTCTCTTTGGCCTTCCTCTTCCTCTCTTCCCGGGCATATACCCCTCCATTATTGTTCTCTGTAAACTTTCATACCGTTTCAAGTGACAAAAATGTTTACATTTTCTTTGTTTTATCGAATTTTGTAGCCAACCTTCTTCAGTATTCAGATCTTGTCCTATGAATACATTTTTGCTTTTCTGTATCCAAGATATTCTTAGAACTCGTCTATAACATTTATGTTCAAAGGCATTTATGCGCTGTTCAGCTTGTTTCGTAAGGGTCCAGGTCTCATAAACGTATGTTGCAATGGGAAAGATGCATGACCAACAATATAATACTAATATTGAGAACTGGACACATAAGATCTTCTTACTCTTATTCTCTTCATCATCTTTTTCTACGCCTTATCATCCTCATCTTTCTCCTTCTCCTTATTTTTCTTCATCTTCTTTTATTGTTGTTGTTATTATGCTTCTTCGTGTTAACCCACCACCTTCTTCTTCTTCTTCTTCTTCTTCTTCTTCTTCTTCTTCTTCTTCTTCTTCTTCTTCTTCTTCTTCTTCTTCTTCTTCTTCTTCTTCTTCTTCTCCTCCTCCTCCTTCTCCTCCTCCTCCTCCTTCTTCTTCTTCTTCTTCTTCTTCTTCTTCTTCTTCTTCTTCTTCTTCTTCTTCTTCTTCTTCTTCTTCTTCTTCTTCTTCTTCTTCTTCTTCTTCTTCTTCTTCTTACTGTTATTATGCCTCGTTCTCCACTGTCTCTTTATCTTCTCCCGCGAATTAGTTCTCAGCTGTCTTTGATATATTTTTTCCTAACGAACTAGTTCCTTGCTGCCTTCTTTTCTTCTCCCACCAACTAGTTCTCCACTGTCTCTTTATCTTCTCCCACCAACTAGTTCTCCACTGTCTCTTTATCTTCTCCCACCTACTAGTTCTCCACTGTCTCTTTAACTTCTCCCACCAACTAGTTATCCACTGTCTCTTTATCTTCTCCCACTAACTAGTTCTCCACTGTCTCTTTATCTCCTCCACGAACTAGTTCTCCACAGTCTCTTTATCTTCTCCCACCAACTAGTTCTCCACTGTTTCTTTATCCTCTCCCACCAACTAGTTCTCCACTGTCTCTTTATCTTCTCCCACCAACTAGTTCTCCACTGTCGCTTTATCTTCTCCCACCAACTAGTTCTCCACTGTCTCTTTATCTTCTCCCACCAACTAGTTCTCTACTGTATCTTTATTTTTTCCCTCCAACTAGTTCTCCACTGTCTCTTTATCTTCTCCACGAACTAGTTCTCCGCTGTCTCTTTATCTTCTCCCGCCAACTAGTTCTCCACTGTCTCTGTATCTTCTCTCACGAACTAGTTCTCCACTGTCTCTTTATCTTCTCCAACCAGCTAGTTCTCCACTGTCTCTTTATCTTCTCCCACCAAATAGTTCTCCACTGTCTCTTTATCTTCTCCCACCAACTAGTTCTCCACTGTTTCTTTATCTTCTCCCACCAACTAGTTCTCCACTGTCTCTTTATTTTTTCCCTCCAACTAGTTCTCCGCTGTCGCTTTATCTCCTCCACGAACTAGTTCTCCACTATCTCTTTATCTTTTCCCACCAACTAGTTCTCCACTGTCTCTTTATCGTCTCCCACTAACTAGTTCTCCACTGTCTCTTTATCTTCTCCCACCAACTAGTTATCCACTGTCTCTTTATTTTCCCCCCTCCAACTAGTTCTCCACTGTCTCTTTATTTTTTCCCTCCAACTAGTTCTCAGTCTCTTTATTTTCCCCCTCCAACTAGTTCTCCACTGTCTCTTTATTTTTTCCCTCCAACTAGTTCTCCTCTGTCTCTTTAATTTTCCCTCCGACTAGTTCTCCACTGTCTCTTTATCTTCTCCCGCGAATTAGTTCTCAACTGTCTTTAATATTTTTATAAATAACTAGTTCCCTGCTGTCTCCTTATCTTCTCCACGAACTAGTTCTCTACTATCTCTTTATCTTCTCCCACCAACTAGTTCTCCACTGTCTCTTTATCTTCTCCCACGAACTTGTTCTTCGCTGTCTCTTTATCTTCTCCCACCATCTAGTTCACCGCTGTCTCTTTATTTTCTCTACGAACTAGTTCTCCATTGTCTCTTTAATTTCTCCCACCAACTAGTTCTCCCGTGAACTGGTTCTCCCCTGCCTTTTTATCGTCGCCCACGAACTAGTTGTACATTGTCTTTCTATCTTCTACCACGAGCTAGTTTCCTCACTGTCTCTCAATATTCTCCGACGTAATAATTCACCACTGTATTTCTATCTTCTTCCACGAACTAGTTCTCCCCTGTCTCTTTATCGTATCCCACAAACTAGTTGAACATTGTGTCTCTATTTTCTCCGACGGACAAATTCTCCACTGCGTCTTTATCTTCTCCCACGAACTATTTCTCCGCTGTCTCTGTATTTTCTCCCATGAATTAGTTCTCCGCTGTGACTTTATCTTCTCCCACGAACTAGTTTTTTACTGTCTCTTTATCCTCTCCCACGAATTAGTTCTCAACTCTCTTTTTTATCTTCTCCCACGAACTAGTTTCCTACTGTCTCTTTATTTTCTCTCATGAACTAGTTCTCCCATGAACTAGTTCTCCAATGCCTCTTTATCGTCTCCCACGAGCTAGTTGTACATTGTCTTTCTATCTTCTCCTATGAGCTAGTTCCTCACTATTTTTCAATCTTTTCCGACGAAATAATTCACCACTGTCTCTGTATCTTCTCCCAAAAAACTAGTTCTCAACTGTCTTTCTTTCTTCTCCCACGAACTAGTTCTCCACTGCCTCTTTATCGTCTCCCACAAATTAGTTGTACATTGTCTTTCTATATTCTCCCACGAGCTTGTTCCCCACTGTCTCTCAATCTTCTCCGACGAAGTAATTCACCACTGTCGTCCTATATTCACTGCAAACATAGTTAACCGCATTCTTACAATCTTCGTAGATCTAGTTCTCAACTGTCTCCCCATCTTATCCGACGAACTAATTCACCACTGTCTACATATCTTCACCTCAGAACTAGTTCCCCACTGTCTGTCTGTCACCGTAGAATTAGTCCATCATTGTCACCCTATTTTATCTGTAAAACTAATTCACAATGTCTCTCTAAAGCCTCCACAGAATTTGGTAACCATCGTCTCTCTATCCTCGTAGGAGTAAATCTAGTTTTAACTATCTCTCTATCTTTTCCACAGAATCAGTACATCGTTGTCTTTCTTTTTTCCCCAAAGAACTACTTCACCACTGTCTACCTAATTTCTCCACAGAACAAGTTCACAACTGTCAACCTATCTTCCCCGCAGGACTAGTTCAGCACTTCTCCGACAGTCTCTATTCTCATCAACAAATTAGCTTCACCGTCTTCTTTCTAGCTTCGCAGATCTAGTTCATCACTGTCTCTATATCTTCTTCCTGGATATAATCCCACGCTGTCCTTTGTCTTTCACATTGATGCTCTCTGGCATTTAGACTTTGGCGCTCCCTCCCCCCCCCCTCTCTCTCTCTCTCTTTATCTATCTCTCTATTTCTCTTATACTCTTTTTCCCAATGTGTGTCTCTCTGCTTTTTTATGTCTCTATATTTCTTTTATTTTCATCCTCCCTCTCTCTCTCTTTCTCTCTCTTTCCCTCTGCCTCTCTTTCTCTCTCTCTCTCTCTCTCTCTCTCTCTCTCTCTCTTTCTCTCTCTCTCTCTCTCTCTCTCGCTTGTTTTCCCTCTTTAACTCTCTGTCTGTCTGTCTGTCTCTCTCTGTCTTTCTATCTTTCTATCTTTCTCTCTCTCTGTCTCTCTCTCTCTCTCCTTCTGGCTTTTCTCTCTCCCCTCTCTCTTTCTCTCTCTCTTTCTTTCTCTCTTTCTATCTCTTTCTCTCTCTCTCTGTCTTCTTCTATCTCTCTATTTCTCTTAGTCTCTTTCTCTCTCTCTCTCTCTTTCCCTTTCCCGATGCCCCTCTCTCTCTCTCTCTCTCTTGTTCTTTCTCTCGTTCTCTCTCTTTAACTCTCTGTCTGTCTTTCTCTTTCTGTGTTTCTCTATCCTTACCTTTCTCTCTCTCTATCTCTTTCTCTCCCTCTCTCTTTCTATAACTTACTCTCTATCTTTCTCTCTCTTTCTTTCTTTCTCTCTCTTTCTCTCTCTCTTTTTCTCTCCCTCTGTCTTTTCTGTCTCTCTATTTCTGTTTTTCTCTTTCTCTCTGTCTTTCTCTCTGTGTGTCTCTCTCCTTCTCTCTTTTTCTCTTTCTCTCTCTCGTTCTCTCTCTCTTTCTCTCTCTCCTCCTCTCTCTCTCTCTTTCGCTCTCTTTCTCTCTTTCTATCTCTTACTCTCTCTTCCTCTCTCTCTTTCTCTCTCTCTTTCTCTCTACATGTCTTCTTCCATCTCTCTATTTCTATTATTCTTTCTCTCTTTCTCTCTCTCTATCTCTTTCTATCTCTCACTCACTTTCTCTCTCTCTCTCTCTCTCTCTCTCTCTCTCTCTCTCTCTCTCTCTCTCTCTCTTTCTCTTTCTCTGGGCCCATCCGCTTAACATGTTTAAACCACCGTAATCTGTTGATGTTCATAAGATTGACAACTAACACATGTTCAATCATCCTTCCAATGGTAATCCTGTACACAACTCTCCTCCCTTCCCCTTCCCCCATATGGTTCCATTTGAAGTATTTTCTAGTTATTCTGTTATCAAGGTTTCCCCCGTGCAAGTTCTAACAGCACGAGAGTATTCCCCTCATTTCTTGATTCTCTGGAATATATCTAGACCAAAACGCATCTCGCCATTATCTGTCTTCTTTCCATCTTTAGAAAAATGACCATCGACACCTTAAAATCCGAATTTGACAGCACAGAACACTGGAAGCTAGTATCAAGGTACACCAGGATGAACTAGATCAGGAGAGCGTCCACAGAAACCATGGATTGGAGATATCCAAATGTGGGATGTCTCTTTCACGCGGAGTCTGGGGCGTCGAAACAAACAAGAGATAATACAAGGTGATTCTTCATTATGTTGTATTCTCAGTATTCTTGATTGTGTTGTATTTTTGGCTGTGTTGTATTCTTGATTGTGTTGTATTCTTGATTGTGTTGTGTTCTTGATTATGTTGTATTCTTGATTGTGTTGTATTCTTGATTGTGTTGTGTTCTTGATTATGTTGTGTTCTTGATCGTGCTGTATGTTTGATCGTGAATTATCCATGGGAGTTGTGCTGGGGCTGGCTTTCTAGGACCTCGTGTTCAAACCGTATTCATTGCACAGCCATTCTTCTTCTTCTTCTTCTTCTTCTTCTTCTTCTTCTTCTTCTTCTTCTTCTTCTTCTTCTTCTTCTTCTTCTTCTTCTGCTTCTTCTTCTTCCTCTTCGTTCTTTCTTTCTTTCTTTCTTTTTTCTTTCTTTCTATCTTTCTTTCTTTCTTTCTTTCTTTTCTTTCTTTCTTTTCTTTCTTTCTTCTATCCCTCCTTCCCACTCCCTCTTCCTCTTCTTCTGCTTCTCCTATGTCTGACTCATGGTCATTAATGACATCCGAACCACGAGTACACCCCTGAAGAAGGACAAACCTTGACTTTGCTGTAGCGCCAAGGTGCTGAGAACATCAAACCCGCCGAGAAAGGAGGTGGTTTGGCGCAAGGATCTCCACATTACAGAGGGCACAAACAACTCCAGGGTAGTGCTTTATATAAACCAACCCCCAACCCACTCCCCTAAGATGGTACTTTATTTTATCTTTCCATTCTTCTTATTCGGTTGTTAAGCCTTAAAGTAGCTGTAGTGTAGTGACTTCCACGTGTTTATATGTTGTCTTTTGTGTATTTGTTTGTTGACGAAGGCTAGTCGTCGCAACGTCCTATGTTTTCGGTAATTTTTTTGTGTAAAGCTACATTACTTTGTTTTGTTTTAAACTGTTTAACATATCTGATACATCGTCCTTTTCCACAAGGAATGTAAAGTGATTATTGTAATTGTAATGACACGATATTGTGAAGAAAGTGACAATCATGATAACGACGTTGGTGGTGATAATGATGACGGTGATAAGGATGACTACGATGATGATTAAAATAATAACGATGACCCTTTTGTTGTTATTATGGTAACGATGATTTCGAGGCGACGACGATGACGATGACGATGATGATATTGTTGATGATGATGATGATGATGATAATGATGATTATTACAATGAAACGAATGATGATAATGGTAACAATGATGATGATGATGATGATGACGACGACGACGATGACGACGACGACGACGATGATGATGATGATGATGATGATGATGATGATGATGATGATGATACTGGTAACAATTATGACATTGATAATGATGATGGTGAAGATAATGATGACGGTGATGACAACGATGATAATGATGCTTATAATGAAAAAGATAATAATAATGGTAACAATGATGACGATGATTATATGATTATTATAATGATGATGATGTTTCTCCCTGTCTCCTATTTCAGGTATGCCAGATCCATCAAGAACCCCCACCTGTACGGACTGGTCACCAGGGACTACGATGCAGACCACAGGCCCAGAGCCTGGGCGGCGGGCACCGAGTACCAGTACGCCTACTGCAGCAACTACCGGGCTCAAAAGGCCTTAATATGTAACGAGGAACGGAACCAGGACCTGCATGGCAACACTAGCACTTCGCTTCCCTGGGCAGCAGAAACTGGGGTGCCAGAATCGTGCCAAGCTCCCGTACCTCATGATAATTACAAGGTAACCGGCTCCTTTGTTCAAAAGGCCCGTTAGTGGTGTTTGTCCGTCAAGTACGATGATGACCATTCATTTCATCCAGTGGGCTTGAAAATTTTGAGCCATGAGTTGTAAGATGGCTGGCAATGCCTATTTTGGCTCGAAATTTTCTTTGACAATATGGGTAAAGAATGCCTGACGTTCCATGAGGAGGATCCCATACAGTGGGGTTTTGTGTGTGTGTGTGTGTGTGTGTGTGTGCGCGCGCGCGCGTGTGTGTGTGTGTGTGTGTGCGCGCGCACGCGTGCAGTCTTTGCTTTTATTTCACCGCTCTTGCAGTCATGTATTCTTCGCAAGTGACTACACCTTTGCAAAATGATGTACACCACGGATTTCGGTCTTTTGCAGCAGTCTCCCCTAAGTCATGATGAATTCCAAAAGCTTTGAGCGATATCTTCAGTGTCTTTGAGGCGTTTCCTCTGGCCGCCTTTGGAACGTTTACCACAACGCAACTCACCGTTAAAAAAAATCATTTAGGGGGGTTGTGATCTGGCATGCGAGTCAAGTGACCAGCCCAGTGAAGCTGATTCTTCATTAGGTCCTTTAGTAACTGGGATATAAAAAACTGGGATATAAAAGGTTAACTGATGCAACGCCGAAGGATACTTTATCGCCAAATGTGACCTCCCATTTGAACAGACGGATGATCTGTCGCCATACTAGGGTCATCGTGTTATTTGCTTTGTTTCGTGGTATCTTTCGCAATTTTAATGCTCAGTGAACGGAAATTTACACTATAATACTTGTACATTTGATTGTGTACCATGTTTGGTACAATCCTACTTTTTGTTTGGCACTGAATCAGTTAAGTCGTCGTTGTCTTCCACTTGTGTCGTTAGGCGTCCTGGGGAGGGGGTATTGAAGTTCCGACGCCTATGACCAGCGCCTTTTCTCCAGTTTCTTCTCAGATTCATTAGCAGTATTTTTTAATTCCCTACCAGTTTGCTAGACCTGCCGTAGGTTCCTTACCTACTAAAACCGTTCATATTTGCTACTACCACATGTCACCTCACGGACAGACTCTTCGTTACGACTGAGGCATTTAAAGAGATGGACATTTTTACAATCATTTTTACGTATTGTCGGTTAATTATTTCCATGGTCTTCAAAACTGTATCAACATAAAATTCATACTTAAATGTGTAATCAAAACAAAACGAAACAAACAGTTGAATAGACGATATCCCACCAGGAAGATTTAGAAATATAGATTTCAAATACTGATCACTCCAGCTCTAAGGATCAATGCCTTTGGCATGTGTCATATGCCATCACTTGTGGCAGTAGTAAATATAATCACAGATTGAGACAATGTACGCGCATTTACAATCAATGCGCTGCGAGAACAATCAGTATTTCTAGCCTCCGCCATCTGCTGAGTGGCAAAGCACGATTTGGTATGCCCAGAGTACTATTACCATAATGAGCCACATCACGAAGATTTTGCTAATAATCATCATGCAGAGAGTTAGGAAGAAAATACAACCCGAAATAGGAAAAGAACAATATGGTTTTGTATAAGGCGAGGGTACAGTAAGTGTGTGTTTGCTGAGAATATTAAATGAGTCAGTGCAGAATATGATCTCCCATTTGAACAGAAGGACGACACCTCTCCATACCAGGGTCATTGTCTTATTTGTTTTGTTTCGTGGTATCTTCCGCAATTTAAATATTCAGTGAATGGAAATTCACGTTATAATACTTGTTTATTTGATTGTGTACCATGTCTGGTTCAATCCTACTTTTTCTTGACAGTGAATCATTTAATGGAGAGTTCGATAGAAGTGAACATGGTCCTATATCTTGACTTCATTGCTTTCCGTCAAGTAAGACATGTCGACACAATAAAGATGCTTGCAAATTAAAAGAAGAAAATAAACTGGTGGAAAAAACTTTAGGCTTGAAATAACACACTATTGGAAACAAGCTGTCATATAAGTTGAGAAAGAAGCAGATCAATATAAGGCTATCAAGAGCGGTGTCCCACAGGGATGTGTGTCTCCAGATGAGGCTTGACCTATAAGGAAACTATGATACGTTTATAGAAGATATGAGTGGAATCACCATCGGAAGACATCATCATCATCACCACCACCATCATCATCATTATAAAGCGCCTTGCCAACTGGCGTAGGTGTTCATGTCTCTCCATAGATCTCACTCAGTCTTTGGTGTTCTGGATCAGCTCTGGTGATGATATTCCTCCACGCCACCGTCTCAGTCCATTAAGGAATCATTTCTCTTGGTCTGCCCCTGCCTCTCTTCCCCTGGACCTTTCCAGTTACGATGTTCTCCAATGCCTCTCTTCTCATCACATGACTAAAGAAAGCTGTTTGTCTCTTCATTATTGTTGAATGTAATGTTTTAGTTTCATTAGCATCTTTCGGAGGAAATATATTCAATAATACAAGATATGCAGATATTACAATATTGATTGCAGACAACGAACAGGATCTGCAACATTTAGTAGATACTGTTATTGTACACACGAACACCAAGGGCTAGAATTAAATTGTAAGAAAGCGGAGATTTTATTAGCCTCCAAGAAGGAAATATCACAGCGTAACTTCAAGTAAATGGGAACATTCTTCAACATGTGAATCGGTACAATTGGGAACAGTCATAACATCTGGTGGGAGGTGTCTTGAAGAGATTAGAACAAGAATCGCCATGGCAAATGCAGCCTTTTGCAAGATGGAAAACATACTGACCAATAAAAAGCTGCCTATTATTAGAATGTGCTTTGTTTCAATACATTTTCTATTACTTTATTAGAATGTGCTTTATTTAAAGACATTTGCTATCACTTTATTCTATTAGAATGTATCTTATTCCTATATATTTCCTGTCGTTTTTTTTTTTTTTTTTTCTATTAGAATTTGCTTTGATTTTCAAACATTTCCTGTCACTTTATTCTATTAGAATGTGCTTTATTTCAATACATTTCCTATCACTTTAATCTATTAGAGTGTGCTTTATTTCAATACATTTCCTATCACTTTATCCTATTAGAATGTGCTTTATTTCAATACATTTCCTATCACTTTAATCTATTAGAGTGTGCTTTATTTCAATAAATTTCCTGTCCTTTTTATTCTATTAGAATTTGCTTTATTTCTATACATTTCCTATCACTTTATTCTGTTAGAATGTGCTTTATTTCAATATATTTCCAATATATTAGAATGTGCTTTATTTCGACAGCTCTCCAAAGAGATGCCTCTTCCAGTGCTGGACAAGCACTACAGAGGTGCCAGGTACTCCGTGGATGACCCCATCGGAGTCCTAGTTCCGGAGGAACTGAGCTTCCACAGAGAGACGCTCCACGGACCAATCAGATTGTCCTGTCAACAAGACCAGAAGAACGTCTTTTTGCCCAACTATCGCTATCAAGACTGGGTCGCTCGTCCAATGATTGATGTGAGTCCGTGTTTCTCTGAATGCGGGGTCATGACTTCTAGAGATTTCCGAGATCTAGGTCGAGGGTTAGCTTTGAGCATGTCCGATAAGTTACGTATTCGTGGTGGATTAGTTAGCGCACTCGGCTATAAACAGATTGGTTGTGTTCGATGTTCAGGTGTGATGGTGTTGAATCTCTTTCGTTTCGAACCAGTAATTTCTTCTTCTTCTTCTTCTTCTTCTTCTTCTTCTTCTTCTTCTTCTTCTTCTTCTTCTTCTTCTTCTTCTTCTTCTTCTTCTTCTTCTTCTTCGTCTTCTCCTTCTTCTTCTTTTTCTTCTTCTTCTTCTTCGTCTTCTTCTTCTTCATCTTCCTCTTCTTCATCTTCTTCTCTTCCTCCTCCACCTCCTTGTTATCCTCCTCCACCACCTCCTCCTCTTCCCACTTCCTACTACTACTACTACTACTACTACTACTACTACTACTACTACTACTACTACTACTACTACTACTACTACTACTACTACTACTACTACTACTACTTCTTCTTCTTCTTCCTCCTCTACTACTACTACTAGTACTTCTCCTCCTATTACTAATACAACTACTACTGCTACAATAACAACAACAACTATTACTACTACTACTACTACTACTACTACTACTACTACTACTACTACTACTACTACTACTACTACTACTACTACTACTACTACTACTGCTGCTACTACTACTACTACTACTACTACTACTACTACTACTACTACTATTACTACTACTACTACTTCTTCTTCTTCTTCTTACTCTACTACTACTACTAGTACTTCTCCTCCTACTACTAATACAACTACTACTGCTACAACAACAACAACAACAACAACAACAACAACAACAACAACAACTACTACTACTACTACTACTACTACTACTACTACTACGACTACGACGACTACTACTACTACTACTACTACTACTACTACTACTACTACTACTACTACTACTACTACTACTATTACGTAGCGAAGTTTGTTGTAATGTGTGTACACTATGTCCGTGTTTGGTATCTCTCACTGTTTCGCCGGAGTTACACATATCTGTTTTTATTTCTTATTACTAAATACATAGTCACTGATTTAGTATTTAAACCAAGGTAGTATTCGTTTATTCACGTCACGTGATTACACGTCACGTGTAACTCGGAAGTATTTACAGTGAAATATGCCAGGCAAGAAATCTTGCAATATTTTGTTTGTGGCTTCTGCTATCTGTTGGGGTACCACCCTTGCACTACAGATAACTCCATAGGTGCTCAAGTCTCCACCCCCCCACCCCCCCCCCAACATATGTATCAACGACCGGCGACTAATAATAGCGCCAGTTCTGTGTTGGTTGACGAGGCCTCTCATTCTCCCGATGTGTCTCTCGTGGGTGGCCGTGCCAGTTCTTACTCCCTAGTCTCTCATTCTGGATAACGATGTGTATTCACTGGTGTCAAAGTCCTCCGCTCTCGACAACTCCCTATGGGCATTGATAACATCGACACGATCCACACGCTGGCCATCTGCAGGGGATGCAGAGCCAGCAAGTTTATCAGCTCGTTCATTTCCCTCAACTTCCGCATGTCTATGAACGATTCAGTCAGTTCAATAGCGATTCAGTCCACTGTCTACGTACAGAACCCGCCTCGACTTTTCGGATCATGCTCATAGAATCACTTAGTACACAAACGTTAGTATAATGCAGTGTTAAGGAAATACATTGTTTTGAATATCATCAAATTGGTGTAGTTATGCATCATGATCATCCATATTTTGCAGCTGCACAAAGAGATGGAAAGTGAGGAGCTAATCTGTCGTCTGCCGGAAGCGCCCACCAAATACTGGGATTTCTACAATGTTGTACGCATGCGTAGACCAGCAAAGACCTCCAATGCGGTTCCAGAATTCCAACGGTGCCATATCGTGCCAATTCCCATGGATAAGAATGTACCGGATGTTCCACCAGCAAGCGTTAAGCCTCATTTTGGCAAGTTTAATTATCATCAGTCTTCAAACCCAACTTTTGGACATTGGAATGCCACAGTCCAGTTGCTTGACCACTGTTGAAGGCGAGGCTATAAACTAATCAATTATGGATTCTCAATTTACTTGAAATGGCAATCATGTTGATTCCCAAAACGCTTTACACTTATAAACTTAAAAGATAAGTTATCATTGTAAAATTACAAAATATTATCTTCTTTGCATTTATTGTTTGTGTAATTGTATAACTTGTAACTGTTGCACTTGTTTCAAAATTTTATAATTATTATTCTCTACTGCTAATACTTCTTCTTCTTCTTCTTCTTCTTCTTCTTCTTCTTCTTCTTCTTCTTCTTCTTCTTCTTCTTCTTCTTTTCTTCTTCTTCTTTTCTTCTTCTTCTTCTTCTTCTTCTTCTTCTTCTTCTTCTTCTTCTTCTGCTGTTTCTTCTATTCCTTCCTTTTCTTGTAATTCTTCTTCATTCCTCTTCTGTTTCTTCGCCTTCTCTTCCTCCTTCAGCTTTCCGCTGGTTGGAGAACAAACTGTATACTCATTTTGTGATTATGACTGATTCACATAGCATACTTACAAAGGTGAAGACTGGCATGTTTCGCGCAGAAGGGCATGCATCGATTCAGAGGTCACGGGTTGTGAGCATTCACTGGATCTTTTCTCCAGGACACTCTGGTGTGGTTGGAAACGAACAGGCAGACAGATTGGCTGGTGCTGCATCATTAGGAGGTGATTTGATGCATGATAAAGCGAATGTGGTGAAGGCCCTCTGGGAGCACGTGAATAGTGCAGAAGAACAGATAGACTATCCATGGTCTGGAAAGAATGTGGCAGCAAAGTGTGGTCAGAGGATCTGGTAGACAGTCATCACTCAGAGGTAAAGCGTGATGGACATATAATCAGATTGTAACTGGCACCACTAGTATTGTCACTCTTCGCTGGCTGGTGAAGATTATGACTGAGTGCTTATGAGAATGCCTCGATTGCAATGATTTCGGTTCTTGACTCAACTCAGCTCTTCCTCCGTCTTCTCCTTCTTCTCCTATTGTTCTTGTCCTTCTCCTTACTTTCTTCTTCTTAGTTTTCTCCTCCTCCTTCTCTTCCTAATTCTGTGGTTTGTGGAAGAAGAGTCTGGGGTCCATCAGTACGAAGACGGAAACCTTGCAGATGCTCCGAACATGGCAATGCATGAGGCAGGATAACTGGCCACAGATCGAGGATCTTTCTGGCGGGGGTCATTACATCGACGTTCTGCAAAGGTCTTGCCCCATGGTCATGATTACTCCTTCTTCTAAACGCCCGTGTCTTTCCACAGCCCACTGTCTCTTGTGATGTCAGTCATCTCTGATACTGATGTTCCTCCATGCTATGATATCAGACTGTCCAACAACTTCTCTCTTGGTATACTCGTGCCTCGCTTTACCTTCAACTTTCCCGTTGTGACGACATACTCCAGCTTTCACGTTGTGACGACATACTCCAGCTTTCCCGTTGTGACGACATACTCCAACTTTCCCGTTGTGACGACATACTCCAGCTTTCCTCTTCTCATGACATGCCCAAAGAATATGGACTGTCCTCTTCTGATACGAGTAATCAGTTCTCTCTATGAGTTAACTTCTTTCAAGATATTTTCATTACTCCTTCTATCCGTCCACGGTTTTCTCATCATTTTTCTTTAAAACCACATCTGTATAGTTTCCACATGAATTCTCACTTCTCTGCTAATTGGCCATAATGCGCTCCCATACATCAGGATTGACTCAGTATAGCTTTCAAGAACTCTTCATCACTTCGAATGTGAAAGATAAATTGTCGAGAATAATCTTCAGCTTATGAAGTGCAGCCTTAGCTTGAGCTGTTCTACATTTAACTTCCTTGATACATCTTCCATCTGCTGCTATTAAATTGTGCAACGACATGACATGCGAGACATCTTACAAGAAGGTAGTTTGTCATTGCTTTCCTTCTTGGCAATGACCATTACGATTGTTGACCGTAGTCATTGTCCCTATAAAGAGATCCTACCGTCGAGAAACTTCAGACCATAACCAGTAACTACAAGGGGCTACAAATTACAATGTTAAAAGTATGATAGAAACTACAACAACCTTGACATTGTCTTGTAACAGTCAATATTGTTTTTAAGGGTGTTAAGAGTGTTCAACACGTGACATAACGGTGCAGACGAACACGGTGGCGTCAAAGGGACAGTTTGAAGAAGGCCGCCCCACTTCTAATTGCACCAAAGAGGAGCAGCGTTCTGTTATCCGTTTTTATTTTTTTATCAGTGAAGGGGTTAAGCCTATAGAAATTCATCGGCGAATAAAGTTTCAGTATGGTGATGGATGCCTGTCAGTCCAGCAAGTGTATGAGTGCAGTAGGAAGTTTTAAAACGGTGTGACGTCTGTGACAGACTGTTCACGACAGGGTCAAACACGCCGAGTAGTGACCCCAGATTGGTTACACACGCGACCAAGAGAATTTGTTTCTACAGGATTCCAAGCACTTAATCGGCGCTGGAGGATTTGCACTAAACGCAGTGGTGACTACATCGAAAAATGATACATTTATTATGTACTTTTTCAGAATCTTTTCACACCAACAAAAAATAATCATGGTATCATTTGAACACCCCCCCCCCCCCTCACACACAAATCTGTCGGCTGCTCCCCAGCTTTCCCTCACCGCCTGCACTCATGACTTCGCGTTTTCCTGATCGGGACGCCCAACGGGCACTCCACCTTGCCCAAGTGGTATGGGAATATCCCGTAGGCTAGCGGAGGGTAGGAAGCACCTTACTTCTCCTTTGATCGGGTAATCACCCTACACCACCACGTACGGAAATTGAACAATTTTGCTTTTCCTTTGCAGGACGTTGCGATCAAACCCAGGATGATTTCCTATGCAATTTTACGTTCACTAGTTTGCTATGGCTTTCTGAGCGTGAAATCAACGTTTTAAGTCCAACTTAGGGAATGGACCCATACTCAGCCATCAGCGCAGCGGAAGTTTAAAAGAGAACGATGTTATCCCTTCGACCACGTCTTCTTCCACCTATAGAAATACCTGGAGTGAAATTATGATAACCCACTCTGAACTGAACTGAAAACAAAGAAACTAACAACAAACCCAGGAAAACACAAATGATTACACGTTGATAATAACAAGACAGATTTAGTTTGGTTATATTTATTTCTATATCACAATATGGAGCAAATATGTTTGATGGGAAATCACACCGACTCATATCAACATACATTCAAACATTATAGTGATTGAAGAATATACCATCGTAGCCTGGAAAGACTGATGCGGCAGGGAATCCCCAGTATACGCTCAAACATTGTAGTTAATGAAGAATATACCATTTTAGCCTGGAAAGATTGGTAGGATAGCATTTGATCAATATACATCCAAACATAAGTTGATGAAGACTATACCATTTCCTGGAGAGATTGATGCCGCAAGGAGGGACTAATATACGCTCAAACATTGTAGTTAATGAAAACTATACCATTTCCTAAAGAGAATGATGCCGCGGAGAGGGACTAATATACGCTCCATCATTGTAGTTAATGAAGACTATACCGTTTCCTAGAGAAAATGATGCCACAGGGTTGGACTAATGTACGCTCCAACATTGTAGGTAATGAAGACTATACCATTTCCTGGAGAGAATTATGCTGCGGGGAAGGACTAATATACGTTCCAACGTTGTTGTTAATTATAACTATACCAATTCCTAGAGAGAATGATGCCACGGGGAAGGACTAATATACGCTCAAACACTGTAGTTAATTAAGACTATACCATTTCCTGGAGAGAATGATGCCAGGGGGATGGATTAATATACTCTCTAGCATTGTAGTTAATGAAGACTATACCATTTCCTGGAGAGAATGATGCCGCGGGGAGGGATTAATATACGCTCAAACATTGTAGTTAATTAAGACTATACCATTTCCTGGAGAGAATGATGCCGCGGGGAGGGACTAATATACGCTCAAACATTGTTGTTAATGAAGACTATACAATTTCCTAGATAGAACGATACAGCTGTGAGGGACTAATATACGCTCCATCATTGTAGTTAATGAAGATTATACCATTTCCTGCAGAGAATGAACCGCCGGGATGAACTAATATACGCTCCAACATTGCATACCAAATGTGAAAGATGAAATAACCCGCCATGGTGGACAAATAATGACAACATCTGATCACATATGGTGCGCTGCTTGTACTAGAGATAGCTCACTGGTGATTGGGTCAGTAGAACGCCGATGGCCTGTAAGTAAGCAAAGGGCGCGATCACATGTCTTGAGATATTCTGGACATTTGGTGCTAGCCTCAGATCGGCACTCAGTGATGACGTGAACAGTAAAAGCACAGGCTGCCTTTACTTCCCATGACATTTCCTGGCGCCCACTTTATGCCCCCTCGACCTAGGAGTCCAGGTCAGTGACCGAAACTCCCACCTAGAAGGGTATTCGTACCCATGGCCACGGGGCCGCCGACAGGGAAGTGTGCTAGCCACTGGGTGCCCAGGCTCCCTTGCTATTAAAGGCTGCTTATTTATTCATGAATCGATGTTTCTTCATGCTATTGTGATGTTTACTGCATGTTATAATGATGTTTCTTCGTGCTACAATAATGCTACTCCATGCTATAATTACGTTGCTCTGTGCTACAATGATGTTTCTCCACGCTATAATTATGTTTCTCCGTGATATAATTATGTTTCTCCATGCTATAATGCTGTTTCTTAATGCTATAATGATGTTTCTCCGTGCTATAATGGTCTTTCTCCGTGCTATAATGATGTTACTACATACTATATTTATGTTTCTCTGTGCTATAATGATATTTCTCCAAGCTATAATGATGTTACTCCATGATATAATTACATTTATCCGTGCTATAATGATGTTTCTCCGTGCTATAACGATGTTTCTCCATACTATAATGATGTTTCTCTATTCTATAATGATATTTCTCCATGCTATAATAATGTTACTTCATGTTATAATTATGTTTCTCCGTGTTATAATGATGTTTCTCTGTGCCATAATGATATTTTTCCATGCTATAATGACGTTTCTTTCTATGCTATAATATGTCTCCAAGCTATAATCATGTTTTTATATGATATAATGATGTTTCTCAATGTTATAATTATGTTTATCTATGATATAATGATGTTTATCCGCGCTATAATGATGTTTTTCTATGCTGGAATGTTATTTCTCCATGCAATAATGATGTTACTCCATGTTATAATTATGTTTCTCCGTGCTATAATGATGTTTCTCTATGCTATATTGATATTTCTTCATGCTATAATGATGTTACTTCATGTTATAATTACGTTTCTCTATGCTATAATGATGTTTCTCCATGCTGTAATGATATTTTCCCGTGCTATAATGATGTTACACTATGCTATAATGATATTTCTCCATGCTATAATGATGTTACTCCATGTTATAATTATGTTTCTCTATGCTATAACGATGTTACCCCATGTTATAATTATGTTTCTCCATGCTATAATGATGTTTCGCATTGCTATAATAATGTTTCCCCATACTATGTTTCTCCAATTCATATTTGCCTCATACTATAATGATACTTCTCTATACTGTAACGCTGTTTCTCCCTGTATCATGATGTTTATCCACGCTTAGTTTTCTCTATAGTATAACGATGTTTCTCCATGCTACTTTAATGTCATTGTGCTATAATAATGTAACCCCCCCCCCTCCCCCCCCCCTGCTATACTGATGTTTATCCGTGCAATTATGATGTTTCTCTATGCTATAATTATGTGCATCCAAGGTATAATGATTATTCTGTATGCCATAATGATGTTTCTACATGCTATAATATGTATGTCTGTGATATAATGGTGTGTCTCCATGCTATAATGATTTATCTCCCTACTATAATTATGTTTCTCCGTACCGTAATGATGTTTCTCCATGCTATCGTGGTGTTTCTCGATAATATAATTTATTTATGCTATAATAATATTTGCTCACGCTATAATGATGCTTCTATATATTGTAATATGGATGCTGTAATTTCTTCAAATTATCATGATTCTCGATAATATAATTTCACAATGATATCATGATGTTTCTCTTTGCTACAATTGCTACAGCCCACACTATGTTTTTCCATGCAATAATGGACTGCATGTCGCTACCTCTTTTCCCGTTACCGCTACCCATGGCTTCGTCCTCAAACCCATTTGTTTTCCACCACTACTTTAACCCTACACCAACCATTCCCATATATGTATACATTACACGTGTTCAACTGAAGGGCACCCAGTGTGGGCATAAGCTGTCAGTGTGCAGTGCAAGACTGTTACATTTAAGCTAGTCAAATGTTATAGCAGGCTTGTTAGCGTAGGTAATCGAGGTCTACTCTGATGATGTCATGAGCACGGTCGGACGAGGCGTCGACGCCTGGGCTCGAGGCTATGTTCATCCGTGAATTCAGGCCCACAAAATGATATGGCCCTAGCACATCACAGACCAATAGAAGGACATTGCTTGGGGACACATAAAAACAATGTTAAAAAGGGTCAGACATTGCATTGCTTAGACAAACCTAAGTTATAAGTCGTTGCCTTTCATTAAATAACGACGACTATGTCACATTTACACATCACTTTGTACAACTCTAGAACATTCTAAACATAGGCGTTAAGTAAGCAAATAAAATCACAGTGTTTCTGTATTGTCAAACATTACGCTGCTAATGAAGAACGTTGGTTGTGTTCGTCTTGGTGTTCCCTCATCGCAGACCAAAGGAGAGTCCCAAAAGTCAAATATCTACATCTTTGAGAACTTCCGCCCAGGACTGGTAAACGAACTCTCCTTTCTTATTCCACGGAGCGTTCGGATCTCCAACAATTCGACGGGTAGGGTAACTGGGTAAGTAATGATACCCGCAGTAATTTCCCCGGTTCAGGTATTCCGGACTGGCAATGTCGCGCTCGGGAAAGCGTATCTCTTCTTTGTCTTCCTGGGGCCAAGGTCTGCGGACCATTTGACCTGGAGGCATAAATCTTTCAAAGTGTATCCAATCGCCTTCTACTTGGGGATCGAAGTATAGAGTGTGGTATGGAAGAGGCCAAGACGCTTCTGCCCATCGTGGATTTCCGCACCTTGCGTCCTTTCCATCCCTTTTCTCTTTCAGGTCCAAGATTGCGGATTCTCTTCGTGGAGGCAGCGAGAACGGGCCGAAGTATCCAGGTACGAATGGAGGCCATCCTTTCTGTGTAGCTATGAAAGATCCACCGCTTCTGGCGATAGGTGGTCTATCCTCTAGCCTAGTTGGTGTATCCACGGGAGGCGCGAACTGTGAGATCCCAAAATTGGACATGACTGGTGATGTCAAAGCCGATAATGGTGTTCTATGGGGTAGAAAAGAAGAACCGGGTGACAGTTTGGTGAAAATGTGTTAATAAATACCTTACATTTAGTTAATCTGTGGGAGTCGTTTTAATGTAGTCGCTAGACGCTGGACTGCTGGTCCAGTGGTCATGTTAGAATGTGCATCAGGCAGTCAACTCTAGCATTGTTTGGCTGTTTGCGATTTCTTGGCAAGTTTACGTTCAGTAGTTAGTTTCCCATTGCTTTCTGAACGACAGGCGCTCATACCATTTTATAAACACCAATGCAAAGCGGTCTGCATCAAGGCAAATTTTCAAAACTGACCTCAGCTCCCAGGTTGACTTAGCCGAAAATGGGAACCGGAATATGTGTTGGGAAGTTAAGGCGGTCGGCATCATATTAACTACATTATCTATGGAGCGCCGTATAGTCTATACAGATGTGGGTCTAGACCTTTATGTTCTTGCATCCGCCGTAGCTAAGTGGCAAGACACTTGCCTGCCGACCTAGTGGTCATGTGTTCAATCCGTCTCGGGGTGGATTGGTTCCCTGGTGGCCTCAGCCTACCATGGGTATAAGGACATGTCTGGAGAAATACAGGTGTCTGGTACTGAGAACGTCACCCACCGATTGCAGATGCATTCATTCATTCAGTAGCATGTCCTTTACAGAACCTCGCTCCCATAACAACCTTCCGGAAAACTTCTCTATCGTAAGCAAGATGTCCCACGTCCGATACATTCATCTGGAGATCATCTACCGCATCCTGCACCCATCTTATTTTTAGCCTTCCTCTTCCTCTCTTCCCGGGCATATACCCCTCCATTATTGTTCTCTCCAAACTTTCGTGACGTTTCAAGTGACCAAAATATTTCAATTTTATTTGTTTTATCATCTTTAACAGCCAACCTTCTTCAATATTCAGCTGTTGAAGTATGGATGCATTTGTTCTTTTCTGTATCCAAGATATTCTTAGAAATCATCTATAACATTTATATTCAAAGGCATTTATGCACTGTTCAGTTTGTTTAGTAAGTATCCAAGTCTCACAGGTGCTTGTTGCAATAGGAAAGATGCATGCTCGTAAAAATCTGATTTTTGTAGTTCTATCTGTCCCTCTCCACAATTTATTTAGTTGTTTTAGTCTTTGAAGAGCAATAGCTATTCGTCTTTTAACTTCTTTCATTGTGTCACCCAAGATATTCAGAATGTTCCACCACCTCCAATTTTTCCTCATTAACGTATATTTCTTTCTCCATAGTAGTTTTATCTGTATGCATTATCTTTGTTTTTGCTATGTTAAGATATACGTTGTGATTTTCACTATTCAATAGGGTTGAGGTTGGTTAGTTAGTTAGTTAGTTAGTCGTGGTTCCAACTTCACGGCAACGGGTTGTCCCCATATTGCTCCGTTCCTGTGCCAGTGAATATCACAAAAATGCTCCTCACTGCCCTATGTGAACAATGGAATAAACAGGAGTATCGGCAAGCCAACAGCCCGCACTGTTTGAGGTTATTAGGTTTTCTAAACCATTCTGTGTTGTGGATAGCAATACTGTATCATCAGCATACCAAATCTCCGGTATGTCATGACCATTGATATTTAGGGCATCATATAGTTCCCTGTTGCAGACTGCAGATTTCTCAATACAAATATGAGTCCAGCATAGTATGGCCAATGTGGGCACTCTTCCGAATAACGGTCTCAAATTATGTATTGTAAAAAGTATCCCTTACATGGCCTCGTTAGGTGATTATGCTCGTTCCAGGGCGATATACTGATTCAGGGGCGATGTGTTGTCGATCACTTCTGGTTGAGTGTGTTGGACTGCTAGACCGATCGATGGATGCAATAAATGTTTCTGGTCCCGGAGGTCCTCACTGGCGTCGAAGTGTATATCAATAGCTTGTGCTACCGACGACAGTGAGGGCCCTCCTGGCAAAGAAGCATTCATTGCATCCATCCATCGATCTAGCAGTCCACTACACACTCAGCCGGAAGTGATCTCGACAACACATTCAATTACATGATACTTTATTTCAATAAATACATTACACAACAATAGCGCTTGCTTGTCTTCTACTTGCAAAAGCAATTAATATTATATGTCTGCTTCCGTAATTAATAAATGCAGTGTCCCCTCCCTCTCCCTTCTTCCGCAGTTAGCATTCCTACTGCAGTCTATCAACTAATGAGGCCCTGTAAGGGATATTTTTTACAACAAATAATTTGGGACCGTTATTAGGAAGATGATGCATGGCCAATGTGCCTTATGAATGTGGCTTGTGAAGGGGCGTTTACGTATGTAAAATTAACCTTTACTTGTTTACTTACTTAATGTGAAAGTTTACATGTTCTTGATAAACCTGTCTTTTGTTTTAAGTAAAATTTCTTTGTCCACACAGACACTATTGACTTCTAAATCCTCTGTTAACCTGTGATTCCGGCAAACAACTTCCAGTAACAGGAGCACTAAAAGTCAACACATTTTGATTACGTCATTAAAGAAAATACCCCATTTTGTTCTTTGGATCTTCATTGCTTTTTCATTATACACGTTCAGACGTCAACTGTACTGAAGCACATTAAAAACGCACAACCATTATACCGGGTGTTTGTAAAGTCTTACATTAATTCAGGAGCATGTCCCTTGCAGAACCTCTTTCCATAACAACCGTCCGGAAAACGTCTTAGTCATAAGCAAGATGTGTTTCTAGAACACATTTAAAAATGAAGTACATGATGTCTTTAAAAAATGTGCTCCACAGTCCATCGTGTAGCATTATGCAACGAATGGCTGTCGTCTGGTTGGGTAATTATATGCACTCGAAACAACAGACACGTCGTAGAAGGTATTTGACAATATGAAGAGACGTAAACAGTCATGTCTTGAAGCTATGGTGGACGTTTCCAACACGTTATAATGAATAATTCATTGGTACTTCCCCAAAACAGCGTTAGACCATAGCAGTGATTATTGTAACTAATTTAATGAATTTTTAGCACATTTTTTGATGATATAATGTACTTAATTTTTCAATTGTGTTCTACACACAAAGTGTAGTGAGAGAAGCTGGGAAAAAATGTAGGGATGGATTTTCCCCGTCATGAGGTAGAGAGCGAATGGCTGCTGGAATGGAAAGTGCATTATTCAACCCACAGGTTTTAGTACAGACTACGTGAAAACAATGAAAGTTACACGTGCAACACGTTTTCCAACGGCTATGGCCCTGAAAATGTCTACGAGTTGTGGCAGTATACTCGGTATAAAAAGGCCGCTGAGACAAAACACCCAGTATGTGTGCTTGAAATGTCACCACTATCTGAAAACGAACGCCAACAAGCTATTAAGAACAATCCTCACTATAATGCATTCACAAATGTTTGCCGTTTTTAAAAGTATATGTTGCGTCATTATGCAATTTTTCCTGCCGTCTTATATTTACTCCCATTCAAGGAATATGTCTTCGATAGGTCAAACTGTAACTGAAATCATAGAAGGCGGTGACATTTCTTTGATGTTTTCTCGAAAATGTATTGAATTCACGCTAACAAACTTGTTTTACAGTAATGCACGTAAATTTTGAACACTTCCTTTCCACTTAGTGACGTGCTTCTCATCAGGAAATTCCCCGTGCACCACAGAGAATATTCATTATTGGTAACACTGATTTTTCCGTGTGAAAATGTAATTCATTCATCATGTGCCATGACGATAAGCGTGGACGGTCATGATTCACCATCTCACTCGATCACCAAAGTCGTGGATCAGCTCTGCGTTTTTGTCTCGACCATACCACGTGGCCAAGCCATCCAAATTACGACAGCACCTGGCTGCGGGAAGAGTGTACTTGACGCATGCGCAACTCCACATCCCTAAACAGGTTGTCCTCATTACCCAGGTCAATCATTCCCCTGAACCCACAACTATGGAATGTGACCAGAATTCGCATAGAACCATTGAAATAGCACTATAGGTCTAAAATTTTTATTTGAACCTAAAAGTTTGTTCCATATCCTTTACAGGACATTGCAATCAACCCCAAGCACTTATTGCCTGTTTGTGATGCTCTAAGCAACTTTACGTTCAGTAAAACCCCTAAGATACAGACCCCGCCGGCATATTAAGCAAGCATAGGTCAAATAAACTGATGGGAGGGTCTGAACTCTGAGCTCTTATAGACTAATAGTTGGATGTGCGATGAGGATGCTCTGTTGACTAACTAACCAGGGTCAAATAACAAACACACGGAGATCAGCATGACCAAATAGATAAGAGCACCCATGACGACACGCACCACCACTAAAAATATAAAGAGGAAAACTGGATCTTCCCATACGGACACAATAGTGGACGACAACAAAAGAAACCAAGGAGAATGTGGAAAACGTCATAGGACGGCAACAGGAGACGCTGTGATTCTGTGATTCCGAAAGGACGTGTTTTTCGGAGGATCTGTGTGAAGGTGACATCTGGACGAGATGATCTGGGCGTGAGGCAGCTGGGAGTCCGGAGAGGGATTTGCTGATGACTATCCAACAGTGGTTTAACCGGGGATGAAAACCTAGATTTGATTTTTACAGTCTGAACGGAGGAATCGGTTGATTTGGCTTCAAGGTGAGCGCAGTGGACTGGGAGCTCATCGGGAGATCAATTAAATAGGAGCCGACCCCGTGTATAGGGATCAGCCTATGTATTTGCGAGGGTTTGTCCTTGTGTCTGCGGCAGAATAAAATTCTGAAAGCGTTCTGCGGACTTGAGTTGCCATTATCACGTTCTTGTTCAGGTAAGGACACGAATTTGATTTGTTGTCCTTCGTTGCTGTTGCCTTTATTGACGAGTTGAGGATACCTCGATGTTTGCCGGCCAGGGCAGCTTCGAGGCAACTTGAGGACGTAAATTACAAGTACCTCAGAAGTGGAAGTAGGTTCTCCTGATGGCGTGGGATGCTGGTAATAAGGAAAGCTAATCCACACTCAATTATCAATGCTACAAAGTAGTAACACGTGTATAGAATATGCTTGTGTTAAACGCGAAATAACACAAGGCAAAACAAAACACGCGCGCGCACGCACGCACGCACACACACACACACACACACACACTCACACATGTCGGACCGTGCAGAAGTGTTCACACTAGACTTTGTAACGTATAAAGTGAGAGACCGGCACTGACAGCAAGTGTTCCATATTGACAACATCATTTAGTGAGTTGCGCTGTACTGTTTACTCAAGCCGGTGACTCAGCACTTTCGACTTCGACAAGCCTTTTATCGGGTTTACTTTCCCTAGTCTTTGACTGCCCCTAGTCTACCTACAAGGCAGCAGATTTTTGTCTCTCTTCGTCTATTCCTAGGCTTTGAGTGTCCCTAGTCTACCTACAAGGCAGCAGATTTGTGTCTCTCTTCGTCTGTTCCTAGTCTTTGACTGCCTCTAGTCTACCTACAAGGCAGCAGATTTTTGTCTCTCTTCGTCTGTTCCTAGGCTTTGAGTGTCCCTAGTCTAACTACAAGGCAGCAGGTTTGTCTCTCTCTTCGTCTGCTCGTTAGGCTTTGACTGTTCCCAGTCCACCTACAAGGCAGCAGGTTTGTGTCTCTCTACGTCAGGGGAGACCCTAACAGTAGCAGCGCTACAGCCAGCATAGATCTTTGGGGTCATTGGAACACACAACCCCTTCTACCACTGTAAGGTGGAGACACGACGAGAGGGGGGTGGGTGGGGGAGTTCTTTAGTGCCAATAGCGAAGCATATAATTTTATATCCGTTAGCGTACACTGTCTTCACTTCGAACCCCCCTAGCCAGAGCTTGAGGCTGGAAACGATGAAACGCCGAAGAAACCAGAAGAAGAAGAAGAAGAAGAAGAAGAAGAAGAAGAAGAAGAAGAAGAAGAAGAAGAAGAAGAAGAAGAAGAAGAAGAAGAAGAAGAAGAAGAAGAAGAAGAAGAAGAAGAAGAAGAAGAAGAAGAAGAAGAAGAAGAAGAAGAAGAAGAAGAAGAAGAAGAAGAAGAAGAAGAAGAAGAAGAAGAAGAAGAAGAAGAAGAAATGCTATTGTCTCTTCGGTGTTTCATAGTTTCATAGTTTTATAATTGTTTATTTTGACATAATTTTTGACGCACGCACGCACGCAGGCACGCACGCAGGCACGCACGCACGCACACACACACACACACACACACACACACACACACTGACGAAGTAAAGAAATAATACATTTCCACTTACCTAATTCTACCACACTCAGAAATATATCCACTGCTCAAACTGTTACGGAAACACAGTTGAGAAGCTCTTCCAACCAGCCGTCTCTTATATCTCAGTTACAAGCTCGACTCGACATCAACAAGCAAAAAGCCTAGCAACGCTGTAAACAAACTAGCACGCCCTCTACCCAGACACACGCTGACTCAACAAGCGCTGTTCAGTTTGGTCCACATTTGCCCACATTAAAACCTTATTGGCGGAGAGCGTTGAATTTAATATATTCCCAGCACTATGCTAAAGTAATATTTTGGGAACCATTTAAATTCTAACCAACGCTGAGAAAGCCGGTTGAACGAGATGCACGTTTCGCTTTATATGGGATAGGATGAGTTGAACTTCAGTTTTCTTCTTCTCCTTCTTTAGCCTTCTATCCACCATTGGGTCATAGGGTATAGGTGCTCGTCCAACTCATTCCAAGTCCCCGTGTCGTTGGCTTTCCGATGCAGCTCTATCCATGCCCTTCCCATACTGTTCATTTCTGTTCCTTCTTCTTTTTTCATGTCTTCCTCTATTTTTGTTTGTTCTGATCGTGTTTTCTTGGCAAGTTTACGTTCAGTATTTTGTCATTGCTTTCTGAACGAACGGCACTCAAACCACTGTATGAAAATCACCAGCAGCTGTGTTTCGAACGCAGTATGAGGGATTATAAACTGCGTTCGTTACGCCTTCGCCACAGCGCCGGTTAATGGTAAACATTTTTTTGCATATCCTATTTACAGGACATCGCTGTCTTCTTCTTCTTCTTCTTCTTCTTCTTCTTCTTCTTCTTCTTCTTCTTCTTCTTCTTCTTCTTCTGCTTCTTCTTCTTCTTCTTCTTCTTCTTCTTCTTCTTCTTCTTCTTCTTCTTCTTCTTCTACTTCTTCTTCTTCTTCTTCTGCGTTCATTCGAAGAGTTTTTTAGGGCGTGATTGCGTTGTGCCTGCTTACAGCAGACCTGCGTTCTTGCGCCGTTAGGCCGACACATCCGACTTCTGCGGACATTTGTTGACCGGGTTAACCTTCCCGGGCGGACATTGCTGTTAACACCAGCAATTTTACTGCTATTTTTTATGTCTTTGCAAGTTTTACGTTCAGTAGTTTGCCATTGCTTTCTGAACGACCGGCTCATATACCAACACGAAAATCAACCTGGGGTTGATCGTAACCTCCTGCAAAAAGACACGGAACGTGTTATTGAGGCTAACGACTAACGGTGTAAAGGAGGACACAACACATCTCATAAAGTGGGCAACAATCTTACATCACTTGTGTGTTGTTCAGGTCGCCAAATTTATCTTTAGGCTACTTCCTTGGTAGCTTGGTTAGATGTTTGGTGAAATGATCGCTTGGTTGCTTGATAAGCGGGTTGGCTGGTGGTTGAATGATTGCTTAATAAGCTGGTTGGCTGGTGTGTTGAATGATTGCTTAGCTGCCAGATAAGCTGGTTGGCTGGTGGACTGAGTGATTGCTTGGTTGGTTGATAAGCTGGTTCGCTTAATGATTGCTTGGCTGCTTGATAAGCTGATTGGTTGAATGGTTGTTGTTTACTTAATAAGCTGGTTTGTTTAATGATTGCTTTGTTGCTTGATAAACTGGTTCGCTAATTGGTTGAATTATTGCTTTGTTGCTTGATAAGCTGGTTGGCTGAATTATTGCTTGGCTGCTTGATAAACTGGTTGGCTGGATAGTTACTTGATAAGCTGGTTGGTTGTATTGTTGCTTGGCTGCTTGATAAGCTGGTTGTTTGAATGATTGATTGGTTACTTGATAAGCTGGTTCGCTTAATGATTGCTTGGTTGCTTGATAAACTGGTTCGCTAGTTGGATAAATTATTGCTTGTTGCTTGATGAGCTGGTTGGTTGAATTGTTGCTTGGCTGCTTGATAAACTGGTTGGCTGGTTGGTTATTTCTAGGATATTCATGAACTCCCGTGCGAGTGCGCAAAAAGTGGGTGCGGTCGCCTACCGCCAGCATGTAAAACTAGGCGTTTTTAACGAATTGTTACATACAAAGAAACGAATAGATCCAACATTCAGAAGAGTCCGACGTGGCTGGGAGGTTTATCTCGCGTAAATTTGTTGTTCTGACAGCGGTGTAGTGGATTCGTTCATCGCACCGGTCAGTTGGACTTAAATATTGACTTCTCGTCCATTTCTTGAGAAATAAATTACAAGTACGGCAGAAATCGGAGTGGTTTCGCCTGATGACGAGGGACACTGGTATTAGAGACTGTAAACCCTCAAGCAAAATTAGTCCAGTACTCTCATTAATGGTAGCAACAAAGTAGTAGAAGCACGTGTGTGGACTACGATTGAGTTCAAAGCAAGCAACCCCAAAACATAATTGATATTATGCATAATGAGCTAGAAATGTCGAAGGCAACATTGTAAACCAAGTATTTGAGAATGTGAATACCACATAATCTATTCACACAATATAGTGGCCGGAATGCATATTGAGAGCTCTCCAACTCACGTCCGACGCCGTGCAGAATCGTGGCGGGGGAAGACCTTGTCGGTACAAAAACCCGCTGTTGGTCACGCGACTCTGCATCCCAGTTCCCGGAACGGCCATTTCCGGTATCAACACCTCTTCCGGTCGAGGTTTCGGCAGAGGCGTTAGGTCCAAACGGTGGCAAGGGGTGTAGAGTTCGGAGCATGAGGCAAAATGGTCGTCAAAATAGACCGTGGTGTATGGAAAAGGAGAGGCGGGTAGTCCATTCCGGGCTAATCCAAAGGGGACTGACTGGTTGGGCGGAAGTCTGGCGGTGGCGAAAGGGCCGATGAATCCTGGGGGAATTACGTCACACAGGTCGGACATTATGTTGTTCTCATCGGCGTATCCCAGCATTCGATACATGGGCGGCCCCTCTTCTAGGCGGATCAGCCGAGCGTGAGGAGGTGGGTATCGGGGTACTCTGACCATCATATTGAATAGTTATAAAGAAGGACTCAGTTAGAAATGAAGGCTTCTGTCGTTGATTACCGGTTCGAATCCTCTAGTTCAATAGAGGGCTGTTGCTAAAGAGAAGTGAGAAGACATTGATGAGAATAAAATTATGAAAACATGTAGCAAATAAAATAACATCATAACGGTAAATAACATCCATCATAATAATGGTATCTTGCTGTCTTTGTTAGATGGTAGTTTGTTACATTGTGCTTCCAAAGAAAAGGCATAATAACTACAACCCATGGCGGTACCGAATGACCTCTCCATAGCACAAAGCTAATGCTGAATTGAAGAGAGCATATGTTGCCCATGTAACAGCTGCAGAAGTTGCCGTATCAGCAAAGCAATGCTCTGTCCTCCTGTCGGAGCTTCAATCGTAGATCAGTTGCCAGCCAAGACTTAGGGCCCAGCCCACCCTGCCATTACATTTAGTCGTTAGATTGCATTTCCTCGCAACTAACATATTACTGTTGGAGTATAGTCACGGCTGAAATGTGCAGACAGACTAATATACTGACAGTTTGACAACAGTTGGGGGTGACCAATACAGTACTTCTATACTTGCCCTTCTCCAACTCAGGGCAAATGTACATGCTTCTTTTTCCCACCCACCTCCTCCTCCTCCGCTTCCTTCTCTTCCTTCGTAGTCATCAAATTGTAATCCAGAATGGTTGAACAGATTATTGTTGGTTTAAATACAATACAATAAGATCCATTGTTGCTGACCTTCGTTGCGGAGATGATATCTGATCGTCTTCTTCTGCCTCGTTAAACACTCAAATATCCGCGATAATAACGCTAATAAAAGCAAAGATTTGTTTTCAGTTCTTGAAATTCCTGTACAGTTCTGGCGACGTGAAGTTGGCTGCTGTCATATTTTCAGAACAATGTATTCCTTTAGGGGATTTAAACACAGAAGCCATAAATAATATGCTGCACGATTTATTGCCTGATATATTTAGCTGCATACAGCATATGTATATCATGTTTGTTTACGTTCAATATTGTAAGTTGGACAGGGTTGTAGAATGCAACCGGCGGTCATGGGGCTGTTCACACAAACACAAACACACACACACACAAGCACGCACGCACGCACGCACGCACGCACACACACACACACACACACATATTTGTCCCGTTTGCAGTGATTTCGGCTTTTAACTCAATTCTTCCTCTTTTTCTTCTCTTCTTCCTTTCATCTCAAAATAGAGCATAATTCCCAGCATCTCATGCCAATCCCTCTGTAGAAGTGTTCATGATTGGCAGGATTTTGAAGAAAGAATTGTCTACGATACTAGGTAGTCAGTCTCACACCAACCCTTCTCATTCGCCTCTTACGCCATGTATGGCAGTGTACAGTCTTGCTGTTCTTGGCTTCTTTTTATGGGCACCTGGTGACACCAGGGAGTGTGTTCCGTTTACAATCTAAACACGATGACACAGTCTTGCCTTCAAGGTTGATCATCTTTCCCAAATTCATCAGCATCATCATCATCATTATCATCATCATCCAGTGCCTTGCCGTCTGGGCGATCATGCCTCTCTACAAATTGCGATCTCCGACGGCATGGATCAATTCGTGTGTTGACTCCCTTCCGTGCCATGACACAAGACTGTCAAGAATCTTTTCCTGGTGTCATCCTTTGTCTTTCCGCAAATCCTGTCCTGTTTCACGACATGTTCCAGTTTTTGTCTGCTCATAACGTGGCCAATAGACTATGACTGCCTCTTTCTGATGTTTGTGATAAGTTGTCTTTGCGACTTAGCTTCCGTCAAAATATCCTGAGTGCTTATTTTGGCTGTCCAATTAATGTTCAGCATTCTTCTATAAAACCACATCCCCAAGGCTTCCATTAATTGTTTTCCAGCCTATACAAGTTAATTTCGTCCCAAAGTCTGAAGATAAGACGAAACCCCAAAGCACCTGATGGCGATTGCAGTGGTAACTGAGGTAGGAGGGAAGAGAACACTGGAGTTGAATACCCCTTGAATTCGCGATTAGAGAGTTCTACATGAGAACATCGGGATAATAGGCGACAGGACGACACAGGAAGAGTTGGCTAGATGAAACAAAAGAGACATTATAGAAAATAAAAAATGCGGTTGGCACAAGCAACAAGACATGAAAAAACAAACAAACAGAAAATTACATCTGCCTCATCTCTGCGAAGATTCACAGGGAAAAGAAACAGTAGGACAAAATAATAAATAAGAAGAAAAGTTAATTACCGTTACCAACTAAAATTATTAAGTATCATATTCTGAAGTTTACCTTTACAAAGATGTTAATCGTCTCACTTGTTTTATACTTATACAATGAAGCTGTACCATTCAGACAGCAAGATAGTCTGCAAATGTTGGCACAAGAAGATGACAAATGGACACACCTAACTGGGAATATCCGAATCATAGTTTCAAGATCATGTGTTGTTGGCGAGTTTGCAAACATAATCTATAGGGGGTTCTCGGCACGAATATTCTTCTCCTTATAAGGCTTATCGTCCATGCCGTGTGGAGTTGGTGATCATGTCTGTCCACAACCTTCTGTCTCTTGCGCTGCGAATCATTTCTGATACCGACGTTCCTCCATGCCATGGTGTCAAATTGTCCAGCATCTTCTCTCTTGGTTTTCCACTACCTCTCTTCCCCTCCAGCCTTCCCGCTGTGGCGACATACTCCAGCCTTTCTATTCTCATCATCATCATGTGACATGCCGATAAGCGTGAGTGGCCATGTTTCGCTTTCTCACGCGATCACCAGAGTCGTGGATTAACTCTGTTCTTGTCTCGACCATATCACGTGACCATGCCATCCAGGTATTTAATCCCTGCCTTCCCCTTGTTCTTTTCCCCTCAATCTTGCCAGTTGTCACCAAGTTCTCCAATTTATTTCTTCTCATAACGTGTCCCCAAAAATGGTGACTGTCTACGTCTAATTTCTCTGATCAGTTTACGGTTTTCATTTGTTTCTTGTAGGATTTAGTCATTGGTTGTTCTGTCTGTCCATGGTATTCTTTGCATTTTCCTCAGAAACCACATTTCCATAGCCATCTGATGTTTTTCAACTTGCCTGCTCATTGTCCACGCTTCACATCCATATAGCAGTACAGGTTCTATGTAACACTTCAACACTCTTTTTCTCGTTGCAAATTATATCTTTTTATTTCTCAGTATGTTTTCCATCTTGCAAAAGGCTACCTTCGCCATATGATTCTTATCTCCCTTCTGTAAAATCACATTTCTGTTCGTTTGCGGTATTCTTATCTCCCTTCCGTAAAATCACATTTCTGTTCATATTCGGTATTCTTATCTCCCTTCTGTAAAACCACATTTCTGTTCGTTTGCGGTTTTTTTATCTCCCTTCTGTAAAACTACATTTCCGCAGCTTCCACATAAATCTTCACCGGCTACATGGCCAAGGTTGTACGGACGCGTTTCGTAATCCGGCATACGGCGTTCGAAACACAGCTGCGTTGGTATTTTTAAAAAATGGTATGGGTGCCGGTCGTTCAGAAAGTAATGGCAAACTACTGAAAGTAAACTTGCTCAGGAATCACGAACAAGCCAAAACATGCTGGAGTTGACTGCTACGTTTTTAAAGGATATGCAACTAACTTTAACATAACTCTTCACTTATCTGCTAATTATCCATGATTCGCTTCTATACATCAGGATTAGCTCAATGTAGCTCTTAAGACCTCTTTATCTCATCTCGACTAAGAAAGATAAATTGCGGATAACATTCTTCGTCTTGTGAAATGATGCCTTTGCACAGGCTATTCAATGTTTGCCGGCTCCGTGGCGAAGAGTTACAGATGCAGTTCGTAATCCTGGTTACCCGCGCTCGAAACACAGTTTTGGGTGATTTGGCAGCAGACCACCCTGCATTGTTTTTGTTTTTTTTAAGGAAATGGTAATGGTACCGGTCGTTCAGAAAACAATGGCAAACTATTGAACGTAAACTTGCCAAGAGATCACAACAGAGAAAAACAAATGTTGGTGTTGACTGCGACGAACTGTAAAGGATATGCAACTAACTAACTTTATTCAACATTTAACTTTCTTAACTGATTCAGTGCGAAACAAAAAGGATACAATCAAATGAACAAGTACTATAATGTAAGGTTCCTTCCCTGAGCATTGAAGTTGCGGAAGATATGTCGGAAGAAAACAAATAACACGATGACCCTAGTATTGCGATATATCGTCCTTCTGTGCAAATGGAAGATTATATTTGTCGATATATTTTCCTTTGGCATTAAATCAGTTAAGTTGGCAGCTCTTCTCAAGGATCTCATCTCGCAGATGTTTGATTTTGAGTAAGTGTGGTTTGGTTAATGTAGGACTGATTACCTTACAATTACAGACTGTAATGTGATGTGATAGTCAGGTCTTAGTCAGATATGACTGAGCTACCGTATGACCGGAGACGGTACTACTTGCTTTCTAATAGCGCCGAGTGTTGAGCGGCGCTCACCAAACCCGACACCGCGCATAATGCCAACGGCTTCGGGCGGAGGAGTGCAAATGGGAGGGTACACGCCTTATGGAAATGCGAGGAAATGCAACCTAAAGACAAAATGTCGTGGCACGGCAAAGCAGACAAGGCCCTAAGCCTTGGTCGGCAAATGGTCTAGAATGGAAGCTCCGATAGGCGGATAGTTAGAGCACAGCTTTGCTGGTCCAACCTTGTCTTCTTCCAGGCGTATTGGTGTTACCTTTCCTCTTGAGTAAACTAGGCAGGCCGAGAGAGGGATCATGCTGCATGGGCAACACATGATCTCTATATTCATCCCAGGCTTTGTGCCATGGTGAGGCATATCTCCATTTTACAAACTATCATCTGTCAAGATGGCCAGGTGCCAGTCAATAAGCAAATTCGTTCATTATTTAGGTCGTTTGTTTGGTTACCTGGTTGTGAATCCACTGGAACACTAAATTTGAACTCTCACATCTAATGCGAAAGAATACCACAATTATTATCTCAGCTAATAATAAAGACAGAAGCATTACGTTTGCACCAATTTACGTCTATAATCTCTTGAAGGTGTATACCAAATTGCACCTCTGTAAACCAATTCTAACCGCTACACAAAACCGTTGAAATGGCAGACATTAATGGCGTACGTTACAAGCAGAGGATGGCAAACAAGGGAGGCAATCGACAAATTGTGGTGGAATGTACTGCCCCATCCACCTTACAGTCCAGACCAGGCACCATCTGATTTCCATCTTTTCGGTCCCCTTAAGAATGCTATCCGTGGAACAAAGTTTGAAGGCAACGAAGAATTGATTAAAATGCAGTGAAGAAATGGCCACGAGAACAGGACAAAATGTGGTATTGATCTGGGATACATACTTTTGTTTCAAGATGGCGTAAAGCCGTTACAGTTAATGGAAATTATGTCCAGAAGTAGAAATGTGTGCTGCACATGTGCATGAACATTGTGACTACATTTCGTGTGTATATTATTAACGGTTAAAGAGATAATAATTATGGTGCATAACTTTCTGACCTACCCTCGTACATTGGCATATTATCTGAACCATGGAGAGAGCTGGCATCTATCATAGTGGGGTTGGAGTACAGATATTTCTCCTCACTCTGTACCAAAGTACCATTTGCGTGGGGATTGTGTTGTAAAGCTTTCCTTCTCCTCTCCAAATACAGAAACCATTGGGGTAAATGAGTCTGATATTAGAACTTCACATCAGTGGTCCTTCTATTTAAAGAGGCAAAGAAAGCATTAACAGAGTGGGTAGCAGTGAGTTATAGAATAATAGCAGTGCTGTTTAGAATTACAAACAAGAAAGTAAACATGAATGTAACTCATGTTATGCACCAAGAAATGATCAGGATAAATCAGTTCAGGAGAAATTTAACGTGAAACATCACAGTACTTCTTCTTCTTCTGCCGCGTTCATCCGGGGAGTTTTTTTCGGGCGTGACTGCGTTGTGCAGCAGAGCTGCGTTCTTGCTCCGTTAGGCCGACACATCCGACTTCTGCGGGCATTTGTTGATCGGGTTAACCTTCTCGGGATCACAGTACTATAGTTAAATATCACAATTGTGATGGGTGCCCCAAATCTAAAACATGATTGGATAACATGAGTTATGAAGAGATCATGGAGAAAATCGAACTTGAACAACACGGCAGAATTATTCACCAATTTTCGTGCAGTCAACAAATATATCACAGCAGAATGCATTTTTTCGCATACAGAATACATAAATCAATGAGGGTATCACCACACCACAATACAAACACCACGATGATCATATCTGTGTTAACAAGAAATTTAAGTCAATTCTACATAATTTAAAAGTGTTTACTGGTGCAGATGTAGATTCAAATCACATTTGGTGGTAAGTAAAATTAAAATGAAACTCAACAGATACATAACATATCATAAACAAGGAAATCAATGCAATGTAGAATATCTTAGAAATCAAGAAAGTCAGGAAGAATTTATGGTCACAGTCTCTAAATAACTGATCCTGCAATAGTTAGTGGACAAGGTGAGTACGGAAGACTCCTATCAGCAGGTTAAAAGTATTTAGAACAAACCATGCAGTTCTTGGAAAAAGAGAACAAAAACATAATATGTGTATATTGCTCGAAACCCTTAAAAAATATAAGAAAGGATAAATAAACATGTAAACAACCACATACCCAAAGGTAGTAAAGTCAGAGTCCTTGAAAAACACTCAGAAGCTAATAAAGAAGTGAGAAAGTAGATCAGGTCGAATAAAAGACCATATATAGATGGCCTAGCATGTGAGGCAGAAGTAGCAACAAGTGAAAGAAAACCCCCAGATCTTTACAGGATCACAAGAAGATAGCTGGAATATATAATCAACCAACTAGACATCATTACATCACGTCTTTTTTAAAACAAGTTTAAAAGTCGACAGGGTTTTATCCCACATGGCTCTGTCTCTTTCCGCAGCATGGAAAGGGTCGCACAAAGCACTAACTCTACAGCTCTAGCGACGACTCACATGAGTCTCCGAAAAATTTCACTCGTGAACCGTAGGACGCGGCCCGGAATAAAACCAACAACCTTCGGAGCCCGAGTCAAGCAGCTTGACCACTTTGCCACGGAGATATCTTAAGTCAGATATGACTAAGTTGCTGTGTAATAGTAGACAGTGCTACTTACTTTCTGTCAGCGCCGAATGTTGCGCGGCACTCACCAACCGACACCCAACATCGTGCCAAAGGCTTTGTGTGGAAGAGCGCAATCAGGAGGATACAAGCCTTAACCTAGTGCAAGGAAAAGCAACCTAAAGACTAAATGTCATAACAGGACACAGCAAGCCCTAAGCCTTGGTCGGCAACTGGTCTAGGATTGAAGCCCCAATAGGTGGACAGTTTAAGGAAATCAATGCAATGTAGAATATCAGTTCCAGAAGTATTGGTGTTACCGTTCCTCTGGAGTAAACTAGACAGGCTGAGAGAGGGATCATGCTGCATGGGCAACACATGGTCTTGTACATTTCAGCCCAGGCTGTTTTATGGAGAGATATAACTTCATCCCTGGTCCCCACTATGGGTTGTAGTTATTATGCCCTTTGTTTTCTTTTTCTGAAGCACAAAGTAACAAATTATCCCCTGTCCAGGCGGCAAGGTGCCAGTAACTGCACATCAAAAATAGTAATGCGGAAAGTTCCCAGCAACATCAAAGATAAAATTAATAGATGGGTTGAATACTTTGAGGAACTTCTTAATAGACCAGACATCCAACCCCCCCCCCCCCTCCCTCCAGAATGTCCAGGTAGTACAGACAAAGTGACCACTGACCACATACTGTATGACCACACTGTCTATCGGGACTACTGAGAAAGTAATTGTCTGCCACCAAAAAAGTGTTCAGAAGAAACTGGCAGACTCGTGATGTTTATTGACAGCATTCATGCTGTTATCTGAGAATGCACAAAGACAAGTGTGTGTCGTCGTCATCAAGTGCCCTGCCAGCTGGTGTAACCGTTCATGTCTCCCCACAGATCTTGGGCCTTGATGTTCTGGATCGTCTTCTTATAGTCCATGTCTTGTGGCATGGTCATCATATCTGTTCACAGCCTTCTGTCTCGTGTACAGCCAATCTTCTTATAGTCCATGTCTTGTGGCATGGTCATCATATCTGTTCACAGCTTTCTGTCTCATGTAAATCATTTCTGATACCGATGTTCCTCTATGCCATGATGTCAGACTGTCCAGCATCTTCTCTCTTGCCCCACCCCTTACTTTTCCTTCCCTTCAACTATTCCACTGTGACAACATACTCCAGTGTTCCCCATCTCATGACATATCCAAAATATACAGATTGTCTTCTTCGGATGTGAATAACCTGTTCTCTTTGTGAGTTAATTTCTTTCAAGATATCTTCATTGCTCTGTCTATAGATCCACGATGTTCTCATCATTCTTCTATAAACCCACATCCCTTTTGCTTCAAAATAATTCCACACTTATTGTCCATGATTTTCTTCCTGCTGATATTAATCCATGTCAGTCCATCCAGAATCCTAGCTCTTTGTCCGTCTCTGCATTCTTTTCCACCGTCTCTCTTCTTATTGCATGCCCAAAGAATGCTGTTTGTCACCTTCTTATAGCTGATATAGTCCTCTAAAAGTACTGGAGAGTTTGAGAAATTCCATTATAGTTCCATAACTCCAGGGAGGAAAAAATCCCACCTGCACCTCCACATTATAAAGGACGTGACAGACTCCAAGATGCTGCAAATTTAGCTCTGGGGACCGAGTATCCACTGGGATAAGTGGACAACTCTGCAACTGAGCTGAGCAGAGAGAGAGCAGGGCACTCCTTGTCTTGACAGTTGGAATTGCTGTCAAAGGCAGAGGTAAAATACACCTGCGTGGATGTGGAAGGTAATGGAAAACCAACAATTTATTCTCCCAAGATTTTGTTATTCCACAGATCAGAGTCAGAGAGTAATGTTAATGGCTGTTTTACAACATCCTCATCTGGTAGGGACTGTCACGAGCCATAGAATATGTTTAGCAAAATAAGTATAAGATATAAATATGTTTGGTGCTGAGAAAGCAAACAGTGTCTCCCTGACAGAAGCAAACTACTAACACTGACCTTTCCCATATTCCGCTGAGGCAGACGTTTTTTGTGTTTTTTGCTTTAATGTCAAGTGTAGTCCATACATGTGCTACTACCTCTAATGCACTGAACTGATTTTTGCGTGTGGAACAGCTTTCCCTATTATCAGTGTCCCTTGCCATCAGGCGAAGCCACTCCAACATCTGAGGTAGTTGTATTGTATGCCCCCAAGCCAAGGACGAGAAGTCAACATTTGTGTGCAACTGACCAGTGTAGGGTTTGAACCCGCTACCTCACCATCAACACACCGGAAGTTTAAGAGCAAGTGCTCGTATCCATTCGGCCACGCTGACCTCGCTGTTATGATGATGTGAGAAGCCTAATACAAATGACCAGTGTAGAAGAGATACACTCAGCTGTAAGGATGTGAAACATGGACTCAGCAGACAAGCTCAGAAACATCTAACAGCAGTAGAAACATGGTTGTTGAGCAAAATGCAAAGGATGCCTTGAACAGACAGAACAAATGAGAAAGCCTATCAGAAACAAATGAAAACTGTAAACTGATTAAAACTGTTGAGTAAATTGCAAAGAATGCCTTGAAGACAGAAAAACAAATGAGAAAGTTCTACCAGAAACAAATGAAAACTGTACACTGATTAAAGATGTTGAGTAACATGCAAAGAATGCCTTGAACAGACAGAACAACAAATGAGAAAGTTCTACCAGAAACAAATGAAAACTGTACACTGATTAAAGTTGTTGAGTAAAATGCAAATAATGCCTTGAACGGACAGAACAACAAATGAGAAAGTTCTACCAGAAACAAATGAAAACTGTACACTGATTAAAGTTGTTGAGTAAACTGCAAAGAATGCCTTGAACTGACAGAAAAAAAAATGAGAAAGTTCTACCAGAAACAAATGAAAACTGTACACTGATTAAAGTTGTTGAGTAACATGCAAAGAATGCATTGAAAGGACAGAACAACAAATGAGAAAGTTCTACCAGAAACAAATGAAAATTGTACACTGATTAAAGTTGTTGAGTAAAATGCAAAAAATGCCTTGAACAGACACAACAACAAATGAGAAAGTTCTACAAGAAATAAATGAAAACTGTAAATTAATTAAAGAAATTAGAGACAGACAGTCCATATTTATGGCACGTTGTGGGGGAGAAATAAAGTAGAAAACTTTGTGACAACTGGCAAAACTGATGGGAAAAGAGCAAGGGGAGGCAGAGAGATAAATATCGGTACATAGCATAACCAGGACAAGAATACAGGCCTGATCCTGAATTCTGATGATCGTTTGAGATGGCCAACCATGATCAGCATGAGCCAAATTATCAGTTTATACGAGATGTACATGTCATTATATGAGTGAAAACAAAATAATAAAAAGAGGAATCATGAATGTATTTGGAAATCATTAATATCATAATACTAAAGTAATATAATATGCATGTACATATTAAAAACTTCTAAGAATCTTTGATATGAAAAGTTTTTATAATTTTACACAGGTTTACTCTATCTAAACAAAACATCTGGCTTACTTTAAATAAACCAGTAATTAAAAACAATGTATTCCCTTAGTGAATTTAAACATAGAAGTCACAAACAATATGTTGCACGATTTATTGCCTGGCATATACCGCATCTCGTCAGGTGCATATATCATATATATGCAGTGAATAAACGAATAATACTTAATCTGAAACATTTTGAATATAGGTAATAATTGTTTCAGCTGAAGTATTATTCATGTATTCACTTTATATGATATATAACTCTGCAGTATGCACCTGACTAGTGCAGCGAAATATGCCAGACAATAAACTGTGCAACATATAACTTAACCAGTAACCCTGATTATGGTATATAAGTACTATAATTGCCGCGGACTGTCATACCTGGCTATGGGTTGATGCGCCCTTTGGGCAAAAGCTAAGGGTCTCGTGTGCCCTGCCATGACAGGTAGACAATAACTGTGATTACAGTATATTAGCAGTTGTAACCAATAACTGTGATTACAGTATATAAGTAGTTGTAATCAGTAACCGTGATTACAGTATAAAAGTACTATAAATGCCGCCGACAGTCATACCTAGCTATGAGTTGATGCGCCCTTTGGAAATAGCTCTAACTACACTTCCTTTTGTTCCTTTCTACAGGTTTTTTTATCATATGCTTGTTGAAGCAGTCTATTTTTATCATCGAGTTCAAGATGATGTCTTAATTTACAAGAATAAGTCAGTAAGAGATTGACTGACTGGCACCTTGCCGTCTTGACAGACGATAGGTTGGAAAATGGAGTTATACCTCTCCATAGCACAAAGCCGGGACTGAATTTAAAGACCATGTGTTGCTCATGTAGTATGATCCATTTCTTAGCCTAACTAGTTCACTCTAGAGGAAAGGTAATACTCATAGGGCTGGAACTAGACAAGCTGCAGAAGCTGCTGGATCAGTAAAGCAATGCTCTAACTGTCCACTCGTCAAAGCTTCCATCCTAGTCCAGTTGCTGACCAAGTCTTAGGGTCTCGTGTTCCTTGTCATGACATTTAGTCTTTAGGTTGCATTTCCTCACACTAGGATACAGCATGTACCCTCCCCATTGTGCTCCTCTGCCCGAAGCTGTTGGCACAATGTGGAGTGTCAGGTTTGGTGATCGCCGCACAACAGTTAGTGCTAACAGAAAGCAGGTAATACCACCTACTGTCATATGGTAGCTCAGTCATATCTGACTAAGTCAGTAAGTATGTCACAAAATAATAAATGACAGTTGAGAAATAGTTGTTGGTAGTTTATAAAGGTGCCATTATGTGGCATATCCATCTATCTTGATATCTATATGCAACAGATAATTGCTGATGTTGATTATGGTGAGAAATAGGGAGACATTTAAGTTCAATAATAAATGGTTTTCAAGTTTGCATCTCATAAGTTTTTCACATACTATTTCAAATACTATATATATATAATATATATAATATATATATATATATATATATATATATATATATATATATATATATATATATATATATATATATATATATATGTATATATATATTTCACATTTTGTGACAAACTTACTGACTTACAATCATATTTCCATGTGTTACAATTAGACACCTTTACTTCCCTGGTAATTGTGTCTATGCCCAACTCTTTCACCTCTCACATGCAAGAGTCTTTGAATTGTAACAGTGCATGTCCAGTTTTTCTATTGTTAGCCAGGTGTCAATAGAGAGTGTCCTCTGAAATACATCCACGTGGCAGACAGTACAGTATTAGAAACCTTGGACACACCAGCAAACAAGTCAAAGTACAATATTTCAGAACATGCATCTTTCCTGTGGCAACATACAGATGCCAGTCACAGACCATTTTGTAATCACTAAAGAAAACAATTGGCACTTCTGAGTTTAACTGTTAAAGAAAAGTTGTTACAATTGTGTGGACTGGGATAAAGAAACAAACCAGCATTCTACAAGACCTGAACATTCAAACAAAACTCACTCAAAAACAGCATCATGTCTCGGAAACTAAACACTGAATGTCACAGCGGCTTGACAAGAACAGTGACAGAAGTCATAGTTTGTGGAGGAAGAGGCAGGGGTCAAGCAGGTCAAAGATGCCAACAGGACATTGCAGTCATCTCATGAGAGATGGCCAAGTATCTAGAGACCTTTCAGGGGGTCCTGATGAGAGCAACTTTCTGCACAGGATCTGCTACAAAATGACGGAAAAGCCATATAAATATTCATCATGTAGCAGGTCACATTTTCATGTTTCACCGGCTGCTCTGACAGTTGCTGGCTGTTCATGATATGATAAGTGGATCACATGTGCTAGAAATAAATATAAATAGCATAAGTGCAAAATAATTTGAAAGTATTGACACTTACATTATATACACAATTATTTGCTCAAGGCTTTCTTTCACATTAACTGATTGTTATGAAGGATAATTTATCACCAAATGTGAATTCCCATTTGAACAGAAGGATTATATACCGCCATGCTAGGGTCATAGTGTTATTAGTTTTGTTTTGTGGCATTTGTGAATGCAAATGTACAATATAATACTGGTTCATTTGATTGTGTGTCATGTTTGGTCCAAACCTACTTTTTGTTTGGCACTGAATCAATTAGAAAGGTACATGTGTTTGGTTTGTTTTCATTATGGTATCTGTACTGCTAGTTTTGTCAGGAGAGTTACCTTCCCAGGCTGAGGTTAAAGGTCACTTGTCTAAGCCATTCCCCAGTAGTGTAGAAACCAGGATTCGTTTGAAAAGTTTGAGCCTTTACAAGGGTTGCCTGGGCTTGTTTCCCACTAAGTGAGGGATAGATTGGCCACTTATTCCTCTGTGCATTCAGCCCTACAAAGTGTGATGGCTCTATCACATCAAATAGAATCATAGCAGGAAACTGCTTCAAAATCAATTATAGTTTTTTTTCTGAGGGTTGAAAACATGTTCCATGATGTGAGGGTTGTCTGGGCTTGCTGCCTGCTACATGAAGGGTAGATTGGTCACTTATTCCTCTGTACATTCAGGCCTACAAAATCTGTTGGCTCTAACAAGTCACATCTCATCTCATCTTGTTCCTCTTGTACCTTGCAGTGTCGAGGTGAAACATAAACAGTGCGAGAGTGCCCATTCATGGGCTTCATGAAAATGCTTCAGGATAAATAATAATTTATTTTAAGGATGGTTGAAAGCATATCCTATGATGTATGAGGTGAACAATCTGGCCCTCAGCAACACAGTCTTTGCTTAAAACAACAAGTATGACTATTTACACCCTGTTAGCGCAGTGGTAGAACATTTGCCTGCCAGCCCGATGCTCATGGGTTCCATTTTGTAATGAGATGACTTTTTAAAATTGACCTAGGCTCCCAGGTGGACCCAGTCTAAAAGAGTACAAGGAAATGTCTTGGAAAGTTAAGCCGGTCAGTGTGATAATAGCCACAGCACCTACTCAAGTGCCGATTAATCTATAAAAATATAGGGTTGGCAACATATACCCAATACGACGTGATAAAAGTGTCCTTTACCTTTTTTTCATTTACATCATCATCATGTGCCTTGCCAGCTGGTGTAGGCATTCATGTCTTTCTGGGTCAACTCTGCTGATAATATTCCTCCACGCCACCAGCTCAGTCCATCCAGCATCATCTCTCTTGGTCTGCCGCAGCCTCTTTTCCCACTGATCTTTCCAGTTGTCATGATGTTCTCCAATGCCTCTCTTCTTATCACAAGACCAAGAGAGCTGTTTGTCTCTTTCTTACACTTTATGTTCTAGTTTCATTAGCCTTGTCCAGGTAATCATTGTTAGTTACTCTGACAATCCAAGGTAATCGCAACATTCATCTCAGGAACCACATCTCTGCTGCCTCTACATTTACATCATATAAATATACCATGTATTTACATTATACAAGCACTTAACCCTTTACCTGGCGTAGCGTCTGAACGGGGTTTTACCCGTAGACGGGCAAAACGTCCGAAAACGTCTGTGAATACTAAGCATTGTAAAAACGCAATCTCGCGGCTTTCCGATTGTCTACTTTCGGTTTCGCCGATAGCTTGACAACGTGGCAGCCATTTGCAAGCCTGTACTTTGGATTTGAACAGATTTTTAAAATAGTTTTTGGGGGCTTTACGCTTTGTATTTCAAAATGTATTTTGATGATTCTTCAAGTGATAGCGGAGATTTCGATGGGTTCAATTTAAGTGACATTGAAGGGCACGAAGTTGACTATTAATTGGAGCTAGATATCAGTGATCAGTGTTAGCAGTCGTGAGTCAGACTTTAAAGAAAGTGATTATGATTCTGAAAATGTGTTTGTAAATTGCAGTATAAATGACTGACAATCACAAACAGTATGTTGTATTTTGTAAATATTTGTGTTCATGTGTGGATTACCGGCAACATTCACGTGAGTAAATTAATCTGCATGCTTTTTCCTTCATTTTGTTTTTTATTTAACTTAAATCGGTTTACTAACACCTTATATGTAATGTTTTTACTAACGTAACACAAAATTTTACTGAACCTAAAAATTCTTACCCGTTCAGGGCTACAAAACAGACAAACATCTGCCCTGTAAAGGGATAAAAAACTACCTCTACTATTTTATATGAAAAGTATATCTTCTTTCTCTATATCAAAAAGTATCCATATATACTGGTTATCAAATAAGTATAATAGTATAAATAACATTTATCACCGGGCATCTTTCACTTTGTATTTGTTCTTCTTCTTCTTCTGCGTTCATCCAGATTTTTTTTCCGGACGTGACTGCGTTGTGCCTGTTTACAGCAGAGCTGCGTTCTTGCGCCGTTAGGCCGACACATCCGACTTCTGCGGGCATTTGTTGACCGGGTTAACCTTCCCAGGGCGAGTATTTGTTCAGTGTGTCCTCTGGTCTCTTCTTCTCTCCTTCACCTCTATAAGTGCTAATACATACCCATGAATTTGTTTCTCATGTAGTTTCTATGACCTCAAAGAGTTAACTAGTAACTGATATTTCTGTGTATTACACCCAACACCGATGTCAGCGCACTCAGGGTTTGCCCATATGTGATCCATCTTCTTGAGAAGATATCGACTTATTTCTTCTTCTTCCGAGAAAGTACATCACACCATAGTTATGCACCTCACAGGTAAACACAAAACAAAAAAGACATAAATATTGAATAAATAGTTGACCTTCTTCTTCTTCATTAAGCTATCAAGAGGAGCATATCACACCCTATATTCAGTTAGTTAGTTGCGGTTCCAACTTCACAGCAACGGGTTGTCCCCATTATACTCTGTTCCTGTGCCAGTGAATATCACACAAAATGCTCTTCACTGCCCAATGTGAGAAGTGGAACAGACAGGAGTCTCGGCAAGCTAACAGCCCGCACAGGTACACTGTGCATAATGTCGCCGCCAGAATGCCAACACAAATGTCCACGAAAAATACAGTTCATCGTCGATGGAATCTTCAGTCACCAGAACGACTTCATTGACATGGGTTTTATCCCACATGGCTCTGCCTCTTTCCTCAGGGTGACCCGCTAAAAGCACTGCACAAAGCACAAACTCCGTAGCTCCAGCTCCTGAATAATGCACTCGTGAACCGTAAAGGCAAACCAGTCAATTCAGCAACAACCGACCGTCATCGTTCTGAACATGCAGTTTACGCTACAAAAACCACGGACAGATGTAAAAGCATTCCACACGAATTTCACAGCTCAGTGTCGCACAAGCACTCACTAAGTAGCAGGGCGGCGTATCCATTCACATCCTATATTTGCACCTCAGAGGTCAGTGTGTCCGACTTCAGCATGCATTTGTGTCAAGTTTGCTTCCTCTAAGCAGATTCCATCCCAGGTAATGTGCTCTATTTACCTGTGGGTAGCTTTTCTTTCCGAATAATTTTCCAAGGCAGCTGCCATAAGCTGCTTCACAATTTCCAACTGCCATTGTCTGCGCATGGGATTTGATATGAAAAAAATATTCTTTCTACTTCTGCTATCCTCTTAATGAGTCATGTATCATTGAATATTGCACATTTTCCATGTGTTTATAATGCACATTGTTTCCGTTGTTGTCATCGTTGTCTAAGATTAGCTTAATAAGTGATGTATGAATGAAATAATGTATGAGAGCAGAGAGATCGGAAGGGCAGAATACCAGACAGGCCTGTGCACCCAATTCTTAATCCTTTTAAAATAGAGTCTGTTCGTTCTTTTATCATTTATACCTTTTAAAACCCATAGGAGCCTTCAACCAGCTCACACTGTCCTATCTTTTGCTATCTCCTGTACCTCCTTCCAAGTCTCCCCATCTTATTCATATCTGTCTCTAGCCTCTTCTGTGTATTTTGAAGCCTCTCACTGTTTACTATTTCACTGGCCTTGCAAGATATAGACAAGGGTTTTATTGAAAACACACGTGGGACTAATTCAGTTCATCTTATTATTCCAATGACCTTCAGGAGGAACAAGTGAAACACATGTGGGGCTAATTCAGATCATCTTATTATTCCAATGACCTTCAGGGGGAACAAGTGAAACACATGTGGGGCTAATTCAGATCATCTTATTATTCCAATGACCTTCAGGGGGAACAAGTGAAACACATATGGGGCTAATTCAGTTCATCTTATTATTCCAATGACCTTCAGGGGGAACAATGTTGTAGATTGTCCTGAAAATATGTGAGAATTGATCTTGGGTGGGCTCCGTGGATGGGTAGTTGAGCTGTCTGTCTCACACTTTGAAGATCAAGCAATTATTTTTGGACTCCATCATTCAGTTCACAAGTGCAAACTGACACATAATCAGACTGTCACCATTAGTCTTGGAACTCTTCACTGGCCATTGAAGATAAGGACGGAGCACATTTGGTAATGTCCCTAGTACTATGATGCCAGTTCTTGACTCAACTCAACTGTAGCTATGAAGTTCATGCTCTGTAAAACGTTTTCGGCAGACCGTTGCAGGGAAAACAAAGTCATATGGGGTAACACCTGGTGCAATTATATTGAGCCTTTTGCCGGTAAACCCACTATAGGAATTGATCTCAACTAGCCAAAGAAACCAATCAATCTGATAACAGAATTTTAAGCTCGAGAAAAATAAAACACCAGAACTGGGTTAATTGCCATGAAAAATATATGGAAAAATGGGGTGACAATAATAACATATGCACATCTGATCAACAAACGAAATTTAAGGCACGTTTAACTCCTGCAAAAATGTGAGAGATACTAAGCACATGACACAGTGTACATACCTTACAACGAACTCCACTACGGCAAATGTTGCTAGCAATGTGTCATGGTCCAACAACATGTCATACATGACTTTTTCTGTTTGTTGTAGTTTTATAAAATGTTCCAATATCATGTTTTTTCTTAGATCTTTTTGTGTTCAGGAAGATTATTATAATTGAAACGACAATTTGTTATGCTGTAATATAACTTATTTTCATTTTATTTGTTTGTATATCATCATTGATTTTCTCCCCTGTAATTTACATTTGCCGTAGTGGAGTTTGTTAAAGGTATGTACATTGTATCTGTGTTTTATTATCTCTCACTTTTTCGCAAGAGTTAGTTACATGTGCCTAACTATTTTCCTTTTCCATAGCTACTGCAGCCATCACTTCTCTTATCTATTATGATCAATGGTAATTAACTACTGCACCTCCCCTTAATACTTCACAGTGTAAGGAGAATGACAGACGAATTTTAAAATAAAAGAAATTAAACGCAAACAAGCAAAGCACACCAAGAGAAACAAATTTTCAGCATAAAAAATTGTTTGATAGTAAAATTAATTCTCAGGAACAATTATGTTAGTTTATTATAAAAATGATATTAACTTGTAAAAATAACATTCTCCATTACATGTCGTGTAAACTGAAGATAGTGATAAAATGTATTCACAATTCTCAATTTTTGGTGGTATTAATTAAATTATGTGCTATCTCTTTCCATGGCAAAGCTCTAGATCATCAACATCATCATGTTCCCTGTCAGCTGGCATGGGTATACATATCTCCCCAGAAATCTCAATCTCTGGTGTTCCCGATCAAATCTGTTGATGATATTCCTCCGTGCCACCGTCTCAATCCATCCAGTCATATTTTTTTCAGTCTGTTTCTTCCTCTCCTCCCATTGATCTTCCCAAATGTCATGTTTTCCCATGCCTCTTTTCTCTTCTTACAATTCCAGGTGCAAACATAAAAATGGCATTCTTGGCTGCAACACTGGGATTTGCTGACTGCAAAGAAGATATTAGCTCACAATAAAAACAGCATTATTCTTCTTCCAGTGCATTGCTGACTGGTAAGGATGATTATGTCCCACCACAACCTTCATACTCAATGTGCATGCACCAAGTAGGTGCTGATATCTTTCCATGCTTATAAGTTACAAGTTTTTAAAAATGCAATAGTAAAAACTGACATATAAAAAAGGCAATGGCTGATCGCAACAGCAGCATACCGAAAACCACAACCAAATGCAAACAATATAAACATATGAAGTTTAGAGCAGTTTTACAAAAAACAATTAGGGGAAAATAAAGGACGTTTCGGTAACAAGTCTTCATCAGCAAACAAACATAATAATACGCAACAACATATGGGACCGATCGCATACTCTTCCTCTAAATGACCATGTATCCTCACTCTGCTGGCTATATAAGCTTGCCACCACCACCATCATTTCACATTCCAAGACTATGAGAAGCAGCGCACATCGTTTTTTTATTCATTGTCCCATTCTTCTTGTTGTTATTATGCCTTTATATAGTCATTTTAGTGCCAACTGCAGTTTATATGCTGTGTTTTTGTGTGTTTGTTTACCGATGAAGGCCTGTCACCGCAACATCCTTGTTTTCAGTAATTGTATTTTGTAAAGCTGTTCTTTACTTTATATTTTTTTATACTGTTTGCATTTCCCCAGCTTTATAGCAGTTTCACAATTTTATTTATTTTTATTCTTCTGCTCTTTACCCCTAATTGGGACACACTCCCTCAACCAAACCACGCCAAGTTGTCCTATCTTTTGCTATCTCCTGCAACTCATCCATGTTTTCCCAATATTATTCATCTTTGTTCCGTAATTCTCTTCTCCGTGTGTTTTTAGGTCTCCTGCTATTTCATCTTTATTCATGTCACAACAAAATCCAGTTAAGTCTGGTTTTTATAAAGAATACATTGCTGCAGAAACCACACCTACACAGGTCGGATATAGTATGCTAATCAAATCTTTCGGCATGAAAGAAAACTAAAGTGATGGTATCAATCTCTCGGGAATGTTTAATCAGACACATAACATGCAAACATTGGTGGATGACATTTATCTTGTATAAAAATTGTACAAAAATTGTAAACCCAGTTTCCGCTGTAACCCCCATCTTTTGATGTCATGCTAGTCCTTCCTGTCGGCTACATAATCACCGCCAGCAGACGCACTCTTAGCACCGCTAGACGGCTGAGTGGTGACGACATCGGTGGCTTCATCATCATCATTCTGTTCATTATGCTCGTCAGCCTCATTGCCTTGTGTCCCTGACTTGCTAAATGTTGGCTGTGATATTACAGGTTCGTCAAAATTGTTGCCGTCATTCTAGATGTTGGTGTCGAAAAAAGTAAACAATATGTACAAACATTTTCTTTCATCATTGAAATATTCAATAATATTTCAAACTTACTTTAGAACTTTATCTTTACACTCAGTACAGTTCAGACCTGATAAGGCGATTTCACCTGGGACCCAAGAAATAGTTTTTCTTATCAGACATTTCTCTTATAGGAGGGATGTTCGTCCATCACGAATGATGAGGACCATTCATTCATTGCATCTTTTGATTTGATGAACGAATGACTTGCGCTTTAGTTTGGATTATAGTGAGGAAGTGGTTGCGCAACTCCGTCGACCTCACTCTCTCGTCTGCGTCCATCTGGTTCCAGTGGCGAGCATTGCAAGACGACTGGAGACGGACACAGATGCTGTGGACGTTAGGCTGCCACAGGCCAGTTATCTCTGTATATATTGGCTCTCAAATACAAATGGTAGCCTAGAGCCTCGTGCAAACGTACAAATTTGCTTTTTTTTACCCGCTCAAACCACGACCCTAGCTGCACGATGCGGTTACATTCTTGAAACGCCTGCCTCGCTAACTTGCGTTGGCTGGGAGGATCCCAGTTTGGTGCACCTCACACAGCCATCCAAGACAACGAACGCTAGACGCGGGGCTGATCTTGCGAACCAGACCAAATCACTTGCAATGTACAATACAATATTGTTAAGCGGTTTTCACTGTATACAATGCAATTTGTTATCATTGTAGAGTGAACATATAATGAGATATACAGAAAGTATGCCAGGGATTCTGGCAAAACATAATATAAATAACTTAAGTTATGCTGATGACATCATCTTGAGAGGAACAAGTTCAGAAAAAGCTACAGGAATAATAAATACAGTGGTTGTAGAAAGTGAAATTATGGCCTTTATCTTGAATAATAGGAAGACAGAAGCCACGATATCAAAGAAACAGACTGTCTAAATGTACAATTAAAGCACATGATGTTATTTTGGGGCAAGTGCAGAAATTCAAATATCCAGGTACATGGAGAACAACAGATGGAAGATGCATCATAAAGATAAAGAACAGAATTGGACAAGCAAAACCTATATTCTATCAAATGAAGAACATTTTATGCAATAAGTGCTTGTCACTGAAAGTTAGAAAAAGAATTCTTGTATGTTACATACAATCAGCATAATCCTTGACTTGGGGGCGTAAATTACAAGTACCTCTGAAGTCAGAATAGGTCCGCCTGATGACGAGGGTCACTGGTAATAGGTAAAGCAAATCCACATGCAAAATTCAGTCCAGCACTACTACAAGTATACAAGTATTGTGTCTGGACTACCCTTGAGTTCAAAGTGAATGAGCACACATAAAAAAAAAAAAAAAAAAAACACACACAACCAGTTCTAACACACGGCTGCGAATACTGGACAATTAGTAAACAAACGAAAAAATCCATGCAAGCTTTGGAGATGTGGTTTTATAGAAGAATGCTGAAAATTCCTTGGACAGCCAAAATGAGTAATCTTGACATTTTGAGGGAGGCTAAGTCGCAAAGACAACTGAACACAAACATCAGAAAGAGACAGTCTTCATTTTTTGGCCACATTTTGAGAAGACAAAACCTGGAATATATTGTGACAACTGGAAAGATTGCAGAAATATAAATGAGGAAGATAGTGGGAGTAAATACTTGACAGTCTAGTGTCATGGAGCAGAAAGAAATGAACACACAAATGTATACATTCCGTTGGATATCGGTTGACATGCTACTGATCACTCAGCCATCAAGTGCAGATCGGTCTATAAAAATAGGGGGGCCAGCACCATATACATAACTGCCCATGTGTTACCTGAGCCCATAAGTCAAGTCAAGAATAGCAACGTTGTATTCTCCCACGCATGCCATAAGAGGCAACCAAGGAGGGTTGGTGTGCGGCTGGTTACCTCATTTTGAAAAACACCTTAGCTGCAAAATTCAACCAATAATGTTTAAGTCTTAAAAATCGAGAGGATCAACTTCATTGTACTGAGTTTTATCCCATATGGCTCGGTCTCTTTCCGCATGGTGGCCTGACAAATGTCGCAAAAAGCACAACATCCGTAGATGACGATCCCCAGGAGTCTCAGAGAAAAATGCACTCATTAACTGAAAGACGTAGCCCGGAATCTACCACAACCTTCAGAGAGCAAGGCAGACGGCTTAACCACTTCACCAATAATGAACAAGTCTATAAAAGGCTTGGCGAGAATTTGTTAGTCTATACCCTATTGGGAGATGACAGACAGAAGAAGGGAAAGTAAAAGTCTATTCATCCATCATGTGCCATGCCAATAAGCATGGGCGGTCATGTTTTGCCATCTCACTCGATCACCAGAGTCGTGGATCAGCTCGGTGTTCTTATCTCGACCATGCCACATGGCATCCAATATATACTAAATAGAATTCAGAACACAGAAGAGTCCTTAAAGTTTTACTTTAACATCCAGAACTCACCTGCAAGTGTAAGATTTCTTCTTCTTCTAGTGGCTGCGGTCGACACTTCCCACAGCAGCAATTGCAGCACATGCAACAGCAGCAGCAGCAGCAGCATCCAGTGATGAGGCCACAGAAAACTAATAGTGCCTGCATTTGAGTAAGTTGACAAGAATGAATTGAATATGTTGACAAGAATTAATATATTTTTCAGATTGAATAACAAAGACACAAACAATAGATTGCATAATTTACTGCCTGCCATATTTTGCTGCATCTCGTCAGGTATATACTGCAGAAATCACACAACATAAACTAAAGTAATTAGAGAAATCCTTCAAGCTGAAATATACAACACATATATCATCTTCTCCTTGTCAATGTGGGATTCCATAACTTCTTTAGTTCAGCACTCTCCACCCATGTCTGGGTGTGTAGGTCTCTGTAAATTGCACACTCTTTAAAGATGCATTCAGAGTTCTGAATTCTAGTCTGGTATCCAATATTTCTGATTTTGTGTCTAGCTAGCTATAACTAACTAGCTACCTATAACTAACTATAACTAACAAACAACTAGCTATAACTAACTAGCTACCTATAACTAACTATAACTAACAAACAACTAGCTATAACTAACTACTAGCTAACTATTAATAACTAGCTAGCTAGCTATAACTAACATGTTGCTTCCTTCTACTCACACACTTCCGGTAATATATGACCTTAAGTATGGCAGCTTTATACTATGACCTTTTTTTTCATATCCCTTTACAGGACACTGCAGTCAACACCAGCATTTTTCAGCTGCTGTTGATGTCTTGGCAAGTTTTACGTTCAGTAGTTTGCCATAGCTTTCTGAGCGACCGGCTCACATACCTCCATAAGTAACCAATGTGACGTGATCCGCTGATGAATCTCGCGCAGCTGTGTTTCATACGAGAGTATACGGGGATTACGAACAGCTGGCATCAAACCCTTGCCAACCACGCTCATGCCACTGTCAGTGTAACATTCTAACTGCTACACCAATGTGCTTGTTTTATTATGGGTTTTTTTTTTCTTCCCCGCATATCCTTTACAGGAGCTTTCTTGCTTGCGTTCGCTGGCTGTGAACTCCAGCGTGAAGTCCTGTATGTCGGATGAAGACATCCTGTTGTCCAACATCAGTGTGATGTCATACCGGACGGAGGTTTGCGTAAGTATCCATTGTCCCATGTCTGGCTTATTGGTGTGCAGACTGGTGGTTCCTCGCTGTGCAGGCAGATACTCTCCGACTTCGGAAGGATCAGCGATCCTACTACATTAGCCAGGAGCCCGAAGAGACTGTTTGCCCAGGACGCACGACTAGGACGTGTTAGTAGGTCTTGGCCAGTATAAAACGTGGCCCTGGTCTCTTGGAAACATCTCTACATCCCAGGACATTGCAGTCAACATCAGCATTTTTCAGCTGTTGTTGATGTCTTAGCAAGATTTACGTTCAGTAGTTTGCCATTGCTTTCTGAACGACCGGCTCACATACCTCTAAGTAACCAACACAACGCGATCCGCTGCCAATCTCGCGCAGCTGTGTTCCATATGTGGGTATACCGGATTACGAACGTCCTTTACCGCTTTGCCAGGGAGGCTGGCTTATTATTGGTTACTGGGCCCAAATTTGTTTTATACGAGGAGGCTTCAAATGAAAACTTTAAAAGTGTGATAGAAATTACAATAACCATGTCATTGCCTTGTATCCTGTCAATATTATTGTTAAGGATGTCAAGAGTGTTAAGCATGTGACATCATTGAGCAGACGAACACGGTGATGTCATAAAGACAGTTTAAAGATGGCAGCCCCACAGAGAAGCAGTGTTCTGTTATTATCTGTGTTATGATGAGTGAAAGGTAAAACCTATAGAAATTCATCAGCAAATGAAGGTCCAGAAAGGTGATGCATGCCTGTCAGTCCAGCAAGTGTATGAGCGGAGTAGGAAGTTTCAAAACGGCGTGACTTCTGTGAAAAGGTACAGCATGAAGTCCATGAGTGGTTACACATGCGGACAAAAGCATTTTTTTCTACAGGTATCCAAACACTTTATCAGAGCTGGAGGACTTGCACTGAGCGTAGTTGTGACTACATCAAAAAGTGATACATTTGTTCTTTACTTTTTCAGAATATATTCACTACATACACAGAAACATTTAAGGTTTTAATTTGAAGCTCACTCGTACATATATGAATTGTTTGACATATATTAACAGCAGAATAGGCCAAGCAAAAGCTGCATTACAGAACATTAAAAATATCTTATGCAATAGTCACTAACAATGAATGGAAAAAAGAGAGTATTGAAATGTTATATAAAACCTGTTTCGCTGTATGGCAGTGAATCATGGAATGCGAATGAATAAATTAGGAAGAGCTAAGAAACAACAGAGAAGTGGCTCCTGTGACGAATGTTGAGTATACTTTGGATTGCCAAGAAGAAGCTAATCTTCTTCTTTCGTTCACTTGAAATGTCTATAACTGCAATGTTGTCTCTTGTATGAATTTAACTGTCTTAGAAGAGGCTAATGAATCCAGAACTTTAAAAACAACTATCAGAAAGAGACAAACTGCATTTTTTGGTCATGTGATGAGAAAAGAGGCACAGGAGAACATTGTGACAACTGAAAAGATCAGTGGGAAAAGAGGCAATGCCAGACCGAAGGAGTTTTACTGGATGGACCAAGACTGTGGAATGGAGCAATAACATCAGCAGAGTTTATCTAGAACACAAGAGACAGAGATCTGTGTAGAGAAATGAATCTGTGTAGAGAAATGAATCTGTGTAGAGAAATGAATCTGTGTAGAGAAATGAATCTGTGTAGAGAAATGAATCTGTGTAGAGAAATGAATCTGTGTAGAGAAATGAATCTGTGTAGAGAAATGAATCTGTGTAGAGAAATGAATCTGTGTAGAGAAATGAATCTGTGTAGAGAAATGAATCTGTGTAGAGAAATGAATCTGTGTAGAGAAATGAATCTGTGTAGAGAAATGAATCTGTGTAGAGAAATGAATCTGTGTAGAGAAATGAATCTGTGTAGAGAAATGAATCTGTGTAGAGAAATGAATCTGTGTAGAGAAATGAATCTGTGTAGAGAAATGAACGCCTACGTCCACTGGCAGGGCACATGATGATGACGACATATGAATAATAGAAAACCACGACCAATACAGAAAACATGTTTTGACATACATCATTTTTAACTACAATGCATATTTAAAACATATTTTGAGATCAATCTGGTTTTAAAAAAGTGACAAGATATGCTTACCTTGCACCAGGGGTTCATTAGTACAAGATAGGTATTGACATTTTCATCACCAAACTGTTCAGCTATGTATATTCCCATAGAACCATACTGATCATATATTGTCCGCTTGGTCTCATCCATGAGAATCATGTTGGCTCTGTTGATTTCTTTAAACTGAGAAAAGAGTTCAATAACCTATTTTAATGTGAAAAGATATTTTTACAACTTATCACAAACCAGCTCTGTCGTGAATCCCGCATAACGCAATCGAAACACAGCTGCAGGCGATTTGGGAGCACACAGCCCTGCGTTGTTTTCCATACAGGCATGAGTGCCAGTCTTCTGTTCAGAAAGCAATGACAAACTACAGAACGTAAACTTGCAAGAAATCACAAACAGCCAAAAAATACTGGGTTTGACTGTTATGTCCTGTAAAGGATCATCCTCATCATCATTATGTGCCATACCGGTAAACGTGGGTGGCCATGTTTCGCTATCTAACACAATCACCAGAGTCAGCTCAGTGTTCTTGTCTCGACCATGCCATGTGGTCAAGTCATCCAGGTATTTACTTCTCTGCCTTCCTCTTGTTCTTTTCCCCTCAATCTTGCCATTGTCTCCAAGATATCCAGTTTATTTTTTCTCATAACATAAAGGGTGTGCAAATTATATAAATTTTTTTAAAATCACAAACATCAGAAAGAGACAGTCATCATTCTGCAGCCACATTATGAGAAGACAAACACTGGAACATAATGCCTCAGACTTGGATGGTACTGGGAAGTTTTTCAAGAACTAGTGATAACTAATGATACCACATGTCCTCCTGATATGTATATTTCGCAGTGTGATTGCGTGGCATCCTGACTTCTGCGGTGCACCGCCTGGGCTGATTGCCCCAGTCTTCAGCACCTTTCCTTTGCTAGAGTAGACTGTGGTCCCCACTCCAGTTTAGATATGTATATATACACACATGTGTCTGCACATGTATGTACGTATGCACATATCTAGAGACGCCTGGTTATATGGCGCCAGAGACTCGCTGTCGCCCCCTCTCCTGTTGGTTAATACAGTTCCACCCTGCAAAAGCCAGGAGTTGGACTTTTGCTGCCAGAGGTGAGTTGAGGGACACTAGCAATAGGAAAAGCTAATTCACGTGCAAAAATCAGTCCAGTGCATTAGAAGTGATAGCACATGTGTGGACTATACATAAGTTCAAAGCAAGCGAGCACACCCGCAAAAAAAGATGACTCTGCAATGAGTAATTATCACCCGTGGTGGGCACAAACCTCTGGGAACCTGTGTGTATTTTAGGTCTTGAGGGGATGTGTGCTTCCATATTTTAGGTCTTGAGGGGATGTGTGCATCCATATTTCAGGTCTTGCAAGGATGTGTGCATTCATATTTTAGATTATGAAGGGATGTGTGCATCCATATTTCAGGTCGTCAGGGGATGTGTGGATCAATATTTCAGGTCTTGCAGGTCTTGGAGATCCATATTTCAGATCTTGCAAATCCATAGTTCAGGTCTTGCAGATCCATATGTCAGGTCTTGCAGATCCATATTTCAGGTCTTGTGGGGATGTGTGGAGCTATACAGCATGTCTTGGCAATCCTTACTGCAAGTCTTGCCGATCCTTATATCAGATCTTGCAGATCCATACTTCAGGTCATGCAGATCCATATTTCAGGTCTTGCGGGGATGTGTGGAGCTATATTCCAGCTCTATACTCAGAGCATCGTACAGAATATTGTTGGATTGTACACTGTTCAAATAAAAGAAACGCAACATTTTTGGTGTTACTTTTATAAAAGATATTCAATGATTGGACATCAGTCAACCTATAGACTGTCCATCTGGCCATTAACTTCTCGTGGTTACCTGAATTGTACTCACCTCTTGATTCGTGAGGTCATGAAATAGGTCAAGGTCAAAACAACATTTTCAACAATAACTTGTGACAGGTTCATGATAATCCCGTGAAACTTTCTGAACACAAAACTCTGACCATATTATTGAATGCCTATAAAAGACTGAAACTCCTAGAATAAATTCAGTTGAAAATTCAATGCGCAAGTATGGCTCATCTCACTACAGCACAATGACTCATCATCATTCGACGTTTACAGGCTGGACAGTCACAAAGTGTAGTAGCCAGAGAATTTAATGTGGTTAGAAGCAGCATTAGTCGCCTTTAGAGACAATTTCAAGAAACTGGCTCAGTGGTAGACCGGCAGCGCAGTGGAAGACCCAGAATCACAACTGCTGCCGAAGACTACTTCATACGGCTGGGTCACCTTAGTAATCGATTTGCATCTGCATCCTCCACAGTCCAGTCAATGCCAGAAGCTCGTCAAATTTCAGATCAAACGGTCAGGAACCGGCTGCACCACTCTGGTCTTTGGGCTTGAAGACACTACAGAGATCCTGTTTTTACGGACTGGCATGGCCAGAACCGACTGCAGTGGGCGAATCAGAATCGTCAATAAAATGTTGGCACAAGTTTGCAATTGAAACTGCAATAATGTTGCATTTCTTTTTTTTTTTACGGTATATATCTGCAATGTTAACAATTACCTTAGGACAAGAGTTTCAAGTGGTAAGGTACTCATTATTCTATGTGAAGGACTGTGAGATGTGTGCCTGGACCTCTGTAATCTTCCCACACGAGTCACATCTATACTTCATCTTCTCTTTGTTCCTACTGCTTTTGCTGTGAATTGTCACAGAGAGGAGGCAGATGTAATTGTCTGTGTTTTGCTTGTCTTGTTGCTGGTACTAATATCATATTTTATGTTTTCAATGTCTTTTTTTCTCCAGCTAGCCAACTCTTCCTGGGTCGTCCTCTCAACTTGTATCCCGACATTCTTACATAGAAAACTCTAGCTGCTGGTTGATCTTGTCTCCTTCTAACTAAATGTCTGAACCATTTAACTATGGGATGTTCTATGAAGTCAGTCATTGGTGTTATCCCTACATTGTTCTTAGTTTTTCATCTGTCTCTGTATCTCCTCGTTTGCCCAGCAGCCACATCTATACAACAGACATTAAACACACTAATGGCTTACCTTCTCTGCAGCATCTGCATCTTCCCGGTTTTTATCAGGGTGAAGCTTAAGTGCCATCTATGAGGGGGAAAAAAGTTATTTACATCAAATAGTTGGCAGTTCCCAGTCTAACTGTATATTAAACAATTGTTGTCTACATAGTATGTTGCACTACAGTTGTACTTTGATTGTATTATATTTATTACTGGTATCACAGCTGTTTCCTGTGACGTTTCTGTGATGTGATAAGTATATATTTGTGCACTTGAATACATGGAGGAATAGGTGGTCAATCTTCCCCTATCAACTTCTGTAATGTTAGTTAGTTAGTTAGTCGACAGATCATCCTCATTGCACATCGAACCATTCAGCCCATAAGTGCTCAGATCCCCTCCTCAGCAAATCCTGCAGCGTGTAGCGGTTAACGACACCAGTTCTGTGTTGGTTTATCAATCTTCTTTGACTTCCAGCATAGTGTTCTTGTTTGGCCACACCTATTTTAATTTGCTGTTCTCGCAGTCTGACCATGGTTGTAGATTCGCAGTCATCACTTGGTTCTCGCAAAAGCCTTACTTCTTGTAGAGCATTCAGAATGTCAGCCTGGTCCATGGCGCGTCCGCCCCCCACAGTAGCCTTACCTGCGAGCTTGTCAGCCCGCTCATTTCCTTGTACTCCCGCATGCCCTGGAACGAAGATGGAACTAATCTTTGTCAGCCGAGACCGCTCCAGAGACAGCAACCACTCTCTTCGGATCCACCCCATCTCTATCCCCTTGAGCATGCTCATTGAGTCGCTAAGGAAACATGCCCTAGTGAATGTCTGTATCTCGAGCCATGTTATTGCTTTACTTACTGCCATAACTTCCATAGTCAGGCTACTTTTCGTCTCAACAAAAGGTGGTAGAAAAACTTCTGTAATGTGCCCGCTACTTTGATTGTAAACCAACATTAACATTGTTTAATTTTTGGGACATAAAGCTGAAATATCCAAATTCAGAATAGTTCACCATGCCAGCAATTTAAATATTATTTAATACGATTATCATTACAATATTTTGTTACAACAATGTTACAATTTCATATTTCAATTCACAACACTTGGCACTATTTGAGAGGAGAAGTATGCCACCCGAATATCTAAGATCTGGAATGGGATTTCCACCAGTTATGCATGATTCAAAACCGTCAGTGATCTTCTTTTTCTTTCATCATTCTCTTGAAACTAAATATCTATATCTGCAATATTATCTCATGCATAAACTTATATTTTTAGTTCATAGTGGTCCATACTATGGCCAGACACTCTATCCTTGTGCCAACTGGCTCCACAGGACATTTGAGTAGGACCTGAAGTTACTGTGCTGTGGCCCTTTCATTGGCCTCTTCCAGGTAATTACTGTTAGTAACTCAGGCAATCAAAGGTTTGCCCAACATGTGTCTCAAAAACCTAGTATAACATCAAGTCCTGTTTTGGTAGACCAGTATGTTCCCCATAGCTAATAATAATTGTCACATCATTCATTAATGTTAGTGAGTCATGTAGTAGTATTTCTGCATTTTTCTTATGCCTTTATAATGCATATCTTTTATATTGTTGTTGTTCTCAGTTAGCCTCGAATGATGTGTGGAGGAAATAATGTATGAGAGTGACAGAAGAGTAGAATGTTAGACAGGCCTGAGTGCCCAATTCTTACCCGTTTGAAAATAAAGTTTGTTCATTCGTTCATCTCCATTACCTCCAAGCTGTTCCTAATTTGGTCATTCACATTCCAAGATACCATACAGCAGAACAATGAATGGATATAAAAAGAAAACAACAAAAACACTGGATTGAAGATGGTAGCAACAGCCTCTTTAAAACATGATAGATGTAAAGTCAATGGAAGAATGTACAAATGGTTGAAAGCGTACTTGCACAACAGAAGAGCCCGAGTACAGATAGATGGACTCAAGAGCAAGAAAGTACTACTGCGTCACGGAGTCCTGTCCCCCACACATCTTCTAATCTTCATCAATGATCTTGTTGCTAATCTACCATATGGAATTAAAGCGGCAATGTACGCTGATGACCTGATTTTGTGGAGCACAAATGAACATGCATCAGTGGCCACCATATCGCTACAAAGAGCTGTAGATACTTTTGTTGCATGGGCGGATAGATGGTGTGTCAGCATAAACATTGACAAATGTAGCACCACACTATTTACCCTCTCTCCTATACAAAAGGCAGGGATAATCCAGATAAATGGAACACCCCTAAGAGAAGATAAAGAACCAACATACCTTGGAGTAACATTTGATGCCAGCCTGACATGGAAAAAACACATCAAAAAAGCAGTAGCAAAAGCCAGAAGGAAAATAGCGATCCAGAGAAAGCTAAGTGGAACCACATGGGGAGCCAGTGGGAAAATACTTAGCAAGGTTTATGAACAAAGCATACGACCACACCTGGAATACGGGTCAACTGCGTGGTGTTCAGCATCAAAAACCACACTACAAGAGCTGGACAGGGTGCAGAATCAAGAGCTGGACAGGGTGCAGAATCAAACGCTTAGGGTCATCACAGGAGGGATGAGATCAACCTCTACAGCAGCAATGGAGAAAATGGGGAGGATTCAAGCACTGAGAGAGCGCAGATATGAAAACATTAATACAAGCAGAAAAGTTCCTCAGCTTGCGAGGCCACCCTATGAAGAACCAATTTGAAACCTTAGCCATGGGGCGGTTGAAAAGAAGTTTTATCCACCTGGCAAAACGACTCTGCAGAGAAACCACCGAACTACCCACAGCTGTTATCCCCCTGACAACTATTCCAGAGCGAACTCCATGGAAAGATGCACATAGACTATCATTACAAATCCAGATTAAAGTGTGAGGAATATTTGACAAGGAAGAACAGAAGAATGTACAGCGCAGAACAGCCACTCTCAGCTTCCTTGATGACGAATACCCACAGAACCTCTGGATCCGAGTCTACACAGATGGGTCAGCACAAAATGCTGTTCGAAATGGAAGAGCGGAAGTGTACATAGAATACCCAAATAATACTAGGGACACAGCCAGCGTTCCAACAGGACAGTACTGCCATAACTATAATGCTGAAATTAAGGCAATCAAGATAGCAACAGAGAAATTACTAAATACCAACCATGGTACACAACCTGTAGTGCTGTTGACAGATGCAAAATCAGTACTGGAGGCGCTCCTGTCTGGGAAATTGCCAGTACTAAGGACACTACTTTCTGAAATTAGCAGTCAGCATAAGGTCATCATGCAGTGGATACCATCCCACTGTGGAGTACCCGGAAACAACAGAGCTGATCAATTGGCTAAGGAAGGAGCAAAATAAGAACAGCCTGATGTGCCCATTACATAGGACCAAAAGAAAAGAATGATCAAATCAGTCAGAAGGCCACCAAAAGCTGCTCAAGACGACTACCACGTCATGGACAGACCAGAACAAGTCATTATTCTGCGCCTCAGGACAGGACACAATAGATTACGCAACCACATGTATACAAAATTCAAGATTGGTGACTCAGCCATGTGCACATGTGGTTTGGCGTCGCAGACAGGGGAGCACATACTCCAAGACTGCCCAAACTACAACATACCCAGGCTTACCTTCTGGCCTAGAGAGACAATGGAAGATAAACTCTATGGACCGCTGTGTGAACTAAAAAAGACTTAGATTCATACAAGAGACAACATTGCAGTTATAGACATATTTCAAGCGAACGAAAGAAGAAGAACATGATTGATTGAATGATTGATTTAGGAACCGACATCACAGCATTCAGGGCATTCCCATAAGCGCTCCGTCCCCATCCTCAGCAGTCAGCGAAGAGTTCCAACACTAATATTACCAGTAGAAATCTGATTATATGTCCGTCTCGCCTTTCCTCTGAGCGTCGATCGCCGGCCAGATCCCCTCGTCACCCCTCGCTGTCGCATTCTTGCCAGATCATGGTGATCCATTTGCTCCTCTGAGGTGTACACGTGCTCCCACAAGGTCGCAACAAAGTCTTCCTTATCATGCATCAATACTCCACCAAGTTTTGCAGAGCCAGCCAATCTGTCTGCCTGTTCATTCCCCAGCACACCAGCATGCCCCGGAGAAAAGATCCAGACAATGCTTGTCACCCGTGACTTCCGAAGCGAAGCAAGTCACTCTGCACGAAGCTCGCCTGTCCTCACCCTACTCAGCATGCTTTCTGAGTCAGTTACAATCATGATGTGTGTGTGTATCATATTCTCCATCCTGCGGAAAGCTGCATGACTGCCTCCACCTCCATTCTTAAGCTAAATGTTGTGGTTATCAAATGCCAGGCTCTTCTGAACCAAACGGCGACCATTAGCGTTTGCTAAGAACCCCCAGGCACTTCTCCTGCCTCTCAACACCGAACCATCTGTGTATATAATCACATCACTCAGGCGAGCATTATCCTGAATTAGTTGCTGGATTTCCACTTCCATGGCCCCTGCTGGCCACTCCCGGCTCAATGTGATTATAACTCTGCACAAGTCTGACTGCTCCGCTGGTACTCTGACCCACTCCTCTCCTAATGTTCTCCAAGATGCACACCTGTCTGATCGTATCCTCCGCCTGAGCCATCCATGATTTCCCTCTTATCAGTCGCTGACCCTTAACTATGTCCAGCGCCTCATGCAACGGGTGATCTGTGTCAGCAACTACCCTGAGGTATGCCTTCGCCTGCATCACCTACAGCCTACCAGCAACAGTCGGCAAACCAAGGATGTAACGCATACACACGACTGGGGTGTCTCTGGTACATCCCAGAATGACCTGCATAGCTTCATTCTGTATGCGCTCTAATTTCACCAATTGACACTTTGAGACAGTGAGCAGTCCTAGTCCATAATCAATCACTAATAGAATCAAGTGCTGGTATAGTGTGAAAAGCATTCTCTGCTCTGTGTCCATTGCAGCCTTAGTTTTAAGTGCAATGAGTCCCTTTTGAGATCTTGTCACAACCGACTCCACGTGGTCCTTGAGGACAGGCTCCTGTCAAATGTGATTCCCAGATACTTCAGTTTGTTCTCTCTGTTGATGCTTCTACCATCTATCGTGAGGCTTGGGACATCAATTCTCACAATCCTGTTGTCCAGAGAGCACCACAAAACAGCTGCCTTTTTCGGGTGGATGACAGCCTCATTTCAGTGCAACTGTCAATCACTTTGTCAACTGTCACCTGTAGCTCCTGGGCTGTTTGCTCCATCTTAAATGTGTGCTTCTCTCATTACGTTTTCTTCGCACATAAATGATGGCAATTTTATTTTTCAAATATCATCTCCATTAATTCATTAAGAGATCCTCAGAACAGGACAAAATAGATTACGCAACCATGTGTATACAAGATTCAAGTTGTGCACACGTGGACTGCGTGCGAAGACAGAAGATCACATACTCCAAGACTGTCCAAAATATAACATATCTAGGAAAACTTTCTGAGCTAGAGCAACAACAGTGGAAGATAAACTCTATGGACCACTGAGTGAACTAAAAAAGACAGTGAAATTCATACAAAAGACAACACTGCAGATATAGACAAATTTCAAGCAAATGAAAGAAGAAGCCAACAAAACAAACGAAAGAAGAACATTAAGAGATGTGTTAAAGAAGAATGCTGAACATTCCTTAGACAGCCAACATTAGTAATCTGAATGTTTTAAAAGAGGTTAAGACGCAAAGAAAACTGATCACAAACATCAGAAAGAGACCGTAATCATTTTTTGGGTCACAGAAGAGAAAAACTGGAACATTTGACAAATGGAAAGTTTGTGGAAAGAGAGATAGAGAAAGACAGCAAGTGAAGATTCTTGACAGGTTTTTATCATGGCACAGGAAGTCAACATGGCTGAATGGTTAAGAGCACTGTTTCTTAAACACCTGTGTGCTGATGCCAGGGTAGCTTGTTCAACCCCTACAGTGGTCAGTTGGACTAAAATATTGACTTCTCATCCTTGACTTGGGGATGTAAATTACAGTACCTCTGAAGTCAGAGCGGGTTCAACTGAAGGCGAGGACACTGGTAATAAGGAAAACTAATCCATACACAAAAATCAGTTCAGTGCACTAGACGTAGTAGCACGTGTATGGACTATGCTTGGGTTCAAAGTAAGCAAACACAAACAAACAAATCACATCACAGAAAGGTGTCAGCACAGGAATGTACACATGTGGTTGGAGATCACACAGGAATGTACACATGTGGTTGGAGATCACACAGGAATGTACACATGTGGTTGGAGATCACACAGGAATGTACACATGTGGTTGGAGATCACACAGGAATGTACACATGTGGTTGGAGATCACACAGGAATGTACACATGTGGTTGGAGATCACACAGGAATGTACACATGTGGTTGGAGATCACACAGGAATGTACACATGTGGTTGGAGATCACACAGGAATGTACACATGTGGTTGGAGATCACACAGGAATGTACACATGTGGTTGGAGATCACACAGGAATGTACACATGTGGTTGGAGATCACACAGGAATGTACACATGTGGTTGGAGATCACACAGGAATGTACACATGTGGTTGGAGATCACACAGGAATGTACACATGTGGTTGGAGATCACACAGGAATGTACACATGTGGTTGGAGATCACACAGGAATGTACACATGTGGTTGGAGATCACACAGGAATGTACACATGTGGTTGGAGATCACACAGGAATGTACACATGTGGTTGGAGATCACACAGGAATGTACACATGTGGTTGGAGATCACACAGGAATGTACACATGTGGTTGGAGATCACACAGGAATGTACACATGTGGTTGGAGATCACACAGGAATGTACACATGTGGTTGGAGATCACACAGGAATGTACACATGTGGTTGGAGATCACACAGGAATGTACACATGTGGTTGGAGATCACACAGGAATGTACACATGTGGTTGGAGATCACACAGGAATGTACACATGTGGTTGGAGATCACACAGGAATGTACACATGTGGTTGGAGATCACACAGGAATGTACACATGTGGTTGGAGATCACACAGGAATGTACACATGTGGTTGGAGATCACACAGGAATGTACACATGTGGTTGGAGATCACACAGGAATGTACACATGTGGTTGGAGATCACACAGGAATGTACACATGTGGTTGGAGATCACACAGGAATGTACACATGTGGTTGGAGATCACACAGGAATGTACACATGTGGTTGGAGATCACACAGGAATGTACACATGTGGTTGGAGATCACACAGGAATGTACACATGTGGTTGGAGATCACACAGGAATGTACACATGTGGTTGGAGATCACACAGGAATGTACACATGTGGTTGGAGATCACACAGGAATGTACACATGTGGTTGGAGATCACACAGGAATGTACACATGTAGTTGGAGATCACACAGGAATGTACACATGTGGTTGGAGATCACACAGGAATGTACACATGTGGTTGGAGATCACACAGGAATGTACACATGTGGTTGGAGATCACACAGGAATGTACACATGTGGTTGGAGATCACACAGGAATGTACACATGTGGTTGGAGATCGCAAGACTACCCATGCCAGTCAGCACAGGAATGTACACATGTGGTTGGAGATCGCAAGACATGGAGGAGCAAGACTGCCCATGCCAGTCAGCAAGGCACTTGATGATGAATACAGCAGGGTAGACCTTAATAGAAGATACTAGAGAGCTTGTCATCATAGCATAAGGAAATATCTGTGTTTGAAATTACTAGGCAGGTCAGCATGGTCAAATGGGTAAGAACATGTGTTCTTAAACATTCGTTATGCTGATGCCAAGGTAAGTGGTTCAATCCCTACACCGGACAGCTGGACTAAAATGCTGACCTGTCGTCTTTGACTTGGGGACATAAATTACAAGTACCTCTGAAGTTGCAGTGGGTCTGCCTGATGGCGAGGAACACTGTTAATAGGGAAAGCTAATCCACATGCAAAATTTAGTCCATCACTACTATAAACAGTGGTATGGACTACGCTTGAGTTCAAAGCGAGCGAGTGCACACAAAAAAAGAACTTACTGGCAAAACATGAAACAGGAGACTGGACCACCAACGTTATGTGAACTGGACTACGAAAAAATACAATCATATGTGCACATACCTTTCTGTAAGCCTTTTTGATTTCATCATTTGTGGCTCCTTTCTTAAGACCCAAAAGCTCATACAGCGAGTTCCCGGAGCGTCTGGAGAGATTAAAGTGCGTAGAACAGGTCAACAAGCTCTGCGAGCAAAGGTAACAAAGAAAAAGTACAGAACAGATGTATCATTTTTTTATGTAGTCACCACTGCATCCAATGCAAGTCCTCCAGTGCTGATAAAGTGTTTGGATTCCTGTAAATAAAAATTCTCTGGGGTCACTACTTAGTGTGCTTGACCTGGTCGTGAATAGCCTGTCACAGAAGTCATGCCGTTTTGAAACTTCCAGCTCCACTCATACACTTGCTGGACTGACAGGCATGCATCACCATACTGGACTTTCATTCACCAATGAATTTCTATAGGTTTCACACCTTCACTGATCAAAATACGGAAAACAGAATGCTGCTCAAATTTGGTGCATGTCAAAAGTGGGGTGGTCATCTTTAAACTAGGGCTGTACCGGATTCAAATTTTTGAAATCCGGCCAGAGCCGGATTTGGCCGGATTTATGAAGTGAGATCCGGCCGGAGCCGGAGCTACAAATAAAAAAATAAAAATAAAATAACATACTACATCACTTGACTTAGGTGAGTGGAGTCACTCGACTGTTCATTACTGCAGTTCATTACTATAGACATGACAATGATGACATATACTCATATTAAATCATTTAAATGTAAAATAATTACATTCACAGTAGAATAAGTAATTAAGTAATATTAAGTTCCATAAGTTCAAGATGAAACATAATACATAAGCACATAATGCTAATTTAGTAATTTTAATTGTTAGTTTTCAGTTTCAGTTTTTAGTTTTCACATCGTTTTCAGTTGGCAAATTATCAGCTCAGTTACAACTCACAACAACAGTACACTGAACAGACTGAATTTATTGAAATACATTCATTTAGTAATTTCACTATTTCAGTCAGTCTTCATTATGGCTGTGAAGTTGAACTCTCAGAGTCAAGAAGAGACGAGTTGTATTTCAGGAAAATCAACGTCTCCGCATTTTCTGGTAAAAGGCTACTACGGTGGTCAGTGATAATGTCTCCTGCAGTACTGAACAGCCTTTCCGATGGCACACTTGTAGGTGGTGGTGCAAGAAATACCTGCGCCAGACTAGCCATGCTTGGAAATCTTTGCTTATTGGCATGCCACCATGAAACTGGATCTGACTGTCGAGTTTGAAGTGGCTCTGACAGGTACTGTGTCACCTCAGTGTTAATGCTGTTGCCTTCGGCACTTGCAGAACGATCTGCGGTGGGATTTTCCTCGACAATTGTGTCAAAACAGCTCCATAGGCTGGACTCGTACTGTGTGGCAGTGCTCACAGAAGTCAAAACACTAGTACTACTACTACTAATAGTAGCTGATGGATCCTGTGGACTGACTGTGTTTGCTGAATCAATAATGGAGTTAGCTGCTAACAGCAGATGGGCTCGTGCATCACTTCTACCACGTTCGGAGAAAAAGCACAGCTTGAATCGAGGATCCAGTAGTGTGGCACAGGTGTAAATACTGTTGGATTCAATGTCCGCAAATCTGCTGCTAACAGCTTCAAGCAGGGCTGCTTTCATAGTTTTGATCCCAGCATCACTACCTTCTTTCTGGAGGAAAGCCATGAGTGTTTTCACTAATGGGATCACAACTGATATTGATGCCTGAGCTGCACTTATTTCACGTGTGATGTCTTCAAATGGTGCCAAAGTAGCTACCACATTCTCCGTGACTGCCCACTGTTGTGCCGTTAGCCCAGTTACCGAATCAATTTCAAAATTTTCAACACAGTACAGGCTGATGCTGCGCCGTTGTTCTAACAGACGTCGTAACATATAGAACATTGAGTTCCATCGTGTTGTCACGTCCTGGATAAGCTGATGTTGTGGTAGGTTTAATTCATTTTGAAGTTCATGCAAACGACTGGTTGCTGAAGAAGAGTGTTTGAAATGTCCTACCAATTTTCTTCCAGTACTGATGATGCCAGCAACATACTTTTGACTCAAAAGACCATCACGCACACACAGCTGCAGTGTGTGTGCAAAACATCCAACACTTGAATAGCTGCCATCACGAAAGCATTTGGCAATGTTGAATGCATTGTCTCTCACAACAACATGGCACTTCTCACGTGCAATTGACCACTCATCCAGCATCATTTCAAAATGTGCAAGCAAGTTTGTGGCCGTGTGATGTTCATCACATGCAGTACAATGGAAGACTACACTGCGGAGAACGAAGGAGTCTGTTAACCAATGGCCAGTGAGGCCTATAAATGACTGAGTGGTGTGTTCAGCTGTCCACGTATCTGTTGTGAATGATATGTAATCAGTGTCAGATATCATTGCTGCAATTTTTACCTTCAGACGTTTACACATGTCAGGAATGATATGTTCAGCAAAGTACTTTCTTGAAGGCAATTCATACCTTTTTTCCATTGTATGCATCAACTCTCTGAAACCTGGTCGTTCCACTACTTGAAAAGGCTCCATATCTATGGCTATCATTCGGGCTACGGCAGCATGAATGCGTTTAGCATTGGGACTGTTGATGTCCCAAATTTTGGCCCGGTCCCATGCCTGCACAATTGACTGCTGGGTACTGCTGCTTGCTTTGTGCAAACACGGTCCCAGATTCATCATAGATGTGGTCGCCAATACACTGGCCTTCAGTGATGCTTTCTTTTCCATCATTTCATCATAGCTTTTCTTGTGCATCGATCGCAAATGGGTCTGCATTGATGATGTTGAGAAGTCTTTGGGGCGATCTGATCGTCCACGCGATAACTGTTTGTCACACAACTTACATATTACCTTCGCTGAATCATCGTCTTTAACCTTGAAGTAATCCCAAACGGCGCTGTATGACTTAGATTTTGATGCCATTTTATTTTATGGGCAAGACCAAAGAAATTTATGAAAATAAATATTCAAGTCCCACAAACTCATGAAGTAATGCACCATTAAAATTCAAAATGAGTGTTTTTTTCTTAAAATTCTTATTTTCATCAGCGAGAAATAGTAAACCGGAAGTGCTACTGTGCTATTGCCTAAAATTCGACGTGGCCTCATGAAACATGTACAGAAAATTCACGTGACTAGGCAACACAAATCCGGCCTAAATCCGGCAAAACTGGACCGGAGCCGGAGCCAAAGCCGGATTTGTAAAAATGGCCGGATTCCGGATTTGCCGGAGCCGGAGCCGAAATCCGGTACACCCCTACTTTAAACTGTCCCTATGACATCACCATGTTCATATGCATGGTGATGTCACATGCTTAAACATCCTTAACAACAAAATTGACAGGTTACGAGGCAATTACATGGTTATTGTAATTTCTATCACACTTTTAAGGTTTTGATTTTAAGTCCCCTTGTACAACTTATTTTGATATATGGCAGTGAATTAATGTACAAATTAAAAAGAGCTTGAAAGCAACAGAGATGTGGTTCCTGAGGCAAATATTGTGAACACCTTGGACAGCCAAAGTAACTAATAATGATTGCCTGGAAGAGACCAATGAAACTAGAACAATATATACAACAATAAGAAAGAGACAAACAGCTTTCTTTGGTCATGTGATGAGAAGAGGCATTGGGAAAACATCATGATGACTGGAAAGATCGGTGTTTAAAAAGGCAAGGGCAGACAGAGGAATGATGCTAGATGGACTGAGACGGTGGCATGGAGGATTATCTTCAAAAGAACTGATCCAGAACATCAGGAACAGAGAAATGTAGAGATGAACAATGCCTATGTCAATTGGCAGGGCAAATGGTAATTATTATGTTTGTTTTGTGTGTATTTACAGCAGAGCTGCAATATTTGCACCTGTCATCCAATGCATCCCCTAAAGATGGTTGATGCTTCTGTGGATTATCTCACAACAGATGCTGATAGACATATGATCAGACAGCTACTGGTACTATTAGTATCAGCATTGGGACTCTTCGTTAGCTGTTGCAAATTAGGATGGGGCATGTATGGGAATGTCCTGTTATGTTGGTTCTTGACTCAAATCAACTCAACTCACAACTGGTTGCAATTACTTTCTGTGACAGCGGTTGCAATTACTTTCTGTGACAGCAGCTGCAATTATTTTCTGTGACAGCAGTTGTGATTATTTTCTGTGACAGCAGTTGCAATTATTTTCTGTGACAGTGGTTACAATTATTTTCTGTAACAGCAGTTGCAATTATTTTCTGTGACAGCAGTTGCAATTACTTTCTGTGACATCCTCTGCCTTACACAGCTAAAGTCGTTAATTGTGGTTCCAACTTCATAGCGAAGGGTCACCCCATAATGCTCCGTTCCTATGCCAGCGAAAAGTGGAACAGACAGCAGTACTGAAAAACTAACAGCACACACAGGTATACATGCATAAGGTCGCTGCCAGAATGCCAATAAAGTGATAAGTGATGATCAGTTCTAATACACATTTCAGATGCTCACCACTTTAATTCATCACCTGCCTGAAGTGACTTCATGCAAGCATAATAAAGTGGTACTCCACTTCTGCCCATGAGGCGTCCCGCAGGCTAGCAGAGGGAAGGAGAATTCTCCTGTCTCTACATATGGAATATGTTTGTTTTAATGGAGATGTCCTTATATTGATTGATTCAAATGTCTAAGTGAATGGCAGATGGGTAAGTGTGAGAGAAGACAGAGCAAGATGTTAAATAAAAAGAAGACATGATATGGATAGAAATAAATAGGTTCCTATCTAATCATTAGTCTAATGTGATTGATTATTGACCATATCAGTATCACTCATCAAGTCCTATCTATTATTATTTTTCTAAAATAAATATAAAAATATGGAGATTGCGCCATTAACCAAACCAAACTAATCCGCCATACTATGCATGGTAAAGATCTTTATATATTTTTATTTCAGGTAAAGATCTTTATATACTTTATTTCACGTACGCCTTGTAACAGACAAAAAATAGAAATGGAAATACCCTATAACTTATACTATACCAATGGAAGCCTATTCTATTCCGGGAAGAAATAATTTTCGTCTCTTGCCTTGAATGTCCATTTTTAAACAAAATTGTTTATTTTATTTTTAGACAATGTATTACTATTATTTATATTTTATATTTACGATATTTTTGTGAAAATTAAATTGAACATATGCTGTAATTTTATTTTATTTAAGAAGCTCGTAACTTAACTACATGTCCATGCACTTCATAAATTTTTTAGTTTACTTTTTTACGGTGTAAATTCAATTCTGTAAATTAGAGTAGAACTTTACTACTTACGAGTATGAACGATGTCTGCCCGTCATTTCTGCTATCTATATTAATAGCAGTTCAGTTTTATTGTCAGAGCACGGGTGTCGAGAAACAATTTTAAACGAGTGAGACCAGCCTTTTGTAGATAAAAACTAGGAAACAAGTCTTGCTGGTTTGGAGTTTAGCACAAACATGATGGTCGTATTGTGTGCAGACATGATACATTGATGGGTAAGTCTAAATTACGAACTGGGGTTTCCGTACCCGAAACAAATCAAATGCTACCGAAATGATGACAGCCGCAAAAAACAAGTGTGTGAGATTGATTGATTGATTGATTGATTTAGGAACAGACATCACAGCATTCGGGACATTCCCATAAGCGCTCCGTCTCCATCCTCAGCAACCAGCGAAGAGTTCCAACACTAATAGTTCCAGTAGCAATCTGATTATATGTCCGTCTCGCCTTTCCTCTGAGCGTCGAGCGTCGGCCAGATCCCCTCGTCACTCCTCGCTGCCTCATTCTAACCAGACCATGGTGATCCATTTGCTCCTCCGAGGTGTACACGTGCTCCCACAAGGCCGCAACCACATCTGCCTTGTCATGCATCAATACTCCACCAAGTTTTGCCGAGCCAGCCAATCTGTCCGTCTGTTCATTCCCCAGCACACCGGCATGCCCAGGAGAAAAGATCCAGGTGATGCTTGCTACCCGTGACCTCCGAAGCGAAGCAAGCCACTCTGCACGAAGCTTGCCTGTTCTCACCCTTCTCGGCATGCTTTCTGAGTCAGTTACAATCACAATGTGTTTATGTATCGTGTTTTCTATCCAGCGGAAAGCTGCACTGACCGCCTCCACCTCCATTCTTAAGCTAGATGTAGTGTCATCATACGCCAGGCTCTCCTGCACCAAACGCCGACCATTAGTTTTTGCCAAGAACCCCCAGGCACTTCTCCTACCTCTCAACACCGACCCATCCGTGTAGATAATCACATCACCCGGGCGAGAATTTTCCTGAATTAGTTGCTGAATGTCCACTTCCGTGGCCCCTGTTGGCCACTCCCTGCACTCCCTGCTCAATGTGATTATAACTCTGCACAAGTCTGACTGCACGGCTGGCACTCTAACCCACTCATCTCCTCGCCTGATGTTCTCCAAGGGGCACACTTGTCTGATCGTATCCTCCGCCTGAGCCATCCATGATTTCCCTCTTATCAGTCTCTGACCCTTAACTACGTCCAGCGCCTCATGCAACGGGTGATCTGTGTCTGCAGCTACTCTGAGGTATGCCTTCGCTTGCATCACCTTGTGCCTACCAGCAACAGTAGGCAGACCAAGGATGTAACGCATGCACACTACTGGGGTGTCTCTGGTGCATCCCAGAATGACCCGCATAGCTTCATTCTGTATGCGGTATAATTTCACCAGCTGACTCTTTGAGACAGTGAGCAGTCCTAGTCCATAATCATTCACTGAGAGGATCAAGTGCTGGTATAGTGTGAAGAGCATTCTCTGGTCTGTGTCCATTGCAGCCATAGTTTTAAGTGCATTGAGTCCCTTTTGAGATCTTGTCACAACCGTCTCCACATGGTCCTTGAAGGACAGACTCCTGTCAAATGTGATTCCCAGATACTTCAGTTTGTTCTCTCTGTTGACGCTTCTACCATCTATCGTGAGGCTTGGGGCATCATCTCTCACAATCCTGTTGTCCAGAGAGCACCACAACACAGCCGCCTTTTCCGGGTTGATGACAGCACTCATTTAAGTGCACCAGTCAATCACTTTGTCTACTGTCACCTGTAGCTCCTGGGCTGTTTGATCCCTATTTCTCCCCTGCCTGTATGCAAGAATATCATCTGCAAATGTTAGAATCCTTCCAACCCCTGGTGCTTCTAGGTATGCAATCTTGCTCGTATACACATTAAAGAGCACCGGTGAGATTGCAGATCCCTGTGGCAGTCCCGGGGTTAAAATATGTGGCTCTGATGTCCATGCGCCCAGACGGAGAGCAACCTGACGAGAATGCAGGACGGCTGCTATCCAGTTCACCAACCAGGGATTGACCCCCTTCTCCATAAGTGCAGTCATCAATATATCATAGCGAACTCTATTGTACGCATCCTCGAGATCAAGCGCTGCCGCCATCGTTTCCTGTCTACTCTGGAACCCCTCATAAACGTCAAAGGCAAAGGTGGCTGCATTTGACCAGATATCTTTTCCTGGCCTGTAGCTCCCCAGGCCTCTTGGAAGAAGCTTCCCCTTTTCCAAAAACTCCTGCAACTTAACAGCGACTATCTTCTCTAAAACCTTTCCAAATGTATTCTGAAGGGTGATGATCCTAAAGCCGCCAAGCTTTGAATGATCCTTGTATGGTTTTGGGAGAGGGATGAGATAGCTATGCAGCCAATCCTGCGGTACTGACGCTGTCCTAATGCTCTGATTAAAACAGCCGGCCATCTCCTTCAGGTCCACATCGCTCAAAGCCTTCACGTGGCCATACCTGACACCATCAGGCCCTGGTGCCGTGTCTGAAATAGTGTGTGAGATGAGACTCAGTGTTGCCATTTTAGTACTTTTCGCGCTAAAGTTAGTGCTTTTTCAAATCAGTTAGTGCGAAAATTTTCCTTTTAGCGCGGCCGCGTAAATTTAGTGCTTCATAAAATTTTTTTGGTGCTTTTTTGGGGTGGGTAAAAATTACTTTAAAATTCATTTTGGGAACACTAAAAAGCCGAATTTGAACTGAAGCGAGGGAGTAAAACAGTCTTAGTAGGTTACCGCGCAATATTCAACTAATTTAACTCCCTGTAATAGAAGACTACAAGTTTCCCGATGAGAAAGAAATTCGTGGAAGGTGCATCCAGTTTTTAATAGAGCTATTGACACAGCTGCGTTTACGTACACCCGATAACGTTCGAGTGTTGCAGTCCATGTCATGTCTTAGTGGGAGTGGATGTCTACAGCCAATGAAGCCCTGTATATTGGATCTTGCTAAAATGTTTGTAGAAGATGCAGCTACTCTCACCCGCATCGATTTCCAGTGGAGAAAACTTCATCATATGCAGTGGACACAGACCTCTGACACACTTGGACTGTGGGCAGAAATAGCCTCATACAGGGACGCCACCGGTGAAAATCCTTTCCAAGATCTTACAGATTTAGCTTTAACTCTGCTCATTTTACCTCATTCTAATGCGGGCGTGGAGCGTATTTTCAGTCAGATGGGAGTTACAAAATCAAAATTGCGGAATAGACTTAGCACTTAACATAAAGAGTTTGACAGCTGTTTTGACTATTAGATATGGAATGAAAAGATATGGCAAATGTTGTCATGATTATAAACTACCTCAGGATATTCTGCGAAAAATTGGATCACAGGAGGCATATACATATTTCTTTCAATCGTCCTCCTCATCCTCATCATCGCAGGAGCAAACACAACAGGAAATAGCTACAGAAACTGAAGAGGAGTTGTTTGACTGGGATTTGGCAGATCTGGAATAAACTTCATTCTAATATTCAGTGATAATAATAAATTATAATGTGCTACTTTATAACATGTTGAATGAATACCGCCAGGGCTTGTTTTAGTGATTTCCCAAAAAAAATAGTATTGCAATTTGGTGCTTTTTTGGCTCGAAAGTAGTTCTGATTGGGATTTGGCGGATCTGGAATAAACTTCATTGTAATATGAAGTGATAATAATAAATTATACTGTGCTACCTTGTTACATTTGCAATAAAAACAGTTGGCGCTTTTTTTTTTGGTCCTTCCTAAAAAAAAAAATTTGGTGCTTTTTAGTGCTTTTTTGGGTCGATTTTGGTGCTTTTTCATCAAAGGGAGATGGCAACACTGGAGACTCCCATCATAAGAGATCTCTGCTCATCTCATCTTGTATCTTGTAGTGTCAAGGTGAAGCATAAACAGCGGGAGAGTTTCCGTTTATGTGCTTCATGTATCAAGATTCCCATGGACTCTGTTATTACCTCTGTCCACCGTTTACTACATGGTGGGCCTCTGCCCTCTTCTTCTGTTTGCATGTAGTAGTCTGTACATCATTGCTTGTTCAAGTGGTATGCTGTTAGTTGTTAGCCTAGTTATGTGGCCAGACCATTTCACTTGCTGTTTTCTGATTAAATCTAGCGCTGCTATATAACCCCCATCGTAGTCCCGATTTCTTCATTTCTGATTTTCTCTCTTCTTGATACTTTTCAGGAATCTCATTTCCGTTTTAATTTTTCTTTTTTCTTTCACTGTCCTGGTTTGGCATAATTAGCAATGAGTTAGTAGGAAAAATTGGAGGTGGTGGAAAATGTCGAATGGTGACACAGTGACAGAAATTAAAAGACAAATATCTATTGTACTTCAAAAACTAAAACAACCGAATAAATTGTGGCGTGGGACAGATAGAACTACAAAAATTGGATTGTTAAGAGCATGCATCTTTCCTATTGCAACATACGCATGTGAGACCTGGACACTTACTAAACAAGCTGAACAGCGAATACATGTCTTTGAATATACATGTTATAGACAGGTTCTAAGAATATCTTGGATATAGAAAGGAACAACTGCATCCATACGACGAGATCTGAATATTGAAGAAGATTGGCTACTAAAGACGATAAAAACAAAGAAAATTGAAATATTTTGGTCACTTGAAACTTGAAATGTCATGAAAGTTTGGAGAAAACAATAGTGGACGGGTATATGCCCGAGAAGAGAGGAAGAGGAAGGCCAAAGAGAAGATGTATGCAGGATGTGGCAGATGATCTCCAGATGGATGTATCGGATGCGGATACTTTCTAAGTACTTGAATATCTTTACTTGTTTCAAGGGGTGTTCATTTTGATGAATCTTTGTTGTTTCTTCTTCTTCATTACCTCTGTTTTCATTCATTCATTCATTCATTCAGTAACATGTCCTTTGCAGAACCTCGCTCCCATGACAACCTTCAGGAAAACTTCTTGATCACAAGCAAGTTGTCCCACGTCTGATACACCCATCTGGAGATCAGCCGATCAGATCTTTTCTTTGGCTTTCCTCTTCCTCTCTTCCCAGACATATACCCCTCCACTATTGTTCTCTCCAAACTTTCATGGCGTTTCAAGTGACCAACATATTTCAATTTTCTTTGTTTTATCGTCTTCAATAGCCAACCCTCTTCAATATTCAGCTCTTGAAGTATGGATGCATTTGTTCTTTTCATTGCCCAAGATAGTCTTAGAACCCGTCTATTACATTTATATTCAAAGGCATTTATGCGCTGTTCAGATTGTTTAGTAAGTGTCCAGGTCTCGCAGGCGTATGTTGCAATTGGAAAGATGCACGTTCTTAAAAATATAATTTTTGTAGTTCTATCTGTCCCACTCCATAATTTATTCCTCTGTTTTACTTATGCTAATGTTCATGTTATATTCCTCACACACTTCTTTTTGACTATTTATGTGGACTTGTAATTATGTTTCTGATTTTGCTATTAGTGCTTGATCGTCCACAAATAGTTCTTTAATGGTGTAGTTTGCCGTTGGTTCTTTATCGGTGTACTGTTCTCCATGATGTGTTGATACGTTCTCTCTTTGGCTGATTTCTTTGCATATGCTGTCTTTATAGGTTATGAAGTGTGTCAGATATTCGAAGAAAATACGTGAAGAAATAGACACAACATGCAATTTTAAGTTGAGTTGAGTTGAGCTAAGTACCGACATCACTGCACTCAGGACATTTCCATACTACACGCTCCGTCCTTGTCAAGGTCTCACATCCGAGGTTGCGACGCGTTGTCTGTACCAACGCCAGACAACACAACAACACGCAACCCTGAGTAATGGTAAACACGGCAGAGAGAACGCGGCGTCGTTACCGACGCCCGGATAGGTAGCCACGCACAGCAATTGAGTTCACCCCGTGAACCGTGCAGGGGACACCAGCTGACGTGTGCGTGTAAGCGTGTAGGACGTCAGAACTGGCAGACGGGCTCAGATCGTTGAAAGGACAGGTCGCAAGGGAATGCGAGTTGAGTTTGAATCTGCCTTGAGAGCTAGCCTGTATGACAGTGGGAGACTGGTTCGAACGCTTGTATAGTTTGACTGTAAGTGAGATGTTTATTGCTTGCATGTATTATTATGTATTGTAGTGATATTGTTCATGCTATAATGATTGTTATGGATTGTCAGTGCGCGATGTTTGTGCGATGATAAATGCGGCGCGTCAATAAAACGTGTGAATAATACTTTCGGATATTCACTTCGTGTGATTTGATAGTTTGATATTACTTCACACTTGCCAGAAAACGAGCTACTTGTCTTGTGTTATGCAAGACTCTGACAAGTGCGAATGTGGTGGCTTTCGTCCGGGTTTTGAATCAAATGCGAACGTATACATTTTTTTTGTCCGAGTTTGAAGCAAATGTGAACATGCCGATAGAAGTGCGCAAGTCATAGATTAAGGTAAAGTAACGAATTAATAGAGTTGATTTAATTAAATTATAAGTGTGAAGATATTATTTGAAGCCAACCGAGGCGTCTTCAGACTTAGCACTAAATTCAACAAATTGTGTACCTAAAATCCAAAATGGCGGCCGTGCCCTTGAATGTCATTGAGTAGAGGTAGTGTGAGCGTGAAAGTTGTTGAATGTGGTAACGACTAACAATAATACTTGACAGCATACAAACCTTTACAGACTTCAGTGACATTACACACACCATACATTTACAAACGTTCTAATTTCGTTTAGTTTAAAAAGTACAGGGTTTTTGTGACAACTTTACCTGAGTCTGGTGAACTTCAAAAATTTTTTGTGCGTCAACCCGAAAGACGTTCCAGTGTGATTTCGAGCACCACTGAACAGCACAGTACCCAAGGATTACTTGAGTATAAAATTTTTTTTCAGCTTTCTTTATACTTTCGTTAGTCTGGCTTTAGACATTAACTGTGCTATAAATATTTGTAACTTACTAACATCATAAGTAATTTTGTTTATATTTATTCCATCATATCTATTGTTCATCATGTCTTCTTTAAACGATTTCATTGAAATGGGTTTAAAAATGAATATGTCTGGTGAGGGATTGAGAACATGGAGTAAAAGTGAATATGCAGAATATCTTATGAAACAAGAGCAAATTAGTGAGAGGGATGAGAGAGCAGCCGAAAGGGCATTAAAGCAATCAGAAGCTGCATTAAAGCTTCAACAAGCACAATCAGAAGCTACTCTGAAAAGTAAAGAGGCAGACTCAGAAGCTGCTTTAAAGCTTCAACAGGCACAATCAGAAGCTGCTTTAAAGCTTCAACAAGCACAATCAGAAGCTGCTCTAAAACAGTCAGAAGCGGCAGTGAGGCAAACTGAGATCTTAGCCCAAAGTAAGAGAGAAGAGCAAGAAACACAACTGAAAATTGAACAGCTAAAAGCTGAATGTTCTAAAGAGAAAGTGAATAGAGAAACAGACAAAGATCAACCTCATAAGAAGTACCAAGGTCTGATCAGAAGTTACAACACAGGTGATTGCATAGCAGCATTTACCCAAAATTTTGAATTTGTTATGGATCATTACAAAATCCCTAAACCTGAATGGGGGATAGTGTATGTAAGAAGTCTTTCTGGGGAACCTCTTAAAGTTATAGAGTCGATCCCAAATGACCTGAAAGAGGATTATCTTTACATTAAAGCAAAAATTATGTCACATTTTTTGCTAGATGAATCAGGTTATAGAGAACAGTTTAGGATGTTGTCTCCTAAGCCAACACACACGTTCTCGGATTACATCTCAGAAATTCAAAATATTTTTTCTAAATGGCTGTCAGCAGCCAAAGTAAATGGAAGTTATGACAAATTAGTTGACCTTATGTTGAGAGATAAGATTATTACATCTCTCCCAGCCCCCTTTTCTAAATTTTTGTTGGAATGTCAGTGTGAAAGTGTTCAACAGATTGAAAGTCGTGGCTCTGGTTATTTTGCAGCCAATAAGCATTGTTTCTCTAGTAGTCTGACCAGCACAGACTTTGTAGCAGCAGCTACATATGGCAAATATCAGGCAGGGTCAAATACCAAACAAAGACCTTATAAACAAGGTGCAGAGAAATTATATCAGTGTAAATATTGCAACTATGCACACAATGAGCATGATATGTGCGACCAACATCCTGGGTACACTGCTTACTTGCATAATTACATTTCTAAGCAAGAGAAAGAGAGGAAGAACTACAAAAAACTTACAAAATGTTACCTTTGTAAGGCTTTTGGTCACTGGCGTAAGGATTGTAAAGCCAAGTCAATGACCAAAAAGGCTAATGCAGCCATGTTTGACAGTTCTTCATCAGAAGACGAAAGTGTACAAGATCACCCAGTAAACTCAGCACATTCCATTGAAGTGTTCCATCAGGAAAAATGTACCATTTGTGATCAATTTCATGAGGATGGCGTGTTAACATGCGGCCATTCTATACCTATTACCAGTGAGGAGGCCAATTCTGTAGTAAACTCCAAAGGTATACTAAACATACACCAGGGGTATGTTAATGGTAAAGCTGCCACAGTCTTACGTGATAGCGGGAGTACTCTCATTGGTGTAAAGAGAGATTATATTTTACCAACACAATATAGTGGTAAATATGTCACATGCAGGACATTCTCAGGGAACATAGAGAAATATCCACTTGCATGGGCATATATAACTACACCATTCATTACAGGAAAGGTGAAATGCGCAGCATTAACCAATCCTTGCTGTGATATTATCATTGGAAACCTTCCTGAAGTGAATGACATACCACATGACATCATCTGTCAGTTGTAATATTGATACTACCACTTCACCTTCATCACCAATCACCATTCATGATGTATTACCACCTGTAAATGAATGTACAAATACCAACCTGGCTATGCCAGAACATACATGTAATTGTGTGAATGTAACATCAATGTGTGATGAGAATGATCGTTGCGATATTACAAATGCAGTAAGCAGATCTACTGCCCAAATGCAAGATCGAATCGATCAAACAGAGGCTTTACAACAAATAAGTCCAGTTGTGACATCTCCTGAAACAACCAGGGAGAAGTTTATAACAGCCCAGAAAGCCGATCGATCTTTGCAGAAGTATTTTAAACTTATAGGCCAAAAGCCACGATTAGCAAAGAATGCTAAATGGTATTTTGCTCTGAAAAACGGAATTCTGACACGGTACTATACCAAAGGTTCTAGCACTACAGAACAAACAGTGCTACCTGCAGAAAACCGCAATCAAGCATTAAAGCTAGCACATGACATACCCTTCGCAGGGCATATAGCTGATGCTAAAACAAGAGCAAGATTACTTACTCAATTCTATTGGCCTAAGTTGCGCAGTGATACCAAACGGTATCGCAGAAGTTGTGACATCTGCCATAAGCTTGTGAAGAAACACTCGCAAGCTGAACTGCAATTAACAGAGTCAACAAGCAGACCTTTCAAAAATATCTCTGTCGACAGAATTGATCCTCGTGACCACATAATATCAAGAGGTACTAAATTTCGCCAGAAGCGAGTCCTTCTAAAACCATAACTTCCAAAGACATCAGGGAAGTCTGTCCCCATATTAGAACTAAGTTAGGGAGCCATAATACCAATTTCACTCACTCCTCATTAGTAATGTACCACTCCATGTTGACTGAAAGTACAACTGTGTCTATACCCATTTCACCATATGAACATGTAACATCATTGCGTGATAGAATTATGAAATCATGTATATTAGCCTAAGAAGCTCTCCAAAAATCAGGAGCTATTTACCGACAATATGCTAACAGAGGAAATAGAACTATTACACTGACGCCAGGACAGGACGTTCTTCTTCTTTTGCCAAGTGATAGACATCTCCTAACTGACTCATGGCAAGGACCGTTCAAAGTGCTACGACAAATTTCGACGGTAGATTATGAGATTGCAGTTAGGGACAAACATAAAATTTTTCATATTAACATGCTCAAACCTTATCACCACAGGCAAGACGAACAAGTAGAGACTGCAGCAAGCACCTCCATAGTAGACCAGACGGACGACAACGACACTGACGAGATACCGACACCAGTTCTTGACACGACGACCAATTTACAAGACATTAAGGTAAATCCTAACCTGACACAGACACAGACTAACAGTTGCAGACAACTGATACAAGACTACAGGACGATCTTTTCGGACAGCCCAGGACAGACAGATTTAGTGCAACACCAAATCATCTTAACATCTGACGTTCCTATTAAGTGTAGACCATATTCCATCCCTATACACTATAAAGAAAAACTTCATCAAGAAATCATTGATTTAGAAACAAATCATATCATTCGACGTTCACAATCTCATTTCTGTTCACCAATAGTTTTGGTACGCAAAAAGGGCAACACTATTAGACTCTGTGTGGACTATCGTAAGCTCAACAGCATTACACAGTTGGATTTAGAACCAATGAGCAACTGTGAAGACATCTTGACTGAACTATCTGACTCACGTTATTTTACTAAACTTGACATGACAAAAGGCTACTGGCAGATAGCTGTACATCCTGATAGTATACATCTGACTGCATTTGCCACACCTTGGGGTTTATACGAATGGTGTAAACTACCTTTCGGATTAGTCAATGCACCAGCTACCTTCGTCAGAATGACAAGAATTCTTTTGACAAGTATTGCTAACATCATTTGGTACATGGACGACATTTGCATACACACAAAGGACATGACAGAGCACATAACAGCACTACAGCAGACATTTGACAGAATTAGACTTCATGGACTGACTGTAAAACCTTCCAAAGTGGATATAGCCTTTCAGGAAATTTCATTTTTGGGCTATAAGATCTCAAATGGCTTTATATCAACTGACAATAACATCATGTCCAGAATTTTGAAATTGTCGCTTCCGACAACTAAGAAACAGTTGCGAAGTGTGTTAGGTCTGTTAAACTATTATAGACAGTTTATTCCTCATTTTGCTGAATTGACCAAATGTTTCACAGATCTACTAACAAATAAACACCCCAATGTGATTGTAAACAGTGAATGTTTAAGGCCAGCATTTACGAAAATTCTTTCATATTTTTCTAAATCACCTATTCTGAAATTGCCAAATTTGAATATTACTTTTAGATTAAGATGTGATTCGAGCTCCGTAGCCATTGGAGGTGTGCTTCTCCAAGAACACGACCAAATCTTGTACCCAGTATACTACGTCTCTCGAAAACTGAACACCAGCGAACGAAATTACAGTACACCGGAACTCGAGGCTCTTGCCATGGTATTTTCGGTACGTAAACTTTCTAGATTTTTGTTAGGCAAACATTTCATTATTGAAACAGATAATACTCCGCTGACAATTGTTACCAGAGGAACGCCTAGTAACAGCAGGGTGGCAAGATGGTCCCTTCTTCTGCAGGACTATAGCTATGAGGTTAACCACATAAAAGGTTCACAAAACTGTCTTGCAGACCTTTTGTCGAGATGTCCATACAACGAACCTAATACCCAGTCGACACCAGAGCACAGTGCAGAGGGTGTATAAAACTGCAACGTAGATAGTGCTCAGTACCACAGCCAAGTGTGACAATGTGTCAGTAACGCTGTGTACACCATTGTGATGGGGAAGATTGTATCTCCCAATGTATATAACTTATGTACATATTGTGATTCTTATTATTATCATGCGAATGAATGCGTATATAATTGTGAGATATGTGAAAGAATGAAATCAGTATTATGTAAACTAATGTGTTGTATAACTGTGAGATATGAGAAAGAATGTAATTATTATTGTAAATAAATATTATAACAACCAGACACTACAGAGAAGTGTCACGGGACAACACTAGAGGATCCAAGAAGTTACCAAGCACTAAAACGTGATGTAATCCTAAAGTATCCAAACCGAGGTGCCCAAGACGTTTTAACAAGGTGCGAAAGATGACTGCGACAGTACAATCCGAGCAGAAGACGGAAGAGATGATCCAACAGCTGATAGTAACAACTACTACTCCGTTTATAGAAGATCCATCCAGAACGGACCAGCTTTGTTTGAATGACATCACAACACATGTAATAGTACAGCTGTATACTTCCGAGTGTTTGCATATTATTAAAAGTATATAAATGTATGACGTTGTATTAAAATGTGATTTAAAATATTCCCATATACGGAATTGTATATGTTGATTTGTATAGGATGTAATCTCAGCATCATAACTTGATTGCTTCTTTACAAACGTGACTTTTTGTGCACATTTGTCAATAAGGATCAAATTATGACACTAAGAAATAAATTTCCAATTGTAATTTATGTCTTGTAAACGACGATAAATTATTGTTCCTAAATTTTCTGTATAATAACCAGGGGACATTATTCTAAATTATTGGTGATATGTAAATATGTATTGTAACCATTAACATGTGTGCTTGATAAATAACATGTCAATGTAACATCGTTTAGATATGGACAGTATATTGCCAAAACTGTTGACCTTCATTAGAAACTCTAAACAGAGGTCTGATGGAGGAGTCATCTCAGAGGGAGATGCTCACGGCTTGACCTGATTATTGTAGTATTTTTGTTCTTGGTTGTGAGGTAGGGGCCAGTTTAGCCGATACCTACCGGACTAGCTGGGTCACAGCGAGGTAATGACCATTAAATAGATTGTACTTGACTGTTGTACTTCATAGTGCAACATAAGTGGTGTATACATATTGTTGACTATTCACCTGTATATGTTTATTATAATTGTTAATGTATAATGTTCGACTTTGACATGTTTAATAACACCTAGATATATATTGTACATGAAAGGAAATCCTTTCATGAAAAAGGGGTGTGGAGAGTGTCAAGGTCTCATATCCGAGGTTGCGACGCGTTGTCTGTACCAACGCCAGACAACATAACAACACGCAACCCTGAGTAATGGTAAACACGGCAGAGAGAACGCGGCGTCGTTACCGACGCCCGGATAGGTAGCCACGCACAGCAATTGAGTTCACCCCGTGAACCGTGCAGGGGACACCAGCTGACGTGTGCGTGTAAGCGTGTAGGACGCCAGAACTGGCAGACGGGCTCAGATCGTTGAAAGGACAGGTCGCAAGGGAATGCGAGTTGAGTTTGAATCTGCCTTGAGAGCTAGCCTGTATGACAGTGGGAGACTGGTTCGAACGCTTGTATAGTTTGACTGTAAGTGAGATGTTTATTGCTTGCATGTATTATTATGTATTGTAGTGATATTGTTCATGCTATAATGATTGTTATGGATTGTCAGTGCGCGATGTTTGTGCGATGATAAATGCGGCGCGTCAATAAAACGTGTGAATAATACTTTCGGATATTCACTTCGTGTGATTTGATAGTTTGATATTACTTCACACTTGCCAGAAAACGAGCTACTTGTCTTGTGTTATGCAAGACTCTGACAAGTGCTCTCGATCAACAACGAGCGAAGAGTCATACTACTAATTGTTCCCATCGCTATAGTTTAATTTTAATTTACTGCTTTATTAGAATGATGGGAGCATTTTGTATGATAATCACTGGGACAGGAGCGGAGAATAATGGGGTTACCCTTGCCCTTTGCTGTGAAGTTGAAACCGTAACTATCATAACTAATTAAGAACCGACATCACTGTACTCAGGTCATTCCCATATGCGCTCCGTCCCCTCGTTCAACAGTCAGCGAAGAGTCACAATATTAATCATTCCCACAGCTATCTGATTGAAAGTTCTCCTGGTTTTCACTCTCAGTTTTGAGATTTTACCAGAACCCCTGCCAATCCCCCGCAATCTCGTCCTTTCAACATACGGATTCTCAGTCTGTTCCTCCACCTTCTCCACCTGGTCCCACAGGCGAACGACCACCTCTCTCTTGTCCATAAGTAACATACCATCAAGAAGTGAATTCTCTGCCAGCCTATCAGCCTGTTCATTTCCCTGCACTTACGCATGGCCAGGGCAAAAAAATCCATAAAATTCTCATAATATGTGACCACTGAAGCGAGTTGAGCCATTCCACACGAAACATTCCTTTCGCCACCTTACTAAGCATACTCCTTGAGTCCATGATGAAGACAATGTGTGTTGCAGTTGCCTCCTCTAACCAGCGGAATGCCGCTGTGACTGCTTCCACCTCCATTCTCATGCTGGAGGTCGTAACTTCACACACCATACTCTCCTTTTTTCAAGAATCGCCCATTACTCTTTGCAATGAACCCCAACCTCTCCGTCTGTTTCTCATCACTGACCCATCAGCATAGATCACTATGTCAGCTTCATGTGTATTACTCAGGATCAGTTTTTGCACCTCAAACTCTGTGCGGCCCGCTGCCCATTCTCTGCACTCACGACCCAGTGTTACTATTATACTGTGCCAGTACGTCCTGTCTGCCGGTATTTCAACCCACACTTTATCACGATTTATGGTCTCTAGATCGCACACCTGACGTATAGATATCTCTGCTGGTGCCACCCAGGACCTGCCTCGTCATAGTCTATGACCCTTGACCATATCCATGGCTTCATGCAGGGGGTGATCCCTATCTGCAGCAACTCTCAGGTACCATTTGGCCTGAAGTACCCTATGCCTATCCGCCATTGTTGGTAGTGCCAGGATATGCCTCATGCATATAATTGGTGTGTCCTTTGTGCATCCCAGAATCACCCTCATGGTCGCATTTTGTATGCGCTCCAACCATTCAAACTGGCTCTTTGATACTGTCAGGAGCCCCAAACCATACTCAATGACAGAAATTATTTACTGCTGAAATAGCCTATAAAGCATCCTATGTTATACCCCGGTTGCTGCCATCGCCCTCAAAGCATTTAGTCCTCTACCTGCCTTCACCACCAAAGCCTCCACATGATCTGTAAAAGATATACACCTGTCGAAGGTGATACCCTAGTGCTTCAATTTACTTTCTCTACTAAGAGGACCGTAGACCCCGAGGTAGACCAGGAAGACGGTGGAGAGATAATATATATACAGACCTACAAGCACTTGGAATAAACGACTGGCAAAAGAAGGTCAACCAGAGAGACGAATGGAGACGGATTGTATCTGCAGCAAAGAACCTCAATGGCTCGGAACGCTGAAGAAGAAGACTAAGAGGAAATCCATTCAATGTAATGCATGGAGCATCTGCCTTCATAATCCGGTTGTCCAGGGAGTACCACACAACCGATGCCGTGTCTTGGTTTATAAAGGCCCTTGCGTCCCTACATCACTCAGCCACCCTGTTTACTCATCGTCATCAAGTGCCCTGCCAGCTGGCGTAAGCGTTCATGGCTCTCCACAGATTTCGGTCCTTGGTGCTATGGATCAACTCTGCTGAAGGCATTCCTCCATGCCACCGTCTCAATCCATCCAAGATCATTTCTCTTGGTTTGCCTCTGCCTCTCTTCCCCTCGATCTTTCCAGTTGTTACGATGTTCTCGGTGTCTCTCTTCTCATCAGATGACCAAAGAAAGCTGCTTGTCTCTTTCTTATTGTTTTATATAATATTCTAGTTTCATTAGCCTCTTTCAGGCAATCATTGTTAGTTACTCTAGCAGTCCGAGGAATTCGCACATTCGTCTCAGGAACCACATCTCTGTTGCTTCCAATTTCTTCATAATTTGTTCATATACATTCCACGATTCACTGCCATACAGTAAAACTGGTTCTATATAGCATTTCAGCACTCTTTTTCTAACATTCAATGATAGTATCTTATTGCATAAGATACTCTTCATTTTCTTAAATGGCTTTGCTTGCCCTATTCTGCTCTTAATCTCTATTGTACATCTTCCATTTGATGTTATAAATGGTATTTAAAATTATTCCCTTGGTTAAGAATTGTTCCCTCTATTTATGTGTCACACTTTGGTGTCACCATTTTCTTTGATATTACCATTGTTACTGGTGTTTATTGCCACCTGTAAATCTGCAGCTAAACTTTCCATAACTCTGCCCTGTCTGTACACCAGCACATCATCTGCAAATGTCAAGATTCTACCAACACATAGTGTCTCAATAACTGCGACTTTGCTGGTGTAGACATTAAAGATTACTAGGGACATGACAGATCCATGTGGCAACCCAGGTGTAATCGTACAGGGATCAGAAATCCAGGAACCCACGAGCAGTGCAACCTTGCGCTCATAAAGGACTACCGCAACCCATCTGAGAAGGCAAGGGCAGACCTCCATGTCCAACAGAGTGTATACCAAACAATCATACCAACCATTTTATACGCATCCTCCAGGTCAAGAGCTACCACCACTGTCTCGTGTTTATCCTGGAAGCTCTCATAGACACCAAATGCAAAAGGAGCCGTATTGGCCCAGGCGTCCTTCCCAGGCAGGTAACTCCCGAGCCCTTTGGGAAGCAGATTACGGCTTTCCAAATGCCGTTGGAGCCTGAGGGCTACTATCTTTTCGAGGACTTTGTCAAAGGTGTTTTGCTGGGTTATGATTCGGTATCCATTAAGTCTGGAGTGACCCTTACCTGGCTTTGGGAATGGGACCATGTAGCTGTGCAGCCAATCCTGGGGTATTTCTGCCGTATTCATGCTTAGGTTGAAACAAAGAGCCATCTCCTCCAAGTCCTCATCCTTCATGTTACTCATATGGGTGTACCTCACACTGTCCGGGCCTAGCACTGTGTCTTTAGCCGTCTTCAGTACTCGTCTAATATCCCCCACTTTAACCTCACAGTCCTCCTTCCTAGTGACCGATGACGAGGCTTCTCTGACCATATCTCTAATAGCTCCTTCATGCTGGTCCGTCTATTTTAAAAATCGTGCAAGAAAAGCCTCCCCTTTGTCCTGGTCAGTTGTCTTAGGTCGTTTGTTATCATCATAAATGGTAACATGTGTACCAGGCATCGCCTTTCTGTTCACCTGCCGGTGTAGTTTCCAGAGTTTACCCAATGTCACATCCCTGCCTACTTCATTTATAAACTGTTCCCACTTTATCCTTTTTGCCTCTTCTGCCTGGAGTTTAAAATCCCTCACTTTTACTTTTTTTAAATACCTTTCCGCCTCCTCCAATTCTGTGGCAACTGAATTTGTTGCTCTCCGCACCTTCTGCCAATTCCTTATGATCGTCTTCGTTTTCCTCCATGATTTCTCCACCTCTGATGTCCACTATGGTGATTGGGCGAAGAGTCTTCTTGTTGGTTTAGACCGTCCCTGTGATCGAAGGCGCCCCTATAGCGAAGAGTGGTCACAGTCATAACTGAATGCTCTGCAGGCTCTTAGATGACCCGGCCCGGCTTCGCCCAGACTCTGGTGGGGATCTATCTGTCTGCCTGCCTGCCTGCCTGCCTGCCTGCCTGTCTGTCTGTCTGTCTGTCTAGAGGAGAAAATTTTGCTTAACGCTGGGATTATTTTTTTAAAATCTTGTCGTATAATTTTCAAGTTATGGCCGAACACCAAATGTGATGTCTAACGTAGTGCTTTTTGATAAACAATATTTTTTGTTTGTCTGTCTGGTGCGTAGACGAATAAATCCGAAGGTTTTCCAACGCGTGAACAGGCCACAAATAGCTGTCCATGTGTAAAGCACGAATTTTCCAAATTTAGTCCACACACTTGTAGCGATTGTCCCTGTGCTTTGTTGATCGTCATGGCAAATGCAAGTCGCACCGGAAACTGCAGGCGTTTGAATTCGAATGGCATGTCTGTTGGAATCATTGGTATGCGAGGCAACAGTACATCTTCTCCTTTAAATTTCCCATTCAAAATTGTAGCTTCGATAATATTGTTCAACATCTTTTTGACTGCAAGCCTGGTACCGTTGCAAAGTCGAGGTGGATTGATGTTTCGGAGAAGAATGATAGGCACGCCAATTTTCAATGTTAAAACGTGAGGCGGTATGCTTGGTAAATCAAGTGAATTCAAGAATTCAGTTGGATAATTGACAACTTCGTCTTGATTCATCATAGAATCTATGGATTTATACGTTGTCGCTTCGCCTGGTATTTCGTTTTGAATGGCGCAATTGATGGCATTGACATCGTTATTTTTGGCTGCTAATATAGCACGTGCACTGAGCCATTGATGATTTTTGTGATTCCGTGAGATATTTGGAAAAACTTTGTCAATCAATTCGTCTATAGTTGCTGTGATTTTACAGAAGTTTGTTGGCAACGTGATACATTGTGTGGACTCATCGATTGGAATTTTTCCATTCCCAATATCCAACAATTGTTTTGCGAAAACTTCTGCGGATGCATCATGTTGTAGTTGTACACGCATGTTGGTCTTCAAAGTCAATTTCTGAACGTGTCACCATAAAACTGATGATTTCAGACATGCATTAAGTTCATCAGCGAATGTTGAACGTGGTATAACTGGTAGAGTTTGTCGAAAATCACCAGACAATAAAATAAGTGCGCCACCGAAGAGCTGTTCATTTCCTCTGAAATCTTGTAGTGTACGATGAAGCGCCTCCAATGCTTTTCTGTTCGCCATAGTACATTCGTCCCATACAATGGGTTGACATGATTGGAGTACTTTACCCATTCCATAATTTTTTCGGATATTGCATGTCGGTGTCTCGGGGTTGTGAATATTCAAGGGCAATTTTAGTGTTGAATGTGCTGTTCGGCCACCATCCAAAAGAGTTGCCGCAATTCCAGATGATGCGATAGCCAGCGCAATATTTTGTCGTGATCTTATGGTTGCCAATATAAGTGAAATGAGAAAAGTTTTGCCTGTGCCTCCGGGCGCATCTAGGAAATACAATCCGCCGGTTTGGCTTTTAATTGCACGCATAATTATGTCATACACTATACGTTGTTCTGGAACCAATTTCAGAAGATTCGTTTGAACAAATGCACACAATTCGTCGACATCAAAGATTGATTCTCGTTGCAAATCACGATCGAAAAGATCGTTTGCATATCGATCTGGCGCAGTCATTCCCAATTGTACCAGTGGTTTGTTAGAGATTGCCAAACATATGTCCTCAGTCGAAACCAATGCCTCATTATACACATTGGGTGTGAATTGAATGTCCGGATTTTGATTCATTGCACGCAAACGATGTAGGATGTCTTCACTCATATAGTCTTTGTATTTTTCCCAAAGATCTTTTGGATTGGATGGGAAGCAAGTTGTCAATATGATGGCAAATAACGTGCGTATTTACTGTGGTTGAGCAGTATTTGATGCATCAGCGAGTGAAGTGTCCCAGTGTGCATCGTTTTCAAGAAGATGTAATTCTTGGCAAGTTTCACGATAGGTGGCACATACTTGACCGTTCACTGTTCTTAATTCTTGAAAGGATGTCGGTCCACGTACGTTGGTTAACAGTAGTCGCAAGTAAAAGCATTCTGAATTGTTTGGGTGAACAGTGTACAGACGGCCTAACGCGTCGGTCGAATATAAATCGGTATGTCCTTCAACTGCTTTACCTTGTTTGCAACGTTGAAAATTTTTCGCTGATGCATTCCACGTGTAGTATGTTGGCACTTCAGAGTACAGTAGTGTCTTTGCAAACATATCATTCGCACACAATGAAAAAAATGCAGTTAACGTTGTTGGTGGTGGTGACAATGCTCGTTCACTTGCATTTTCTGTTGTGAAGTACACGCGCTGTCCATTTTCAAGGTACACTGCCCAATGAACAACTGTTGGATGACGTTCATGGATTGGAAATGATAAAATGCGCCATACTGCTTCATTACTATTAATGTAGCGTCCCACTTGATATTGGTCTATTTCATCGATAGATGAAGATGCATTTCCCACTCCAAAAAATGCCATATCGCTTCCTTTGTTGACATATTTGCAAACGTACTTGATCGATTTAACCGAATTGCAGTACTCGACTTTGATGTGTGCTTTGTATGTTTTCGAGAGTAACGGTGAGTACGGTACAACCCAACGATTATCGACTTGAACATCATTGTTTCGTACTTTTAAAGTGATAAATTTGCCGCCATCTTCAGTTGATCGTCGACGATAGAGTGGATATCCGTCATTGCCAGTGATTGTCTCTGCATGTAAATGTCTTGGGTACCGTTTTGTGCATTTTCCATCAGACATGCAAGGTGAATTGTTATTGAGGAAGCCACATGGACCATGAATCATGTTTTTGGTGACTACTTCAAGTAACTCTGGATCAATGTCGACATCTGGTATTTCTGCTGAGATGACTTGATCAATTTGATCTGGTGTGATTTTTTCCATCAACCAAATCAAAATGTGTGCATGTGGCAATCCTCTTTTTTGCCATTCGATGGAATACATCCAACAGCGTGTCTCTCCAAAAACGTGATGCTTGACAATGAAATCCATTAAAGATTTCAATTTTTGTTTGAACACACGTGCGGAAATATCAGGGCGATCTGATGATGATTGTCCAGTTAACAAAAGTTCTTTTATTTCACCCCATGTAGGATTGCTGTCACAAAATGAAACCGTGCGGTTACCCAGCTGATTGTTAGGGAGGATTTTTTGATTAACCGGACTATCTGCTAAGCAACCAGTGTTTCAACTAATACAGAGAAAACATTCATAGTTGGGGCTGCACGTGTTTCCAAAAACAGGTCGGGCAGAAATAACAGTTGTACTTGCACATATGGTTGACGGATTGGCCACCCTCGGAAGTGCGGGAAACGAATCCCGACATCGCCTTGACAAGTTTGTCAACATTTGAATACAGATGGAAGCAGTGGGGTCATAGTGGCAATCGGATATTGGCCGTCACCTGTCGGACAAAATTAACAAGTGGAAGATGTATAGAGGAAGTGAGTGCGCTGAATCATACATCTCGTTGACAAGTCAAAAACATATCAGAGAGAAAACGGAAGTACTTAGCACGGAAGTAACAGTACATAGGTCAATTCGTAGTTTCCGGAACATCGAGAAGATTGACAGCTGGTTATTTGCCACTATTGTTGGGATCATACAGGAACTCGCTGGCTTGTTTTGGGAATCTAAACAATTGATGACAACTTTGACAATGACTCAAGCCAGGAAAAATCGATTCCTGACAATGGATGATATGCGCAAATAACACCTGCAGGACGTCACCCATATCACGTGACCAATTTTAGGGGTTTGCCAGAAAACCATGATTGGAGATGGGGAGTTGACCAAGAACCGTGGATTATGATGGACGTGTTTGTGGGAGAGCTCTACAGTGTTAGATTAATTTAAGATTAACTAGCATGTGCCGTTATGGCAAAGTGTAGTAGCCATCCCGGGAATGAGGCGGTTTTTACATAAGGTAGTCAATATAGTCTATTAGTTCTAATTAATATAGACTGTAGCCTTGTTAAAACTATAGTGTGATGATTAGCACTGTTAGTGGAAACTAGTTAGAGTAAGAATCGTGATATTAACTCGGCTAGTTAAGAATAGATTAGTGAAGTGTTGATAAGCTTTACTAGTTGAGAATGGAGTAATGAGGGATAATTGGGATCTTCCCGTAGGTGTCCCTGGTGGGCGGGGTTCCGCATTCTGTTTGCTGATTTTTTCTTTGTCATAGCCTGATTCGGCTCTAGGTGGGTAGCTAATCTGCTCTATGACTAAGTCTAGTTAGCTAAAGATCATTAAGCAAGGTGATAGGCTTACACTCAGCCGAAAGGATCAGTGACTAGTACTATCACCAGATGTGTTGTTTCTATCCTAGGTTCCCTACCAGATCCAAGGAAACTCAACAAGTTTTTTTGGAAAAAAAATCAAATCCAAAAGGGAAGAACACCAGTTCAAGAGTCACTAGAGTTGCATACAGAACGTAACTTACGCTAGAAGGAAATTGATTCATCAAAGAGAGTGATGCATACTGATGCACCACACAGCATTAGACAGTAGTAACGAACCGAGAACCGGCTAAGAGTACCTAGTGTTAGTACAGCAACAATTAACATTAGAAATTAGCACTTATGGACTGAATGGTTCGATGTGCAACGAGGATGATCTGTCGACTAACTAACTAACTAACTAACTGCGTACACACTACAAAAGACTTGTGCAGTTTGTTAAGGAACGTTAGGAACGGACATTGTGTAGAGTGCAACCGGTCCATGATTAACTGTTAATACCACTGGTGTCTATTTCGGATGTTCATGAAATTGGATTACCAGAGGTCTACAGAGGCAAAGCAGTATCCGGCAAGATGGTTTCGGCAACGGGTGAGAAGTACATGTTCTGACGTAACGTGCTGTGGTCTATCTTTGCTGGGATCAGCTGACTGGGTTGCTGTCTGAGAGTCAGAGTCTACACACTTTATAGAACACGTCACACATTTTCTTCACATACACGTCTCATATACGTTACACTTTTCTTTTAATAAATTAATCTTTATTAATCTTTAGAAGCAAGAGTTGTTGAGTATGTTGCGTTGGGGAAGTATGAGAAGGGGGCATAGTACGACAGTGAGAGAGTGATAGGAAAAGGTGTCCATAGGCTGGTGGAGTGTGTTGGACGGAAGCTGGTGGATTCTCCAGAATAGTGAGAGGAACAAAATATTATAATGTGGGTGTCGACTCTCTTTACTCCAGGGACGACACTTTAAAGGAGGACACGACATTATTGGGGGCTCGTAAACGTGATCTTTGGACAGCGGGATCTCTCGTAAACGTGATATTTGGACAGCGGGATATCTCGTAAACATGATCTTTGGACAGCGGGATCTCTCGTAAACGGGATCTTTGGACAGCGGGATCTCCCGTAAACGGAATCCTTTGACAGCGAGATCTCCTGCAAGCAGGAACCTTTGACAGTGGGATCTTCTGACAACGGGGTCTTTGGACACGGGATCCTTAGTTATAAGAGGGAGATATCATTTTGGAGAATCCAGCTAGAGTGAATGTGGATAGGGGTTAGGACTAATTAATATCTTACCTGTTCACACTTCACACGTCTGCATAGGTCTGTGGTCCTGATTCTACTCTTGTCACTGAGTGAATGTGCTGTGCGTGGTAATATCTAGATTTATAGTACTTGTTCATATAGTAATTTGCAGTTATATTGTACTCGACCTGCTAGCTTACCTCTCTGTATAATGGCCACCCCTAAACTTACCACGTTAGAATTAAGGGCAAAGGGGGAAGACATGGGACTGTCGGGGTCTGCTCTAACGGATTACATCCAGGAAGTGGAGAGAGAGTATCGTCAAGCAGAAAGGGAAGATCGAAAGGCCGAGCTGGAATTGAGAAGGATGGAATTGGAAGCTGAGCAATCAGCTAAGAAATTGGAAGCTGAGCAAGCAGCTAAGAAATTGGAAGCTGAGCAAGCAGCTAGGAAATTGGAAGCTGAGCAAGCAGCTAGGAAATTTGAAGCTGAACAAGCAGCTAGGAAATTAGAAGCTGAACAAGAAGCACAGAAGAGGGAGCACGAGTACCGGATGCGGGAACTCGAGCTCAAGAGTCAATCTAATGGAGAAACTGAGGCAGCAGTTGTAGGTTCCTCCATCCCAGGCGCAACACCAGTAGGTGGACATGGGTACCAGGCCATGAAGTTTCCTTTAGCGGTCTACGAGGAGGACAAAGAGAAGATTGACCAATACCTTCAACGCTTCGAGGCTATGTCGGTTGCTATGGGTCTGGAGCGTAACAAATGGAATCTCAAGCTATCCCAGGGTTTACGCGGGACCGGATACAAGGTTTATACTCGCCTGCCACCAGGACATGAGAACAATTATGATGAGTTAAAGACGGCTCTGCTGAAACGATTCGAGGTTACGTCACATACCTACCGGAAAAAATTTCGAGCAGCGAAACGAGAACCGGGAGAGTTGTTTGCCGCCTACAGTTTGCGTCTTAAATCTTATCTCCATAAGTGGATGGATTTGGCTGGGTTCGCACATGACTATGAGAGTCTGGAAGAGCTCATGGTGGTCGACCAGCTGAAGAAGCAAATGTCTAAACCTCTCAGGACGTTCCTGGGAGAACAAGGAGCGGAACGTATTGACCTCGTGACTAAATTAGCAGAACGGTTCGTCGAGGTACATGGGGAGGCAGGGGAAAACCTTTCAACCAACACCAAAAGTCAAGAGAAACATGACAAGAAGAAAGCCAAAAACTCAGGAACCAAAAAGTGGGAACCTTATGTGCAAAAATCAGAGGATAGTTCAGAGAAGAAGAAGGAGGGAAGCAAGAGCACTTCAAGCTCTACACCTAAACGACCGTGGTCGGAGAAGTGGTGTTCAATTTGTAAGTCACCCTCTCACAATACGAGGGACTGCAAATCGAAGGCTAAGAACCCTCACTTCGCAGCATGTCAAGTGACTTCCAAGGAGGTTGTCACGGAAAATGCCAAGGTCAACAAGGAAGCTCGCCACCAGGAGAGCTCATTCAAGTCCGACATTAGAAAATCTAGGACAGGGAAATGGTGCAACCAATGTCAGTCGAATACGCACAATGCTATTGACTGCAAGGGAAAGTCAGGAGACACTCAAGTCGTCGTGTGCTCAGGGAAACCTAAGGTGGAGCCCACCGAACAGGTCGAGGCCGAGGAAGAGACTCCAGACCAGGAAAAACCACCTGTAGTGGAATTGGTAGAGGTTAACGGTCGTCAAGTGGAGTGTTTATACGACACAGGACTGGACGGGGAGGCCGTGATTTCTGCGGATCTGGTACATCCAGAACAATTCACAGGTGAAACCTTGGATATACAGCCTGCACAGAAGAGTGCTGTAGTCATGAAGTTGCCTATTGCTAATGTGGAGATTCGGTCAAGGTACGTCACCGGCACCATCAAGGCCGCTGTATTGACCGATCCCATTTTTCCAGTCATCCTAGGTTGCCGGTATGTCTTTCTGGGAATGCCCAGGGAGCCAATTCATATGGGAGCAATGCAAACTCGCTCTCAGACAAAAACGGAAGAGGCAGATGCAATTGTGACTAACCCAATGCCGGGGGAGCTACGAACTGCCCAGAGTGAGGATGATACTTTACGTCCTTGCTACAGAAAGCTGCAGAAAAGTGCTGATCCACCAGGACGGGGGCAGTACTACATGAAGAATAGGATACTCTACAGGAGAGCAGGAAGGGGAGACAACCTATACGGTCAGTTGGTCGTCCCGAAAGCTCACCGGTCCCAGATTCTTCATATGGGGCATACCATCTCCTTTAGTGGACATATGGGTATTGCCGCCACCATGCAGCGGATTTCCTGCCACTACTATTGGCCGGGAATGACAGATGATGTGCGTCGGTATGTGAAGTCATGCCCTGAGTGCCAGAGGGTGGCACCGAAACACTGGACAGCACCGGTGATGTTGGGTGAGATGCCCATCATGAACTCTCCTTTCGAGAGGGTAGCCATCGATATCGTGGGTCCACTTCCCAGGACTAGGAAGAGGAACATGTATATACTCACAATGGTGGATTGCTGTACAATGTGGGGTGAAGCCATACCGTTGACCACGATTGACTCGAAACGAGTGGCGGACGCACTGATGGAGGCCTTTACCAGATTAGGCTTTCCGGATCAAATTCTGACGGACAATGGATCTCAGTTTTGTGGAAAACTCATGGAGGAGGTATTTAGGGTGTTTCACTCTAACCACATACATACCAGCCCTTACCACCCTCAAGCCAATGGACAAGTAGAGCGTTTCAACGGCACGTTGATGACAATGCTCAGGAAATTAGCGCAGGAAAAACCGGATAGGTGGGATGAATATATCCCAGCAGCACTCTTTGCCTATCGGGAAGTTCCTCATGGCTCAACAGGACTACCACCCGCTACGTTGCTGTTTGGTCGTCCAATCAAAGGACCGTTGGAAGCCATGTTGAGGAGTTGGACTGAAGAGGGGACGTCAGAAGAAGTGATCTCATCCTACAAATACGTGGAGGAACTGAAAGAAAAACTCCACAAGGGATGGACTCTGGCAAATCAAAACTTGAAAAAGGCCAGGAAAAGACATGCGGCTTACTACAACCGTAGGTCTAAAGAAAGATCTCTAGAGGTGGGAGATAAAGTCTTGTTGCTACTCCCAACGGGAAACAACAAACTGGAGATAGGTTGGCAAGGACCATTTCCCGTGGAAAGGGTAATATCCAGAACCAACTATCAGATCCGGATCCGGGGAAAGTCGAAGATTTTCCATATCAATCTCTTGCGGAAATACGAAGAGAGACCCGGAGACAAGGCAACTCACCTCATGGCAATGGCAGTTGCAGTGGAGACTGAAGTGGGAACCCGCGAGGGCAGGGAATATCCCTTAGTACACCAGGAAACCTATAGGGATGTGCAAGTGAACCCTGATCTGACCTCCCAGGAGAGGGAAAGGATAACCCAGGTTCTCAAGTCTCATAAGGAGATACTGACTGATAAACCAGGACGAACGAGGTTGGTTGAGTTCGAGATGACTTTGACCACACAGGAGCCTGTTCGCAAAAAGGTTTACCCAGTGCCATTCTCTAAAGAAAAGGCCCTGGAGGAGGAAATAAAAAAATTGCTGGAGGATGACGTGATTGCACCATCCACATCCCCATACAATGCGGGGGTAGTTTTGTTACGCAAACCAAGTGGAGAACACAGGTTGTGTATAGATTACCGACTGCTGAACAGTCATACCCAGTTTCAGGTGGAACCTTTGCCGAATCCAACTCAGTTATTCGCTAGGCTCCATAAGGCTCGGTACTTTTCAAAGGTGGATCTGAGTCGGGGGTATTATCAGATACCAGTCAAACCGGAGATTCGACCACTGTTAGCTTTCAGTACACCCAGTGGACACTACGAATTCAAGGTCATGCCCTTTGGACTCAGCAATGCACCTAGTGTGTTTACACGTATGATGAGGACTTTACTAGATCCGTTACAGGATCCGTCCATCATCTCATTCATGGATGATATTCTGATTTCCAGTGACAGCCTGGATGACCACTTACAATCCTTGGAGAGAGTGTTTAATAGGCTCAAGGAAGCAGGGCTTACTGCTCGTCCAACCAAGTGCATGATTGGTTACCAGACTCTGGAATTTCTAGGTCACACCATCACTCCAGGACACATTGTTCCAGAAGAGAAGAACCTGGAGAAAATCAGAAATGCACCAAGGCCAAAAACGAAGAAGGATGTGCGATCTTTTCTCTCGTTGTGTGGGTTCTACCACAAATTTATCCCACATTTCACGGAACTGGGAGCTCCGTTGACGGAAACCTTGAAAAAGGGATTACCGGATCAAATCATTTGGACACCAGAATGTGAGAATGCCTATAGTCAGTTAAAGGAGGCCTTGGTCAGCAAACCTGTATTACAGCTCCCTGACCTTTCCAAACCATTTGTGTTGAGAACGGATGCGAGTGCGATTGGAATTGGAGCCGCTTTGTTACAGGAAGGAAAAGACGATGCTTCGGTTTTGAAACCTGTGGCATACGCAAGTAAGAAACTTCTACAGGCGGAGAGGAATTATTCAACCGTCGAGAGAGAGTGCTTGTCCCTCGTATGGGCAGTGCAAAAATTCCAGCCATATTTGTATGGAGTTAAGTTTCGAGTCCAGTCGGATCATCAACCCCTGATGTTCTTGGCTACTTCTCAGAAGCTCAACGCCCGTTTGATGCGGTGGTCGTTGTTACTTCAACCCTATAACTTCACAGTGGAGTACATTCCTGGGAAGGAAAATGTTGGAGTGGAGTTCTTATCAAGACACCCAGCTCCTGAAGAAGAAGAATGAATCATCTGGATTAAACTCACGGTGGAGAAGAGTGAGATGGACTACTCTCTTAATAGGGGGCCTATGTCACAAAATGAAACCGTGCGGTTACCCAGCTGATTGTTAGGGAGGATTTTTTGATTAACCGGACTATCTGCTAAGCAACCAGTGTTTCAACTAATACAGAGAAAACATTCATAGTTGGGGCTGCACGTGTTTCCAAAAACAGGTCGGGCAGAAATAACAGTTGTACTTGCACATATGGTTGACGGATTGGCCACCCTCGGAAGTGCGGGAAACGAATCCCGACATCGCCTTGACAAGTTTGTCAACATTTGAATACAGATGGAAGCAGTGGGGTCATAGTGGCAATCGGATATTGGCCGTCACCTGTCGGACAAAATTAACAAGTGGAAGATGTATAGAGGAAGTGAGTGCGCTGAATCATACATCTCGTTGACAAGTCAAAAACATATCAGAGGGAAAACGGAAGTACTTAGCACGGAAGTAACAGTACATAGGTCAATTCGTAGTTTCCGGAACATCGAGAAGATTGACAGCTGGTTATTTGCCACTATTGTTGGGATCATACAGGAACTCGCTGGCTTGTTTTGGGAATCTAAACAATTGATGACAACTTTGACAATGACTCAAGCCAGGAAAAATCGATTCCTGACAATGGATGATATGCGCAAATAACACCTGCAGGACGTCACCCATATCACGTGACCAATTTTAGGGGTTTGCCAGAAAACCATGATTGGAGATGGGGAGTTGACCAAGAACCGTGGATTATGATGGACGTGTTTGTGGGAGAGCTCTACAGTGTTAGATTAATTTAAGATTAACTAGCATGTGCCGTTATGGCAAAGTGTAGTAGCCATCCCGGGAATGAGGCGGTTTTTACATAAGGTAGTCAATATAGTCTATTAGTTCTAATTAATATAGACTGTAGCCTTGTTAAAACTATAGTGTGATGATTAGCACTGTTAGTGGAAACTAGTTAGAGTAAGAATCGTGATATTAACTCTGCTAGTTAAGAATAGATTAGTGAAGTGTTGATAAGCTTTACTAGTTGAGAATGGAGTAATGAGGGATAATTGGGATCTTCCCGTAGGTGTCCCTGGTGGGCGGGGTTCCGCATTCTGTTTGCTGATTTTTTCTTTGTCATAGCCTGATTCGGCTCTAGGTGGGTAGCTAATCTGCTCTATGACTAAGTCTAGTTAGCTAAAGATCATTAAGCAAGGTGATAGGCTTACACTCAGCCGAAAGGATCAGTGACTAGTACTATCACCAGATGTGTTGTTTCTATCCTAGGTTCCCTACCAGATCCAAGGAAACTCAACAAGTTTTTTTGGAAAAAAAATCAAATCCAAAAGGGAAGAACACCAGTTCAAGAGTCACTAGAGTTGCATACAGAACGTAACTTACGCTAGAAGGAAATTGATTCATCAAAGAGAGTGATGCATACTGATGCACCACACAGCATTAGACAGTAGTAACGAACCGAGAACCGGCTAAGAGTACCTAGTGTTAGTACAGCAACAATTAACATTAGAAATTAGCACTTATGGACTGAATGGTTCGATGTGCAACGAGGATGATCTGTCGACTAACTAACTAACTAACTAACTGCGTACACACTACAAAAGACTTGTGCAGTTTGTTAAGGAACGTTAGGAACGGACATTGTGTAGAGTGCAACCGGTCCATGATTAACTGTTAATACCACTGGTGTCTATTTCGGATGTTCATGAAATTGGATTACCAGAGGTCTACAGAGGCAAAGCAGTATCCGGCAAGATGGTTTCGGCAACGGGTGAGAAGTACATGTTCTGACGTAACGTGCTGTGGTCTATCTTTGCTGGGATCAGCTGACTGGGTTGCTGTCTGAGAGTCAGAGTCTACACACTTTATAGAACACGTCACACATTTTCTTCACATACACGTCTCATATACGTTACACTTTTCTTTTAATAAATTAATCTTTATTAATCTTTAGAAGCAAGAGTTGTTGAGTATGTTGCGTTGGGGAAGTATGAGAAGGGGGCATAGTACGACAGTGAGAGAGTGATAGGAAAAGGTGTCCATAGGCTGGTGGAGTGTGTTGGACGGAAGCTGGTGGATTCTCCAGAATAGTGAGAGGAACAAAATATTATAATGTGGGTGTCGACTCTCTTTACTCCAGGGACGACACTTTAAAGGAGGACACGACAATTGCATCTGTCTGTCTGTCTATCTATCTATCTATCTATCTATCTATCTATCTATCTATCTATCTATCTATCTATCTATCTATCTATCTATCTATCTATCTATCTATCTGTCTGTCTGTCTGTCTGTCTGTCTGTCTGTCTGTCTGTCTGTCTGTCTGTCCCTCTCTAGAATGGAGTTAGATGTAAGTACAGAACAGGGTAGGTGGTCGCTTCCATGGTCCCCAACGACACTCCATTTTATGTCTGATGCCGCCTTTTGGGATAAAAGTGTCAGGTCGATGGCCGTGTCCGGGTCCCCGGTTTCATTGCCAGCCTAGTTGGTGTCCCATCATTTAGACAGACCACACCCGACTCAAGCAAGGCCTCAGCAAGAGCAGTACCCTGTCTGTTCTCTCCCGACCTGTCCAACTCTTTGGCGCGTGCATTGACGCCACCACATATCAGATATCTTGTATCAGGGGTATCCGCTGAATTCTTCAACCAGTCCTAATTCTCTCTGCTTACGCAAGATTCCCCACTTACATATATATTTATTAGGTTCCAGCTGTATCTTCCGATTTTAATCTGCAGCCCCTGCACTTCTTTACTTTCTTGACCCTACCATATTATATCCAGTTTCGAATGTTGTAAGTCATCCTTAACCACCAGAGCCTGCCCAAATCTTCCCAGCCCGGTTGGGTTTATGTAACATGTATAGCCAGGGCACTTAAAAGAGTTTGTCTTCAGTTCTTGTAACATAAGAACATAAAAACCGTAGACCAGTTTCTCCAAAACTGGTCCTCGCTGCTTTGCACTACGGCAATTCTTCTTCTTCTTCTTCTTCTTCTTCTTCTTCTTCTTCTTCTTCTTCTTCTTCTTCTTCTTCTTTTTCTTCTTCTTCTTCTTCTTCTTCTTCTTCTTCTTCTTCTTCTTCTTCTTCTTCTTCTTCTTCTTCTTCTTCTTCTTCTTCTTCTTCTTCTTCTTCGTTCATCCAGAGTTTTTTTTTCGGATGTGATTGCGTTGTGCCTAGACTCAGTGGCCGCCTGTATTATTGCTCTGTTTAGACTTTCCACCATTTGCTTCATGTTGCCATATCGTGTATTTATGTTTTCACAATATTTGTCTGTTAGTATGGCAAATCTGTCCCGATCTGCTCGTTTGTAATTCCAGCGGGGCAAGGGCTTTTGCTCCTGTGGAACATACTCCATATTTATTACAATCTTGATTGGTCTGTGGTCACTACCTGCTAATTGGTCTAGCACATGGCGATCGATTTTGTGGAGGATGTCTCCTGTGCAGAAAGCTAAGTCTGGAGTAGAAGTGGTAATCCATCTTCTGGAGTAGAAGCTCGATGTGTCATCCGCTTTGTTGAGTAGATGGAGATTTGAGTCTATTTCCCAGTCCTCCACTTCATCTCCTCTTTTGTCAGTATCTGGGTATCCCCATCTTTCTGAACGGCTATTAAAGTCTCCGACAATAATGCAATTTGTGTCGGTTATTTTCATGTTTGAGAGTTGTAAGGTCCTTATCTGCTGGGCTTTACAGATTGTAAATTCTTATTTTCGTGTCCTTTATAATTATATCAACACCTATAATTTCCGTTTGGTTGTCAGAGATCACAGATACTTTGCTGCAAGATATTGTATTTCGTGTAAGTATTAGAATTCCTCCTTTGTGTCCTTCGCGGTCGAAACGTGTGGCCTGATATCCTCTGACTGAGAATTTGCAATTGGCGTTGAGGTGTGTCTCTTGAATGCATGCCACATCTATTCTATCTTTATGAAGACGCTGTGTTAGGGAGACTTTCTTGTTATAAACTCCTTCGGCATTCCACTGTAGTATGTTGAGTGTCCTGGGTATTTGGTCAATAGCTCTTAACCTACTCCTCTGTGCCTTGACTCCACAGCACAGGGGAAGGTGACCACCAGTAGTCATGGGTGAACCCCCTCGAGGCTGGGGTCAGGCACTATCACCGCCTGATGGTACTTCGCGGGATTAGCACCATAACGATTAATTTTCATCTGTGGCATCATGAAATGATAAAGTTACGTTGCACTGCTTTGTCAAGCCTGTGGCTCAGTACATCCGATTTCGACAAGCATTTTTGGGATGCTTTCCCTAGCCTTTGACTGTCCCCAGTCTACCTACAAGGCAGCAGGTTTGTGTGTCTCTTCGTCTGGTCCTTCTCCCTTGACCAGTCCGACATGGGTGACCCTACCAGTAGCTGTGCTACCGTCGGCATAACTCTTGGAGTCATTGGAACGCGCAAGCCCCTCTACCTCGTCAAGGTTGACACACGGCAGAGGGGCTACGGCAATTCCAATACCCAACCCGTACATTTTTTAGGCCCAAACAATCCGTCTTTCTCCTACCCCTTCTGGCTCCAGCCCTCTACGTCTTCTTTTTTCTTCTCCCCTCTCCTCTATCTCTTCTTCTCCGCCTCATTTTCTCCCCGCTGGTTGTTGTCAAAGGTATCGAGCACAAAGCACACACACCCGTTGCTTCGGCGATAGTTGGTTTGATTTAAAGGCAGGAACTAACTGATCACCCCAGTAGAGCCTGTCTGCTAGGGAAGGGTTCTGCAGGAGTCCATACGTCTGGCCCCCACCCCACCCCATACCAGACGTTACACGTTCACCACCAGCTCACCCGTGGCCATTCAGTCTTCGGCACGTCGGGCCACCTTAAACTTGGGGGGTTTATAATTGGAGTTTTCCATCTTCTAGATAGGCCGCTGTAAAATCTAATAGTAATAGGCTCATTCTACCCCGGGACAAGAGATTCAAGCACCTGAATCCTCCTGGCAAACACATAGATAAATGTATACAGGGAACAACAAACAATTAACACACAGTTATCAGTTATCAGTTGGGGTATCTTCGTTGCACTCCGGACATGTCCATAGGTGCTCAGATCCTCCCCCCAGCATATGCATCAGCGTCCGGTGGCTAATAGTGCCAGTTCTGTGTTGGTTGATGAGGCACTTTGTTTTCCCGATGTACCTCTCGCGTCTGGCTGTGCCGATTCTTACTCCCAGGTCTTTCATCCTGGACAGCGATGTGGAATCACTGACGTCAAAGTCCTCTGTTCTCGCCAAATCTTTAAGGACGTTAATAACATCGGCACGATCCATGGGCTGGCCATCTACAGGGGGTGCAGAGCCAGCCAGTTTGTCAGCTCGTTCATTTCCCTCGACTCCCGCATGTCCCGGGACGAAGATGAAGGTGACTTTACGGACAACAGACTTCTGCAGCGATTCAGTCCACTGTCTACGTACAGATCCAGCTTCGACCTTCTGAATCATGCTCATTGAATCACTTAGTACACACACGTTGGTATAATGCTGTGATTCCAGCCATATGAAAGCCTGTGTAACTGCCATCACCTCCATCGTCATGCTGCTCGTGGTCATAGAGTGGGCACCACTGGATTCTTTAACGGTTCGGCCCGCTGAACGGGCTGTAAATGCCCACGCACTTCTCTGCTGCTTTACAACGGATCCATCTGTATAGATGAGCACTTCGGGGCTATCTGAGTGTTCATAGATGAGCGCGTTAACCTCTGCATTGACAGCGGCAGGGTTCTGCTCTCTGCACCGTCTGTCGAGTGTGATAATGCAGGAGAAAGTGCACTTAAAGGCTGGAGGCACCGGCACCCATTCCTTGCCGGGGTTGATACTGGTAAGACTGCAGACCTGTCTGACGACATCTTCCGCCCGACCCATCCATGATTTGCCCCTCTTTAGCCTGTCACCCTTTTCTCTGAATACAGCGTCATGCAGAGGGTGCTACTCATCTGCGCTTATTTTTAAGTATGCACGAGCTCTCCAGATCTTGATCCTGTGTTCCATTGTCGGGAAGTCAAGGAGGTATCTCATTGCTACACAGCTGGTGTCTCTCGTGCAGCCCAAAATGATGCGCATGGCTTCGTTTTGTACCTTTTCGAGTCTTCCAATCTGTGTAGGGCTGACGGGTGAGGATGGCCAGGGCATACTCGATGCGTGAAAGTACAAGTCCTTGGAACAGAAGTATTAGCAGTCTTTGCTCGATATTGGCAGTCGCCATGACTCTCATTGCTGACAAACCTTTTCGAGCCTTCGTTATGACATAATCGACATGATCTCTGAAGGACAGGCTACGATCAAGCCTCACGCCAAGACAATATCTATCAAATATCAAATAGTTCATAAAACAATACACAGTGGGACGCAGAGGTGTTTCCAAGGCACCAGGGCCGGGTTATATACTGGCCAAGACCTATTGACGCGTCCTCGTCGAGCGTCCTGGGCAACAGGTCCCTTCGGGGTCCTGGCTAAAGTCAACAGGATCGCCGATTCCTCCGAAGGAGAGTGTCTGCCTGTACGGCGAGGAACCACCAGTCTGCACACCGATAAGCCAGACATGGGACAACGGATACTCACGCAAAACTCAGGTCCTGTATGACATCACACTGATGTTGGGCAACAGGATGCCTTCATCCGACATACAGGACTTCGCGTTGGAGCTCAAGCCAACGAACACAAGCAAGCAAGCAACAATACACAGTTTTTTTTAAGCATGGAGAAACCTCAGATGTCTTCGTGTCGCTTTTCTCTGCCAACGGTCGCTACATATCATATCATCATATCTGAACATGTTGAGCAACTGTCCATTCTCTCCCAGGTTGGCAAAAAAAAAAAAAAAAATCTTTACAAATGCTGCGGTCCCTGCAATAACAATGTACACCACCACACTGTTAGTTAGTTAGCTATCCCTATTAGTATTAATTAATGATTAACATGTATCAAGGCAGTCATGGTAGGGCAGACCAGGCCCTAAGCCTTGGTTGGCAGCTGGTCTAGGATCGAAGCTCCGACAGGCGGACAGTTAGAGCATTGCTTTGCTGATCCGGCAGCTTCTGCAGCTTGTCTTGTTCCAGATGTATAGGTGTTAACCTTCCTCTGGAGTGAACTAGGCAGGCCGAGAGAGGAATCATGCTGCATGGGCAACACATGGTTTCTTTATTTTAGCCCAGGCTTTGTGCTATGGAGAGGCAATAACTCCATCCCTGGTCTTAACCGGTCTCGGAATCAAAGCGAGAGGCAACTGTTATGGGTTATAAGTTCTTGTCAGTTGGCGTAGACATGGGGCGCCACGCGTTGCCTCTGACGGTGGGAGACACCTACAGGTGTCACTGATCAGCTACCGCCCGCCTCAAGCTGGGCAGCCCCCGGCCAATTGGGTGCTGATCCGCCACAGCCTGCCTGCTTCAATGGGTGCTTGGGGCTAGGACAAAATCTGAATCGCAGGCTGTAAAACCAATGCACCAGGTACTAATAAAAAGAATAATAGAAACCTCAAGCTACGGCTTGCAACCTGGAACGTGAGAACCATGTGTCCAGGATTCTCCACTGACTTGACAAATATTGACGATGTGAGTAAAACGGCTGTGATTGATGCTGAACTCAATCGTCTTAACATTGATATTGCTGGCCTGCAGGAGACTCGCCTCGCTGAGGAAGGGTCACTCAGGGAAAACAATTACACCTTTTTTTGGAAGGGAAGAGGGCAGGCAGAAAAAAAGGCAACACGGTGTGGGCTTTGCAGTGAAGAATTCGCTACTGGGAATGATTGATATCCCAGCTGGAGGTAATGAAAGATTATTATCACTGCGCTTGGCAACCTCTTGTGGATTTGCCACCATTCTCACTGCATATGCACCGACACTCACTTCCTCTGATGATGTGAAAGATACATTCTATGAGCAGCTAGACTCTGCGATCAAGGCAGTTCCAAAATCCGACTACATTTATATGCTCGGTGATTTCAATGCTCGTGTGGGCAAGGACTCGAGTTCATGGCCAGTGTGCCTTGGAAAATACAACATCGGTCGCATGAATGATAATGGGCAAAGGCTGCTGGAGCATTGAACTAGAAATGACCTATGTATTACAAACTCCTTTTTTAAAACAAAAGAGATGCATAAGGTCACATGGAAACATCCAAGATCCGGCCATTGGCATCAGCTGGACTTCATTATCACACGGAGACAACATCTGAACCATACATCATTAACTCGAAGTTACCACAGTGCTGACTGTGATACAGATCATTCTTTGGTTGTTGCAAGGGTTAGACTGAGACCAAAGAGAATCTACACAGCTAAACACAAGTCTAGCCCCAGGATTAATATTATTAACACTCACGATCCTGAAAAGTGCTTTGAATTTCAACAGCAACTTGAGGACGCTTTCAATGATACATCAGAAAATTGTATAGTAAATGATAAATGGAGTAAACTTAAGGAAACTATTTATAAAACAGCGGTAGGGGTTTACGGCACTGTGGATCATAAGAGGCAGGACTGGTTTGCGGCCAACAGCCAGATACTGCAGCCCTAGATTGATAAAAAGAAGATAGCTCTCTTAAGAAACAAGGAAAGACCAACGCGTAACACTCTGAGTGAGCTGAAGCAAGCGAGGAAAGATGTACAAAAGGCTGCCAGGCAGTGTGCAAATGACTATTGGATCAAGTTATGTGAGTCCATTCAACTCGCAAGTGATAAGGGAAACATCAGAAGCATGTATGAAGGGATAAAGAAAGCCTGTGGTCCAATGATCAAAAGAAGTGCACCGCTGAAAACCTTGACTGGAGAAATCATCACTGATAAGAAACAGCAGATGGATAGATGGGTCGAGCACTATTTAGAGCTTTACTCAAGTGAGACCAAGCTGGCGGATGATGCCCTCAACGCCATAGAGGCCCTGCCAACTCTTGACCACCTGGACACACTTCCCACTATAACAGAAGTTAAGTGTGCTATAAATGAGCTTGCATCTGGCAAGGCTCCAGGTAAGGATGGGATTCCAATAGAGGTGATCAGGAGTGGGCAAGACACCCTCGCTCTACAGATCCACCAGCTAATAGAGGTATGCTGGCGAGAAGGACAAGTCCCACAGGATTTTAAAGATTCAAACATCATAACGCTGTACAAGAACAAGAGAGATCGGAGCGACTGCAACAACTATAGGGGTATCTCACTTCTGTGTATTGTTGGGAAAGTATTTGCCAGAATTGTCCTGCGCAGACTTCAAGTCCTGAGAGATCAAGTCTACCCCGAATCACAGTGCGGCTTCCGTCAGAACCGGTCTACCATTGATATGATATTCTCATTGCGACAGATGCAAGAAAAATGCCGGGAACAAAATCAGCCACTGTTTATTGCCTTCATCGACCTCACAAAGGCATTCGATTTGGTCAGTCGTGAGGGTCTGTTCAAAGCACTAAAGAAGATTGGCTGTCCACCAACTCTTCTGTCCATTGTGGAATCGTTCCACACAGGCATGAAGGGTATAATCAAGTTTGATGGCTCAACTTCAGAAGAGTTTGAAATCAAGAGTGGAGTTAAGCAAGGTTGTGTACTATCCCCCACCCTCTTTGGGATATACTTTTCACTTCTACTGAAATATGCCTTTCGTGATCAGGATGACGGTAGGCCTATATACATTCACTCACGCTCAGATGGTGGCCTCTATAATGCTCAGAGATTGAAGGCCAAGACCAACATTAGCAGGGTACTAATCAGAGAGTTGCTTTTTGCGGATGATGCTGCGATTACGACCCACTCTGAGGAAGAATTACAACATCTACTATCTGCATTCTCCAATGCTTGTTCTGAATTTGGTTTTAACAATTAACAAAAAGAAGACACAGATTATGTCACAAGGTGCACATGGTGTACCATCAATCTTTATTTACGACGCCGAACTGGAGATAGTAGACCATTTTACATGCTGCGATTACGACCCACTCTGAGGAAGAATTACAACATCTACTATCTGCATTCTCCAATGCTTGTTCTGAATTTGGTTTAACAATTAACAAAAAGAAGACACAGATTATGTCACAAGGTGCACATGGTGTACCATCAATCTTTATTTACGACGCCGAACTGGAGATAGTAGACCATTTTACATATCTTGGATCAGAGGTAAATAGCAAATTATCCCTCGATAAGGACATCAACATCAGGATTGGCAAGGCAGCAACAACAATGAACATGTTAGCAAAAAGAGTCTGGGAGAACAGGAAGCTTACTGCCAAAACAAAAGTCCTCGTCTACCAAGCCTGTGTCCTTAGTACTCTTCTTTATGGCAGTGAAACCTGGACAACTTACTCACGCCAAGAGAAACGTTTAAACAGCTTTCATATGCGGTGTCTGCGAAGAATACTTGGTATTAAGTGGCAAGACAAAATCACAAATACTGAAGTATTGGAAAGATCAGGTTGTGTGACGGTGTATTCCATGCTCAGTCTTCGTAGACTTAGATGGATAGGACACGTTAGGAGGATGGATGATGGTAGAATACCAAAGGACATCTTTTTTGGTGAATTACAGACGGGTAGGAGATCTCAGGGTCGGCCTCTACTACGATACAAAGATGTGTGTAAGCGGGACATGATTGATACAGGCATTGATAATGCACAATGGGAGCACGTCGCCGCTGAACGTGTTGCATGGAGGGCAATTATCAGAAATGGAATAAATACAAAGGAGAAAATGATTGCAGATAAAGCACACACAGAGCGTGAGAGACGTAAGATGGTGCAAAATGGTGGAATTGACCATGTTTTCACATGCACCTACTGTGGGCAAACATTTGCAGAAAGAATTGGCCTTACCAGCCACACTCGCCACCGCCATCGATCGTAGTTATTGCCATATGACGGTTATTAAGCCTTTTTGAAGCACAATGTACCAAACTATCGTCTGTCAAGACGGAAAAGTGCCAATGTATGTATCAAGGCAATCTAAGTGCCTTGCGGTTTTATACGGTTATTAGGTTAACCAATCGTTAATCGGTGTACATACACGCGGGCTGATTGAAATGTAATGGCGGACAAGTAAACAAACAAAAATTTAATAGTAACACACACGTATACGGATATAATAAATACATTGTGTGTGAAATACGTAAGTACAACAGGACAATGAACTTGACAACGGTAATTATTACTAATAAATACACGTATAAAGATGTGTGAGAAGAATTGTGTATCTGATTGAATAAGATAGCGACAATGGACAGCGGATCGGGTCAGGACGGAAATCAGTCAACTCAACTTATCTTATTATTATATTATATTAATATTATCTTATCGGATCCTGTGTTTTTTGACTTTCTAATCATATAAACTTGGTTAAGTTCAGTACCGTTTACTGATATGTTTAGGTATTATAATAAAGCTTATAAACTTATATAATGTTTAAAATATTGAAAGAATTCTATGGGTAACCTTCGTTCACCCGTCAGTCAGAATTAAGAAAAAATAAATCATTTTAAAATGCAAACGGAAGCAGCAGTCAAGACTTAATAAACGATTAAATGCTTGTTGACATATCCATAGAGTTTGTCCTCAAATGGAGCGGGTGAGACCAACATACTTTTCTTTGTTCTGTATATGTTGGACACTCCTGCAACAAATGTTTAGCAGTTTTAAGTTTAGCTGTCATTTTAGTATTTACCAGTTCCAATTACATTAATCAGTATCTATGTCCTAACTAACCTATCGTTTTTTACACTACACTTTATTTTTTTATTTTTACATTTGGTGTCAATTTTTATGCATTTAAACAAGAAGCCACAAACTTGACAAATAATATGTTCCTCTATTTATTGCTTAGCATATTTCACTGCATCTCATATAAAATGAATAATATTTATATTTTACTTGAAATAGTGAAGAATGTGAAACATTTGTTATCCCCATTCAATATATTGTTTGAGTTTGTGGATTCCGTGTTTAAATTCACTAAGGGAATACATTGTTTTGAATATAGTTTGGATATAAATAACAAATTAAGTGTACTTGTCTGATAAAGTAAGAAAGAACTATCCAGTTATAAATGGAGATGTTAATGTTTTTGTAAATTAATTTGTTTTGCTTTAGAAACTAAACGAATGAACAAGAGATATTGACTAGTCTTTGTAATAAAGATCCAGGCACTCTTCTGAATTCCGGTCCCAAATAGTTCTGCAGTGAATAATTTTATATAACTAACCCTAACCCTAATCACTTATTCACTGCAGAACTATTTGGGACCGGAATTCGGAAGAGTGCCAAGATCCAATATATCACATCACAAATTTCACCCTGAGATCCTGTAACCAAGGGTAGAAAAATCCAGGCACCTGGTTGCCATGGCACCTGAAAATTTCCACCTGGTACCTGAATTTTCAATCACTTTCTTAGACTATTTTTAAAAATTAAAATGCTGGCTCCTGAGAAAAGGGGGCTGGCTTTTAAATTATGTTTAGATGTTTCTACCGCTGCCTGTATCATCTGACGTTTTCTATGTTTACTAACTATATGGCTCATTCACAGAGATAACTATTGATATTACTTTAATTATTTACTAGATGCACTCAGGAGCCACTAAATATAGCTATTCTCGAAAATTTATTATATAGAGATGCGATTGCTATTTACATACTCTTAATTGAATCTGTACATACTGTCAGCCGGCTCTGTGGTGAAGTAGTTATGGACACAAATTGTAATCCTGCATACCGCATTCAAAACACAGCTGCGGCAATTTGGCAGCAGACACCTTGCATTGGTTTTCAATGGTATGAGTGTGGGTCGTTCAGATAGCAATGAAAGTTAAACAATTAGAAAGTTAAAATGATTAGCTTAAAATAGTAAAGATAAAATGAGCTTAAACATCACAAGAAATTTAACCAAACACCTGGAGAAAAAGTAAACATTAGCTTTGTTGCATCTGACATTGAAACCGATCAACTATTTTGACATCACAAGAAATTGAACCAAACTGTCAAAAAACTGTCATTTACTCCTAATATAGTACCTTGCGGTGTATGGCAGAGGGGTCTTTGAGCCTGAGGAATTAAGGCCGCCTGGCTAGTGCAGTCGCCGCAAACTGTGCAGGTTAGGATTTTCTTTTTGCCCCCGACAAAAAAATCCCACACCTTGCCGAGGTATCGAACCCGGGTCTCCCGAAGGAGAGTCCGGTGTTCTAGCCACTTGGCCAGCCGCTCATTTTAACCAAACACCTACAGCAAAAGTAAACATTAGCTTTCTTGCATCTGACATTGAAACCGATCAATTATTCTGGGGTTCCTGTGACTGAGACATTGCAGTGTCCATCTCAAACTCAGAACATAACGTGTTTGTTCCTTGCATAGGGTTGAAAGTTTCCCCAAGAACCATCGATACCTAACTATATCACTGGTCTCCTATCTGTTCTCTTAGGTAGTGACAACCGATTCCTAGCTCAAAGAACTTAAAAAGTCGCTTAAAAGTCGACAGGGTGAACTTCATTACACCGGGTTTTTATTTCATATGGCTCAGTCTCTTTCAGCAGCGCAGAAAGCGTCGCACAAAGCACAAACTCCGTAGCTCCAGCAATGACCCCCAGGAGTCTCAGAAAAAATGCACCCATGAACCGAAGGATGCAGCCCGGAATCTAACCCACAACCTTCAGAGCCTGAGTCAGATGGCTTGACCACTTCGCCACAGAGACTCCCGTGAAAGAACCGGTTACCTAGAGTGCAATCTTGTGCCGAAGTTGGACACCGAACTCTGAGGTGCATAACTAGATGTTTCGCACTTCCTTTGAAAGAGGAACACAGAAGAACAAAATGATCTAATGTTTATTCATCACTTATGGTTATGTGCTGTGCCACCCCTTCCTCTACGACTGACTGGCACCTTGCCGTCTTGACAGACGATAGTTTGTAAAATGGAGTTACACCGTTCCATAATACAAAGCCTGGGCTGAATTTAGAGACCATGTGTTGCCCAAGCAGCATGATCCCTCTTTCAGCCTGTCTAGTTTACTCCAGAGGAAAGGTAACACCAATACGTCTGGAACAAGACAAGCTGCATAAGCTTCCGGATCAGCAAAGCAATGCTCTAACTGTCCGCCTGTCTGAGCTTCAATCCTAGACCAGTTTCCATCCAAAGCTTAGGGCCTGGTCTGCCCTGCCATGACATTTAGTCTTTAGGTTGTATTTCCTCGCACTAGGATAAGGCTTGTACCCTCTCAATTGCGCTTCAATCTCTACCTGAAGCCATTGGCACAATGTGGTGTGTCGGGCTTGGTAAACACCGCCTAACTACGGCGCTAACAGAAAGTAGTACTGTCTACTGTCATACGGTAGCTCAGTCATATCTAAAACCTCTATGAATAACAAACAATTAGGTATATTTAGTGCGTGCAAAAAGAAGAGACATACTAAACACAGACACAGTGTACATACCTTACAATGGACTCCATACAGGTGAAAACAGAGTGAAAATTATCCAAAACAAGAAACAATCAACAAATATATAATAATGAAGTAATAAAATACAAAGATAAGTATTATAGGACACAGTATACAACCCACATTTCTATTCTAATAATTTATTTCAAGGACAGGAAAACACAAACAGATATAAAGAAAAAAAAACATAAAATGATTAACACAACTCTTCTGTTGCCCCAGTATAAGATGGGTCTTGGAAAGTATAGTCAGCTAAAGTGGTATTGACCACCCAACCTCTGTTACCGATTGGTGTATAAAAATATGGGGCTAGCACGAAAGACCAACATTCATGGCATATATCATTATGCAAGGGTGCAGTCACTTGTGAAGCAACCAGGACTGTAAGAGCTGTGAAGAAAAGGCTGGACCAAAAAAAAACCACTGCAAGAGATCCTTCCCTTGGAACGTCAAGCATTCTTTGCCCACATTGTCAAAGAACATATCGAGCCAAAATAGGCCTTACCAGCCATCTTAGAACTCACGGCTCCATTCTTTCAACCCCACTGGATGAAATGAATGGTTATCATCATTCTTTATGGACAAGCAACAACTATGTCTAGTTTACTGGACTGATATTAGCGTGGGGGTTAGCGTTCCCTATTACCAGTGTCCCCCTGCCATCAGGCGAACTCACTCCAGGTATCACAATGTAACAATCTGTGGTCTGTCAAGATGGCAAAGTGCCAGTACATTATGTTAATAATTTACAATCTTGTTTTTCCACAGGTAAAATATTAATGCTGAAATGTCCCAGACATTTGGAGGTTCTCAGGGCACTTTAGAGGAAAGATTTTCCTATCTCCTGCAGCCGATCAGAGATTTAGCCAAAAACTGGGATGTTGACATTGCCCATTTTCTGGAGGAGTACCTTGAAGATGTAATTATTGTTTAGTTTTTGTTGAATGTTTGTATAAAAGTTTCTTAACCTTTAGCTCCTCCAATTATTTTTGAATAAAAGTTTCTCAACCTTTAGCTCCTCCAATTATGTTTGTATAAAAATGTCTGAATCTCTAGCTCCTCCAATTATGTCTGTATGAAAGAAGATACTTGCTATACTTATTTTTGTAAACACAGAAGCCACAAACAATATGTTGCATGATTTATTGCCTGGTATATTTCGCTGCATCTCTTCAGGTGCACACTGCAGAGTTATATAATATAGGACATGGAATAAATTAATGTTACTTAAGCTGGAACAATTAAAAAACATAGTTACAGGTATTGTTCGAATGTGGAAATATGCCGGGCAATAAATCAAACACCATATTGTTTGTTGCTTTGGTATTTGAATTCACTAAGGAGTACATTGTTTTAAGTACGTATGTTTTATTAACATATTGATCACATTTGTGGGTCTTTAGGCTTTTTTGGTTTCCAGTATTTGAAATAAATGTGTTCTTTTTTCCAGCTTGAAAAGGTTGAGATCACTTTTGATGATGGCGCAACCACCATGAACTTCTCAGAAGCTGCCTTATTGATTCAAGGCTCAGCTGGTGTTTATGCTAAGAAGGTAATAGGGCAGATTCACTTGTGGTAGATATATTGTAGATGTTTGTTGTGTACATTTTTTGTTTGTTCACTCATCTTGAACTCAAGCATAGTCCATAAACATGCTACTACTTCTAGTACACTGGACTGATATTTGTGTGTGGATTAGCTTTCCCTAGTACCAGTGTCCCTCGCCATTAAACCAATCCACTATGACTTCTGAGGTACTTGTAATTTATGTGCCCAAGTCAAGGACAAGACGTCAACATTTTAGTCCAGCTGACAGTTATAGGGGTTGAACATCGACATCAACGTACCAGAAGTTTAAGAATGAGCGATCTTATTCATTCTGCCATGCTGACCTCCTGTTGTATACATGATTAGGGAGGCGTGATTACATAGTGGCTAGACATTTGCCTGCCAGCCCGGTGATAAACATCTGCTTTTGGGGGTTCTGGGATGACACGCGTTGGTAGTACCTTTGGTAAGGATGGCTGTCACTCCCTTTTCAGGGCTCATTCCTCACTGGTCCAAGCCTGACATCCAGCTCACACCTGTAGCTCCTAGTAATTGTCAGCATGTGACAGCGGCCATCACTGGGCAACGACTGACACCTGCCACCACTAGACAACGGCTGTGACACCTGCCACCACTGGGCAATGGCCATGACAGGCTGGCACAACCAGGCGAGGATAACCGATTCGGCGTCAAACCAATCAGTGAACTAGGGTATGCAAACCCAGCATGTGAAGACAGGATTCGGTAGACTGCATGGAAAAAACCATTGATGATTCAACGGGCGAGACGTTAATCTGCAGAGCGTTGTGAAATGTAATGAGCATGGTAAGGTGTAGAACGCCCTGGTCATCCACAGCACCTGTATTCATCTCCAGTTGTCTTGTCACTGGATTCAGGTGGACTCAGGTCCACGAATTGCGCAACTCTTCCTCACTTTAATCCAATTCACTGCGCAAGTAATTCTTATCCAACTTCATCTATCAACCATCTTAGAACTCACGGCTCCAAACTTTCAACCCCACTGGATGAAATGAATGGTCATAATCATTATTGATTGACAGACAGACACAAATCCGCTGATTTTAAAAATGATCTAGACTTCCAGTTTGAATTAGTCAAATTGGGTACTAGGAATTAGTCAAATGTGATACTAGGAATTAGTCAAATTGGGTACTAGGAATTAGTCAAATTTGGTACTAGGAATTAGTCAAATTTGGTACTAGGAATTAGTCAAATTGGGTATTAGGAATTAGTCAAATTGGGTACTAGGAATTAGTCAAATTTGGTAATAGGAATTAGTCAAATTGGGTAATAGGAATTAGTCAAATTGGGTACTAGGAATGATCAAATTGGGTACTAGGAATTAGTCAAATTGGATACTAGGAAATGTCTTGGGAAGTGAAGGTGGCCAGTGTGATACTAACCCCTTCACCCACATAGTACCTATTGGTTTATACAATTGTGGGTCTGGCACCATATGCCACATGTGTTCTAAGATGTGTTAAAGGGTTTGTTACTTTACTGTACACATGATTGGGCCAGGTTTAGTTTACAGAACTCTTCAGAAAGTTGAGTTATTTTCTTGTTTAAGGTTTAATTAAATAGTAATTTGCAACAAGTTGAAAGATCTGGGCAAAACACTTTATGGAAGTTAAAAGCATCAGCAAATCACTTTTATACAACAAGTTAAAGACAGGAGTAAAACACTTTTATACAACAAGTTAAAGACAGGAGTAAAACACTTTTATATAATAAGTTAAAGGCAGGAGTAAAACACTTTTATACAACAAGTTAAAGACAGGAGTAAAACACTTTTATAATAAGTTAAAGACAGGAGTAAAACACTTTTATACAACAAGTTAAAGACAGGAGTAAAACACTTTTATAATAAGTTAAAGACAGGAGTAAAACACTTTTATACAACAAGTTAAAGACAGGAGTAAAACACTTTTATACAACAAGTTAAAGACAGGAGTAAAACACTTTTATATAATAAGTTAAAGACAGGAGTAAAACACTTTTATATAATAAGTTAAAGACAGGAGTAAAACACTTTTATACAACAAGTTAAAGACAGGAGTAAAACACTTTTATACAACAAGCTAAAGACAGGAGTAAAACACTTTTATATAATAAGTTAAAGACAGGAGTAAAACACTTTTATATAATAAGTTAAAGACAGGAGTAAAACACTTTTATACAACAAGTTAAAGACAGGAGTAAAACACTTTTATACAACAAGCTAAAGACAGGAGTAAAACACTTTTATACAACAAGTTAAAGACAGGAGTAAAACACTTTTATAATAAGTTAAAGACAGGAGTAAAACACTTTTATACAACAAGTTAAAGACAGGAGTAAAACACTTTTATACAACAAGCTAAAGACAGGAGTAAAACACTTTTATATAATAAGTTAAAGACAAGAGTAAAACACTTTTATATAATAAGTTAAAGACAAGAGTAAAACACTTTTATATAATAAGTTAAAGACAAGAGTAAAACACTTTTATACAACAAGTTAAAGACAGGAGTAAAACACTTTTATACAACAAGTTAAAGACAGGAGTAAAACACTTTTATACAGCAAGTTAAAGACAGGAGTAAAACACTTTTATATAATAAGTTAAAGACAGGAGTAAAACACTTTTATACAACAAGTTAAAGACAGGAGTAAAACACTTCTATACAACAAGTTAAAGACAGGAGTAAAACACTTTTATATAATAAGTTAAAGACAGGAATAAAACACTTTTATACAACAAGTTAAAGACAGGAGTAAAACACTTTTATAATAAGTTAAAGACAGGAGTAAAACACTTTTATACAACAAGTTAAAGACAGGAGTAAAACACTTTTATATAATAAGTTAAAGACAGGAGTAAAACACTTCTATATAAAAAGTTAAAGTCAGGAGTAAAACACTTCTATACAACAAGTTAAAGACAGGAGTAAAACACTTTTATATAACAAATTAAAGACAGGAGCAAAACACTGTTTCTATACAAGTTAAAGACAAGATAAAAATGCTGATGCTAAACTAGTTTAAGACAGGAGCAAATTTGTAGTTTTACTGCAGTTCAAGCCATTTAATTGAAAGTTGTATGCTATTTCCTGTTACCTTTGACCTCCTTACCATATATATTTTCAGGTGGAGTACCTTTATTCACTTGTATATCAAGTGCTTGATCTAGTGACCCAGAAAAAGTAAGTAGAGGTTTGGTTGATAGTTTGTATTACATTTGTGTGTGTGTATATATATATATATATATATATATATATATATATATATATATATATATATATATATATATATATATATATATATACACACACACACATACACAGGGTGTATTTATAATGACTGTGCAGTGTTTGAAAATATTGCCGGTCCACGTTTTGTATTTACCTGTTATTAGGGGCGTTCATTTGAAACCCATTCCAATGGCTTTATTACAAAAGCATGAAAGAAACATTAACAGGTGTGGTAGAATTAAACAAAGCATTCATTTTGAATGAATTATGCACCATGGGTTGGTCAGAAGAAGTCGCCGTAGGCATTCAGGCAAGTATCTCATTGCTTAGGTAGGCGGCAAATGCCGTCCGCAAAAAAAAGGATTGTGGTTGCACACTGAACCAAGTGTTTACCACGTTCATTATGTCTGCATCTGTGTGAAATCGTTGCTCTTTCCGAACAAATGAAAAATCACATGATGACAAATCAGGACTATAGGCTGGATATTGCAGAATTTCCCACTTCTTCCTTGCTAATGCTTCCTGCACAATCTTTGCGACATGCGGACGAGCATTATCGTGCAACAAAATCACACCGCGAGAAAGTATGCCGGGTCGTGTATTCTTGATGGCATTTTGCAGCTTGTATGAGTTTGCAAGTAGTGGGTAGAGTTGATGTTGACACCAGGTTCTTTAAAGTCAGCCAACAATAGCCCTTCATGGTAAAAAAATGCGCTCAGCATAACCTTAACAGCGGAAACCTGTAACTTGAATTTTTTGGCTTTCGGTGATCCAGCATGCTTCCATTGCATGCTCTCTCTTTTGCTGCTCGGCTTAAAGTGGTGACACCATGATTCATCGCCTGCCACTATGCGGAAGAGAAATGCATCACCCTCCACTCTGTAACGCAGTAAGTGGTTCAAACACCATCCCATGTGTTCCTCTTTTTGGTGGTCGGTCAACATCCGTATTACCCTCTGAAAATGCCTTCCGATATTGCAGTTTCTTACGAACGACCTTTTGAATTGTCCCAATTGACACATCAAATTCTTTCGCTAGCGAACGTATCCTTCGACAACGGTTCATCTGTACTGCTGTAACAATTTTGGTGGTGGTTTTTTTCTGTTGCAACTATATGCGCTTGTCCCGGCTGTCGAAGATCTGTCGTGAACTGACGTCCTTTCCGAAACATTTGTGCCCAGTCTGTCACTGTTGTCTTCGACACACATTTGTTACCTTACGCTGCCTGCATTCTTCGATGAATGTACACTGGTCGACATCCTTCAAATGAAAGAAACTGAATCACCGCTCTTTGAGCTTCTTTGGGCAGATTTTGGATCAACCCGGCCATTTCCTCAACGGTCAGAAACAGAACCTATGCATCATGGGACGATAAGCACTTGCTCTTTTATTCATTGGTCAGTATTTATCACATGATCATGTTCAACGTACGCAATTACGTGCAGTGCGGCACGAGCGGATTTCAAATGAATGCCTCTTATATGCTGCATGAACTTTACAGAGGGTGAATACAAAACTTGGACCGTCAATAATTTCAAACACTGCACAGTCATTAAAAATACACTCTGTATATGTATGAATATTTAAATAAAATACAGGGTCTTTTTTACTTGTTTTGGGTATATGTTGCTAGCCCCATATTTTATAGACCAGACAGCGGTAGATGGGTGATGTGATAAAATATTACACCCACCACTTTTACTTCTGGGACATTTTCAGGTACCCATTTCAAGGTGGGTCAAGCCGGGTGTCCGGGTCAGTTTAATCGGTCTTGATATAGGATGGAACATGTGATCACCAGACAGGCAGGCAGGTGTGCTAGCCTCTGCAGAATGTCACGGTCAACCTCAGGTTGATTTTCTAGGCTATTTTTACATTTTGTAGTTTGCCATTGGTTTCTGAACGAGAAGCCAGTGTTTAAGTCCGACTTAATGCTGGTGTACTAGTAATGAAAGTCCTACCTTGTCATCTGAGCACCGGATGTTCAAGAGCGAGCATGGCACGGTATATACTTCTGTGTTTTTTTTTTTATGCAATGTTGGATTTAATTTTTATGTTTTGTCACTCGCTTGCTTTGAACTCAAGTGTAGTCCATTCACATTACTAGTAGTGGCACTGGGCTGAAATTTGCTTGTGGGTTATCTTTTGCTATTACCAGTGTCCCTCGCCATCAGGCAAACCCACTCCGACTTCAGAGATACTTGTAAGTTACATCCCAAAGTCAAGGCGAGAAGTCAACATTTTAATCCAACTGTCCAGTGTAGGAGTTGAACCCCCTACCTCATTATCAGCACACCGGATGTTTAAGAATGTGTGGTCTATCCATTCAGCCATGCTGAACTCTGTTGGATTTAATATTTTGTTTTCTTTTCATGCTTTCTTGAGGTTACATTTGTGCTTTTTGCTGTTTTGTTAAATTCAAAACAATGTTTTCCAGTTGTGAAGTTGAAAAATGAAGAGGCACACAATATTTTGCACAATTTATTGCCTGGCTTATTTGGCTTTATCTTGTCATTTTGTTAAATGACATATTTTTATTATTTTGCATGTTTTGTTGAATTTAGTTGTTTTCTTTATCTATCCAAGCTTAATTGAATTTCTAATTTTTCTTGGAAACAAATTCAGATATGAAAGGGAACTGGTCACCCTACTTCATTATGCTGTGACCTAATATATGTGGAGGCCAAACACTTCACACCTTGACAGCAATATTGGCCAAGGATCTGCCTACCTACAGAGAGGCATTTTAGGTGTCATTCATCATGTGCTATGCTGATAAGCGTGGGCGGTCAAGTTTTGCCATCTCACTCGATCACCAGAGTCGTGGATCTGCTCAGTGTTCTTTTCTCTGCCATGCCATGTGGCCAAGCCATCCAGGTATTTACTTCTCTGCCCTCCCCTTGTTCTCTTCCCCTCGATCTTGCCAGTTGTCACCAAGTTCTCCAAGTCATTTCTTCTCATAAAAAAGTTTGACTGTCTACGTCTACTTTCTCTAATCAGTTTACGATTTTCATTTGTATCTTGTAGGTCTTGGTATTGGTTTTCTGGCTGTCCGTGGTATTTTTTGCATTTTCCTCAGAAACCACATATCTACAGCCATCAGATGTTTTTCAGCTTGACTGCTCATTGTCCACGCTTCACACCCATACAAAAGTACAGGTTCTATGTAGCACCGCAACATTCTTTTTCTCATTGCAAATAACATCTTGTTATTGATCAGTATGTTTTTCATCTTGCAAAAGGTTACCTTCACCATGGCGATTCTTGTTCTAATCTCTTCAAGGCATCTTCTATCAAATGCCATGACTGTTCCAAGATAATTGTACTGATTCACTTGTTTAAGAATATTCCCATTTACTTGTATATTACATTGTGGTATTTCCTTCTTCCCAATGACGTCCATAATCTGTGTCTTATTACAATTATTAGGGTGTAACCAGGTCATGAATCGGCACAGCACATATCTTCTGGCTGGGATTAAGCCTAGCTGGCAATGTTTTGTCCACAAATTTTAGGAGTTTCAATGTCAACAGAATCAACCAGTGCCCAGAGGTAGACTATGCTTGAAGTACTTTGGGATCGTGTGTATGGTGCAGAAGGACAGGTAGTATACCAGCCAGTGTATATGAACACGCAAGTCAGGTTTTAGTTGACAGTATAAAGTTTATTTGTACTTGATGACCAAGGGTTGATGTTAGCTTCCACTCAAGTCAAAGGCCGGATCTTAACTACCCTTGCCAACCCAATACGTCACGATTGAGCATCTCTCCCCGCTTTCAGTCTCAATGCTCAATCGTGCTGTATCTGTTTCCCACTAGATCCTAATAATACCCCAGTACCCCATTACTGTTACACCTCCCCATGTTTATTAAAGACTTTTCCTTATAAAGGAAAAATCTTTACTCCTAATCCCCTTACTCTATTCCCTCTTTTTCTTTACTTCTCGCAGTTCCTCTAATCTTCCCCAAACCAACTCCATCTTAAGTAAATATTCTATTTCTTTAACTCTTTCCCCTGCTATATATCAACCCACTTCTTCTTCGTTTCTGGCCCTTCAAAACATAACATATTTAATAACATTTAAATCTCAACTTTATACAACACATCATAACACGTCTTCTTAATTACTTCTTCTCTTCTTAAGCAATCTGCTTAAAACTTCAAACGCTATACTCTTCTGATACCTACTCCCTATTTTCATCACCAACCACACTAATTCTCCACTTTTAATCAACCTGAAATCACTCTCACACGATAGAAAGACAAAGAATCGGTGGCCACCGGTATTTAAAAGAAGCAGTAGAACTCTTCCACACAAAGACCACACTCAGCTACGTCACACACCCCCTTTACCAAACCATACTCCTTTACCCTCCTATGTCATTTGAGACTTTATGTAATAAAGTCTAAAACCACACTCACCTAAATCACACACCATTACCACTCATTATGGTAAACGCTTACGCTGCTATCTACAGCATCAAAAACATTATTCACATCCAATTGTCTATATATTACAGACACTACTACTTTTATGTCTCTGAACCTTACTTTAACCTCTCATTGTAATGTCAACCACAAAATACGTCCCGAGGACACAATTAAAAATCAAGACCTGTTCCAATACAGATCACTTCACATAATATACCTCTCTTGCCCCCTTACTGTCCATTTATTATGGGCACAACTACTCAAATCTCCCTTCATGCCGTTACTAACAGCAACAATATCCTATCCCTGCCTTTAACTTTATCCCAGCCCATCTCAAACACCCCATGTCATTATGTCTCGACTACACCCTTACACCCCTTTATTATTGTACTGTTATCCACAGTGTCTAATCACTCTTCAGATTTAAACATGGATTCAATTCATGTTTTTGTCTGGGGTAACCCGTTACCCTCTTCTTTTTCTATAACCCCGCAATCCTGTGTACATCATGGTTCTTCTGACCCCATGTAAACCATGTTTAAAACTTTCTCCTCATTTACCCCACTGCTATATTAATCTTTTCTTCCCCCATATGGCTTCTAATCCATATATTTCCAATTAATGCTGACTTTAGTGTAACTCTAAACTTCCCCATACCATCTCAACCTCTCTACGCTGATTATCACAGCAACCTTGCTAGTAGCATATACATCAACTTGTTATTCACAAGGAGAATATGTCTCTCTTCTAGTCTCCAGTTTATTACTATTTTCTGAACAAAGGACCCCACATAAATGTCTCTCTTCTAGTCCCCAGTAGTTTATTACTACATTCTGAACGAAGGATTAAAATAAAGCCCTATGTATTCTAGACAAAACCATGTAAATCAAACCTAACTAATTTCCAACATGTATTTACAAACACACAAGACAATTCACTTAAATTATAAATTAAACGAGATACAATCAAAACAGAACATCATACCCCCCCAAACTTTTTACATCATTTATGTTTTCCCACATATTAATTAAAGGTATGATGATGACGGTGATGATGATGGTGATGATGATTAAAATAATACAACATACATCCTAATCTATTGTTACCTAATACTACTGGTCTCTTTTACGGACCAATAGTTTGTACGTAAAAGTCTACGAACACCATAATCCTATTCTAAAATAATAACAATCATTTTACAGGACCAAATCGAGCAACAACAAAAAAACATATTATATATGAGGCATTAAAACTCAGAGTCCATAAAACAAGATAAAACAATTGTCTTCTCTCTACAGAGAAGGTTTTCAAAAAAATACAACTCCCTTCAAATTACTACATATAGTGGCCCATCAACCTTGGCCTCCCATAACCGAGAAAACAAAACACCTCACTGCTACGTATGTATATCTGTTAACTACAGACTAACTTCTTTAATTTAGAACAATATTTGTTCTCCTCAACCACAATCCTTACTCCACAATTGACCGTTCCATTTTCTGGAAGTCAAACTAACTTCTTACACATCACATTATTTGTAATTCAATCACTGTAAACTACAGGTCAACTCATTTCACCTATCTCAATGTTACCACAAAGTACCAGTGGTCAATTATTTCCCTTGGATTTATTCCAAGTATTTCTACAACTAACTATTTTTATTACCGTTAACCACGGTATCTCTAACCTTTTACGTCCAACAAAACTTTGTCTCTCACCAATACAACCAACTCTACTTTTTAAGTTTCTCGTCTATCCGACGCAATTTACTTAAACACATTATCTTCCAACATCTCACCACGACTACTCTAAGCTATCCTCAGGTCTCTCCTAGCATTCTTGTATCGTGACGATAATCAAACTGGTCATCCTTGTCGGAACACCTTCTCCAACATTCATTTAACCAACCTTGTTTACCTCTGTACCTTTCACTCCATTTCCTATTTATCGGGACTCTTCCAGAACAGCAACCCACTCCACTTATAACTGACAGCAGAGCTCACTTTTAGGCATTCTTGCTTCGATGCATCCCTGTCAACAATACTAAACATATTTTATGAAACATCATTCAGAATGTTAACACTGTTTCCGTCAACTTGTCACACAACTTTCCTAACTTTTTTTTTTTTCAACGTCAGACATTTTAACGAAACGACATCACAATTCTCTAATCACGTTCTTTCTATCTCTCAATTTTCGCATACCCTATTTTCATTTATCAACCAGTCTTCGTATATTCACACGGACAATGATACACAACCTCGCTTAGGCGACATCACCAAACCTCTCTCCTACTTCTTTCGTCACGACAACACCTGTTTGACTACAGTTATACTCACGTATGAACAACGCACAACCAGACGAATTATTCCAGAGGATTTTCTCAATTCACTTCTTTCTTATATCTCTACTTTACTCAATCACTCACTCCTATATGAAGGTCAGATCTTATACATTACCTCTCGCAACTTATATCGCTTTCACAGCACTATCTACTATCTCTTCAAAACAAACTTCATTCCAACAGATCACTAACCTCGTAACTATCATTCTATACTTCTCCACACACAACAACTTTCTTCTTTCTTCTTTCTCCGCAAACATCCACTTCTACAGTCTTTTACTTTTATTCTCACGTTCAACTGGCTATTTTACCCCCAGGATATTCAGTTCCTCCTCAATCAATATCTCCTCACCAGACACTCTCGGTTCACTTATCAACCATACTATACTTCTCAAACTCCCAAGCGAAATTATCTCAGACATCACGTCATAGCTCTGAGTCAAAGCATTTCTAGTACTTAGTTTATCTCTCACCCTCTACTAATTCTGTGCTGAATCTACCCTATTTTACTTACAGCGGTTATACATCACTCGACGTGATTAACTCTCCATTCTTTCCATTCCGGACAAAGGAGTATTTTTACCTAGTTTACTCTCCCTACACCGGAATCAAAAACCAAATATTCTGTACGTATCCACGTAAAATATCATTTTTCCGTAATTCTCTATCCTCAACAACACCATCGCCTACCCTGTGCCATGCGATTCTACACCAAAAAATTCATATGCCTATTTTAGACAGCTCACCTATCTATATGTTCAAACCGCAGTTCTTCTCATAAGCCAAAACTATTTCATTTTCCTTCTTCACCCAAGGAATTTTTAACCGTTATAGAGTGTGTCCAAGTTAAATATTTCATTGTCTCTCAATACATTAACCCGTCTTTCTCTTATCATGTCATCTTCACTATCTGTTGTAAACCTGTTAAAGTACTCAGGTCTTAAGGTCATAAGGTCTTCTATTTTACTTAAGTCACTTTCTGTCGTTGAGTAAATTCCCGCTATCTGTCTACTATTTGTCTTCTTAAATGTTTTCTTCTTATTTCCTTTATTTGCGTCGGTCTGCTCACTGTTCCCTGTATACCTTATGTAACGTTTGTACCTCCCCATTTCGTCTTCAGATGACACACTAACAATTGTTCCCTCATCAGATTCATTATAGTAGTTCACCGCAGCCATGTCGACTCTATTCTCATAGTCGCCTTTAGAACGTCTGACTTTCTTTCTCTTTCTTGGTATTCGTCTCTTAGCTTTCCCTACTTTCTTGTCATACAAAGCAGTATCTTGTTCCAAAGAGTCACTAACCAAAATTCTGTCCGTCTGTCCACCAGCAACAATACCGTATGAGGGAACATCACTCTTCGATTCAGGATCTGCTCTTATTGCACTTCTCTCATTTTCTGAATCATCCGTATTAATATCTGTTTCAGCATCACTATAACATTCGGCGGTAGGAATATCTTCTCCGTAACCTGAACTCTGGCAGCTAATATTCCTACACCATTTGGGAATTAGTTTCATGTCTATAGCTGAGGAACTTGACACGGCACTACCTCTATTAACAAGCATACTATTCCTTTGCTTAATACTTTTCTTCACCCGTCTTTTAACATCTTTGGCACTTATCTGTTTATCTTTCTTAATTTCAACCTTGTCTCTCTTAGTCAAATGAGTTGGTTTAGACTGAGTTTCTATTAAATCAGTTTGACTTCCCTTTGTTATCTTGCTGGCTGGTTGTACCTGGACCTTTTTCTCTACTGTATCTACCTGAGTCTGTGTACTATTTTCTATCGTATTACCTGCCTGCGTCTGTGTTTCTCGGTTTCTTTTCTTTACTAATATCGTCGTCTTCTTTTCCTGTCTACTAGTCACATTCGCAACCATTTTAGGATTAGTCTGTATTTTATTTACAGGTTCAACTCTGTCTCTTACACCTGAGTTTAGATATTGTCTTTGCCTTTTCTCTAACCAGTCGTCACGTCTTTTTCTAGCAGTTGCACTGTGAGAGGGCCAGTCCCATGATTTCTTTGAAAGGTTTCTCTCACGCCCACCCCTATACCAGTTTGACCTTTCTGTATTACGTCCGTTCTTCTTACCGTCTCTTACCCTATAAGCATTTGGCTTTGGTTCGTCATACCCATATTGTCTTTTGTCTTTATTAAGCAATGGCTGTCTCCTGTTATTCATTCCTACTCCATTACAATCTACCATAATTCTATAAGGGTCTTGTCTAATCGTTCTGTTCTTCAACGTTTCCAGAAAATTCTCTACTTCCGTAATTGACTCCTTTAATTCCCCTAACCATGTACTAACACGTTGTAATTCCCCACTCAAGTAATTCATATTTCTTCCTTTTTAAATATCTATCAACCTGAAACAATCTTTTTACTTCTTCTTCTGCATATTCTTGAACTCAGCCGAAATTATGCCTGTTTCTCCACTGTGCTGTGATGGAACTGTTATGCTGAAATATTTCTTTATATATCACTAAATCAATTTCACAGTCGTACTTATCTAAATTAACTATATGATTCACACAAGAGAATTGTTCAATTTGTCAATTGTACGTAAAATTACCTATGTTCGTTATCGGTTAGAATACGCCAGGAGTCTTGTTCCGCTATGCTGAAATATACTTAAACAGAGCAAGCAAACAACCACACAATTTCAACTTCTTAATTTAAGGAATACACTCACTTGTTTTGGAAAACTATAGTTAGTTTCTGGGTTTGAGAACCACACAATTTCAACTTCTTAATTTAAGGAATACACTCACTTGTTTTGGAAAACTATAGTTAGTTTCTGGGTTTGGGAACCACACAATTTCACCTTCTTTTTGTTTCCTGACTCAAGCACGTACTTTCCTCGACTCGTTCGATCACCAGGAGCCTGTTTCAGTTGAAAAATCAGTCGCGGAGTTCAGGTAGACTGTCTCTTCTCCCAAGTAATTTCGTCACTTCTCTAGGGATGCCGGGATAATCTTCAACCCCTGGTCGGGTCGCATCTGAGATATCTAGCCTTTGTTTTCACCCCGGGTGGGGCACATCATCGACGTCTTGAGATAGCGACAACGTAAGCGGCGATTTGAAATTAGCAAAACTCAGGCTATGGTAAGCCCTTTTTGAAACGCTAGAGTTCAGACAACGGCTATGACCAGCCCCTTGATAACGCTGAAGTTCAGACAACGGCTATGACCAGCCCCTTGATAACGCCAAAGTTCAGACAACGGCTATGACCAGCCCCTTGATAACGCCAAAGTTCAGACAACGGCTATGACCAGCCCCTTGATAACGCCAAAGTTCAGACAACGGCTATGACCAGCCCCTTGATAACGCCAAAGTTCAGACAACGGCTATGACCAGCCCCTTGATAACGCCAAAGTTCAGACAACGGCTATGACCAGCCCCTTGATAACGCCAAAGTTCAGACAACGGCTATGACCAGCCCCTTGATAACGCCAAAGTTCAGACAACGGCTATGACCAGCCCCTTGATAACGCCAAAGTTCAGACAACGGCTATGACCAGCCCCTTGATAACGCCGAAGTTCAGACAACGGCTTTCGGCCTCTGTATTTGCAGATTACTGAACTGATTACTGAATTTTATTGGGCATCACTTCACACCACGTGCCGAGACTGTTTCTAGGAGTTATTTGACCGGAGCATGGAACAATAACAAGCGTCTCCCGACCTTGACAAAACCGATTCGAGAAAACGTCTGTTCTAAATACCTTCTTGTTTAGGCAGTCTGGTCTGGATCCTTTGAAGGTTTCCTAGTACTTCGCGTGGTGGCCGGGACGGCCAAATCCAGTATCGTGGTTAGACGGCACCATTTCGTGTCCTATACCAGTGTATATGAACACGCAAGTCAGGTTTTAGTTGACAGTATAAAGTTTATTTGTACTTGATGACCAAGGGTTGATGTTAGCTTCCACTCAAGTCAAAGGCCGGATCTTAACTGCCCTTGCCAACACAATACGTCACGATTGAGCATCTCTCACCCTTTCACTCTCGATGCTCAATCGTGCTGTATCTGTTGCCCACTAGATTCTAATAATACCCCAGTACTCCTCTCTTACTGTTACACCTCCCCATGTTGAATAAAGAATTTTCCTTATAAAGGAAAACTCTTTACTCCTAATCCCCATACTCCATTCCCTCTTTTTCCTCTAATCTTCCCTAAAATCAGCTCAAGTTTGAGTAAATAATATCTCTTTTAACTCTTTCCCAGTCATATGGTCTGCTAGTAACCCCCCCCCCCATATACTTCATCTTCGAACTTTCTTTGTATAATACCACGTATGGTAACCCTGTTAATCCAAACAGTCCTTCTTTCCTTTTTATTTCCCCAAAATTATATAGCTATCTACTATATGTTTCTACTTTTCTGGTTCTTTCTTAGCTCCTCCTGTTTCCTGTATCAAATATACATATTATAAGAACAGCTCATAAATTCTTTATCGAAATTTTTTTACTTATAAAATTTCTCACTCTTCCAAAACCCAGGACGTACAAAAACAATGTAGTTAGAAAAAGTAAAGAAGCGGTGCGCACCTAGTAAGAAGCATAAAGAATGAATACACGACATGACCACTCACCCTTTACCTCCCTTGCCAATAAAAAAATTTTGTAAAATAATTTTTTTTTTTAAACACCTTATGAAATACATCTTTGTTCGTTATAAAACAATTTGGCATAAGTTTTCATAAAGCTTATACATTCTACATTGACATTGCCAACCACAATTCTGTTCCTTTTTCGTTATCTCACCTTCCACCATGAGCCCATGTTCATATTTTATGAACACCTTTAATAAAATTAAAGCTGATATTTCACAGCACCTATTTCTTGCCCCCGTACTTCCCATACTGCCATTTATGAACACAGTGACGTGTGTGCAAGCCCTGGATACGTCTATCCATTCGTGTACACACGTTCACCAACCCTGGTTTCCCACTAATTTACAAATGCACAGCATTGCTTAACTATATCAACATTCAGGTCATCTAAGCTTCCCCCTACCTTATATCAGTGGACGATTTAGTTTTTATTAACTCCTTTCCGAACGAAAACCTTAAGCAAAACTCTTATATTTGAAAATTAAACTTAATTAACTAACTTCATAACTTATTTACTAATCAAGTAACTTAATATACAAAACCATTTATGTAATCAAGATCAAATCACACAAGATGTCATAACTCCAAATTAATATAAGGAAAAACACATTTTTAAAATAACATGCATCAAATCAGAATAAAACACCTTACTTCTAGCTATCACTATTGGACACTTTTACGGCCCAATAGTTTTTATCAACTCAAATGCTAGGAACACAATCACCCTATTCTAACTCAATAAATCAACTAACCACAATCATTTTTCAAAACCAAAACAAAAAAAAAAAAACTTATAATGAGGGACTAAAACAACTAAACATTAGCCATCATTTTCCAGAACCAACTCAATCATAACAACTTATTATATATGACTCATGACTCAAACAATTACAACTACGTATAGTGACCCACCAACATTGGCCCCTCATACTAAGTAAAATAACGTATATCTATTTATACAGGTCATTCCAGTATATCTATGATGCCGAGGAAAGGCCAGATTGACACATAATTATGGACAGACCAGAACAAATCATTATTGTGCGCCTCAGAACAGGACACAATAGGTTACACAATCACATGCATTCAAAATTCAAGATTGGTGAATTAGCCATGTGCACATGTGGATTGATGCCACAGACAGCAGATCACATACTCCAAGACTGCCCAAAATCCAACACATCTAGGCAAACCTTCTGGCCTAGAGCAACAACAGTGGAAGCTAAACTCTATGGATCACTGAGTGAACTAAAAAAGACAGTTAAATTCATACAAGTGACAACATTGCAGTTATAGACATATTTCAAGCGAATGAAAGAAGAAGAAGACACATAATCAGACTGCTACTGGTACCATTAGTATTGGGACTCTTCACTGGCTGATGAAGATGTGGACGTAGCTCGTATTGGAATGTCCAGACTGCTGTGATGTGGGTTCTGGATGCCACTTGAAGTTTTGTGTGTTAGTATAGTCTCAGCTAGTGTTCTTGTTTGTTGTCATCTAGAAAATCCAAGGGTGGTTCAGGAGAGGATGGTGCAGATGATGGTGGAGAGAACGGAGATGCAAATGAGCAAGTAAGTTTTCTGTGAAGTTTATCCAATCTTGTGATCTCTCTCTCTCTCTTTTTCTCTCTCTCCCTCCCCTCCTCTCTCTCTCCCCTTTCCCTCCCTATCTCTCTCTTCTGTCTCTCTCCCCCCCCCTCTATGTCTGTCTGTCTCCCTCTCTCCCCTCCCCTCTCCCTCCCTCCCCCTGTATCTCTCTCCCCTTTCCCTCCCCCTCTCTCTCTCCCTCTTCCCCCTCCCTCTCTCTCTTCCCTTTTCTCTCCCCTCTGTCTCTCTCTCTCTCCCTCTCTTTCCTTCCCTCTCTGTCTCTCTGTGGCGAATTGAAGTGAGCTGGAGGAATATCTCTCTTTCTCTCTGGCTTTGAATGAGATGATTGCGGGCCTATGTTTCATTGGAGGATGATTTTTCTCTAAATCGCTCTCCCTCCTTCCTACTCTCCCTCTTCTCATGCTCCTCTTGGAGTAAGGTGGAGTTCCATTGCAGATTAAAGGGAAGACAAAGAAGTCAGTACCCTTCTGGTGTGCTTAATGGCTGATGTGTGAGCAGAAGCTTGTATGTATATGGTCTACTTCCAGCAGGATGTGGGGGTGCTGGATTACTGAATACTGGTGCACTGGGACGTCTTCCTTGGAGAAATCATTCTGCACTCCCTCCTCATCCTTAGTTTGCATTATATTACTAAATTGTTTATTTTTTTTTCCTTTTGCTCTTTATCCTCCACTGAGGTAAAGGCCCTCAGCCAACTTACTCCAACCCGTTGTATCCCTTACCATCTCCTGCAGCCCCCTCTGTACTCCCAATATTATTCATCTCTGTCTGTAATTCTCCTTTCTGTGTGTTGTTAGCTCTCCCCCTATTTTGTTTGTCTTATGGGTTCAGACAAGAAACTGTCTACTTATTTTATTCTCAGGTTTTCTCAGTCTGTGTCCTATCTTGTGGGTTCAGACAAGGGACTGTCTACTTATTTTATCCTCAGTTTTTCTCAGTCTGTGTCCTATCTTGTGGGTTCAGACAAGGGACTGTCTAGTTATCGTATCCTCAGTTTTTCTCAGTCTGTGTCCTATCTTGTGGGTTCAGACAAGGGACTGTCTACTTATTTTATCCTCAGTTTTTCTCAGTCTGTGTCCTATCTTGTGGGTTCAGACAAGGGACTGTCTAGTTATCGTATCCTCAGTTTTTCTCAGTCTGTGTCCTATCTTGTGGGTTCAGACAAGGGACTGTCTAGTTATCGTATCCTCAGTTTTTCTCAGTCTGTGTCCTATCTTGTGGGTTCAGACAAGGGACTGTCTAGTTATCGTATCCTCAGTTTTTCTCAGTCTGTGTCCTATCTTGTGGGTTCAGACAAGGGACTGTCTAGTTATCGTATCCTCAGTTTTTCTCAGTGTGTGTCCTATCTTGTGGGTTCAGACAAGGGACTGTCTAGTTATCGTATCCTCAGTTTTTCTCAGTGTGTGTCCTATCTTGTGGGTTCAGACAAGGGACTGTCTAGTTATCGTATCCTCAGTTTTTCTCAGTCTGTGTCCTATCTTGTGGGTTCAGACAAGGGACTGTCTAGTTATCGTATCCTCAGTTTTTCTCAGTCTGTGTCCTATCTTGTGGGTTCAGACAAGGGACTGTCTAGTTATCATATCCTCAGTTTTTCTCAGTCTGTGTCCTATCTTGTGGGTTCAGACAAGGGACTGTCTAGTTATCGTATCCTCAGTTTTTCTCAGTCTGTGTCCTAACCAACACAAGCATCTTCTCCTCACTTCTTAGTTCAGTGGAATGTGTTTAGTTCTCTCCATGAACTCCACATTGGTGGTTCTGTCATATCATTTTAGTCCTACCATTATGTGCGGGCACCAATTAATAATTGTTTGTAATTTATTAGTAATTCTTTTAGTTGTCCATGTTTCTCATTCTTACAATGATTTATCATTGGCACTAAATATTCCAAGTTTGGTACTAAGTTTGATTTCCACAAATTTCCCAGTGGTAGCTTTTATTTTAATATTTCTGTGTGTTCCACCATTTTTTTTTTCACTCGCTCGCTTTGAACTCAAGCGTTGTCCATACACACTACTTCTAGTAGTGCTGGACTGAATTTTGCGTGTGGATTAGCTTTCCCTATTAACAGTGTCCCATGTTATCAAGTGAGCCCACTCCAACTTCAGAGGTACTTGTAATTTACGCCCCCCAAGCCAAGGACGACAGGCCAACATTTTAGTCCAACTGACTAATGTAGGGATTGAACCCCTTACCTCAACATCAGCACATCGAATGTTTAAGAACACGCATTCTTATCCATTCAGCCATGCTGACCTATATTCCCCCATCTTTATTCACATTGCTTCCCAAATAGATGTATGACTCAGCCACTTGAAGTGAGATTTCACCTAGGAAGATTGGGTTGTTATTTGCTTGGTTTAATCTCATTATCTTCCAAGATTCACTGCCATACAGCAAAACTGGTTTTATATAGCATTTCAGTACTACTCATTCCACTAGCATGATATCATATATTGTGTTTTATGTTGCAGTTTCTGCCGTTGGATGACATTCCTAATGGTGAAGGGTCATACACAAAGGAACAGGATGTTACAACCAATAAGGTAACCTTATTTCATTTTGTCACTTGATGTCACAACCTGAAAGGTTAGCTGTTTGGTGATATTACAACCAATAATTATAGACAATAATTTCAAAGCGAATGAACGAAGAAGAAGGAAACCATATAACACTGATTATTAGATGCCACAGCTGCTTATGAGTCTCCAAGAAGATGAAATCGAAGAAAAGCAATTATTTAAAAAACAAGTATTTATTTCATCTTGTTTGGCAGGGTGACCGGTTACATAAGAAAGTACTGAGGTGGCACCCTGGCAGAACTACACTACTGGGGTTAGCCTTGCCAATTTAAAAGTATCTTGTTGACCAAGAAGAAGAGGCTGACCATGTAAACAATGGGCAGAGTCCAAGGGAAGGGGCTTATATGAAGCCCATAAAAGGGCACAGTCCCGCTGTTTATGCTTCACCTCGACACTGCATGGAACAGGAGGAACAAGATAAGATTTTGATGTGTTTGTGTGTGTGCCAAAATAAGATCACCATCACAAGAGTAGATGAAAAATGATAAGATAAATAAGAAAAGAAAAAAGCAAATAAGACTGCCTCTAATTGTTTGTTTATTTTTCCCCCAGAGTGTCAGACCTGTGCCAGAAATGCCGACGCGATTAATTCCGCTGGAAGAGTTGGAGAAAGGGGATAACTGCCTGTACAAGTAAGACTGTGTCTGGGCATGTTGCAAAGTATTTCTACAAAAAAGTTAAGTTAGTTATTTAGTGTGGTATCCTTGCACTATGGGCATATCTGTAGGTGCTCAGATCCTTCCCCTCCCCCACGTATGCATCAGTATCTGTTGGCAGTTCTGTGTTGTTTGACGGGACCCCTCATTTTCCCGATGTTCCTCTTGTGTCTGGCTGTGTCAATTCTTACTCCCAAGTCTCTCATTATTGACAACGAAGTGGATTAAATGGCGTCAAAATCCTCCATTCTCATCATCTCTCTAAGAACGTTAATAAATTGAGCAAAATCCAAGGGGTGGACATCTGCAGGGGATGCAGAGCTGGCAAGTTTATCAGCTCGTTCATTTCCCTCAACTCCCGCATGTAAAATACTAAAAATGTTTGGTTTGGTTTGTTCAGTTTGAGTTCAAGAACCCCAGGACCTGGTCAACAAATGCCCGCAGAAGTCGGATGTGTCAGCTAAAAGGCACAATTATCGCAGCTCTGTTGTAAACTCTCACAACACAATTACATCTAAAACAACATTCCGGACAAACGCAGAAGAAGAAGAAGTTCAAGAGCCAGCATCATTGCAATATGGGCATTCCACACATGTTCCACTCCCTTCTTCATTAACTAGACAAGGTGTCTTGTGCCAATGGTAGCCAGATTAAACACCCGCCTGCAGTTTTCCTAAGTACAGAATCAATCCAACAATGACCACCATAATCAAAACTGGCAAGGACAGATCACCATTCTTTGCCTCCGGATGGGCTAACAGACTGAATAAACATGTGCTTAAGCTGTGTCTCTGCTTCCCCACTACACATGTGTGGATCAGCAAAGTGCTTAGCATGATCTGCAGATCTGTCCTCTGTGCAGCAAGATCAGACCAGAATATTCAGACACAAAAAAGGACATTGTAGACTCGGAGCACATCTCTATGGAAGCTGATAAACTTGCTGGCTCTCATCCCCTGCAGATGGCCAGCCCATAGATTGGGCCGATGTTATTAATGCCCTTAGACAGATGTTCAGAGCAGAGGACTTTCCCGCCAGTGAATCCACTTCTTTGTCCAGAATGAGAGACTTGGGAGTAAGAACTGGCATGGCCAGACACGAGAGGCATACAGGGAGAATGTGGGGGGCCTCGTCAAACAACATAGAACTGGAAATATTAGCCTCCGGACACTGATGTATATCATGTTGGGGGAAGGATTTGAGCATCTATGGACTTGTCCACAGTGCAAGGGTGATACCCCAACAGATAACTAACTAACCTCCATTGAATGGGTATCACTGACTTTGCCACTTGTAAATGTAGAGCAGTTCTTTTTCTTTCGCTCACTTTAAATGTGTCTATAGCTTCAATGTTGTCTATTGTACGAATTTAACTTTTTTTTTAAAGTTCACTCACTGGTCCATAGAGTTTATCTTCCACTGATGTTGCTCTAGGCCAGAAGGTTTGCCTAGATATGTCATATTTTGGGCAGTCTTGGAGTATGTGCTGTCTGCTTCACCAATCCACATGTGTTCATGGCTAATTTGTCAATCTTGAATTTCGTATATATGTGGTGGCATAATCTATTTTATCCTGTTCTGAGGCACAGAAATGCAGAGCACTTAAGCAAACATCAAAACATGTTCTTCTAAACTGCCTGTACTTCACTGAACTGATGGAGAAAAGGAAGTAACCACTCAAGTAAAACTGTTGACACATTGAGAGTTGCCCAGACCTTCCTCTCGCAAGCTGGTTGTGGTCAAGGATCACTTTCATTGCACATGAATATCTCTGTAAGTGCCCAGTCTTCTCCTATAGATCTCACAAGGAGAATCTCAGCCCAGCGCACAACCTCCGTACTAAAATTTCACATCTTCAGAAAGGCATATTAGGGAGTTAGTTGCTTGCTTGCTTGTGTTCGTTGGTTTGAGCTCCAACGCAAAGTTGTGTATGTCGGATGAAGGCATCCTGTTGTCCAACATCAGTGTGATGTCATACCGGACTGAGGTTTGCGTGAGTATCGGTTGTCCCATGTCTGGCTTATTGGTGTGCAGACTGGTGGTTCCTCGCCGTACAGGCAGACACTCTCCGACTTCGGAGGAGAGTTAGTTGCATATCCTTATGGGACAGCAGTTAAGTCCCACAGTTTTTGGCTGTTTGTGATTCCTGTACAAGTTTACATTCAATATTTTGCCATTGCTTTCTGAACAACCCGCACTCATACTATTGTATGGAAACCAACACAAGACGGTCTGCTTTCAAATCGCACGTAGCTGTGTTTCGAATGTGGTATGCAGGATTACAATTTGCATTCGTAACCTCTTTGACACAGAGCCGATATTATGGAGTAACCAGGCCATAATTCAGCATGGTGCCTACAGACAGGCTGAGATTAGGCCTAGGTTAGTAATGGTACTTCGTGGGCTTTGGGTATTTCAATGTCAACAGACTCCAGCCCAATGCCACAGGAGTGTAGGCCTGCTTGGTGTAGGTTGTGGTATTTGCTTCTTTGATGGGCTGTATTAATACACTTGCTTATATATACTAGGACATATCATAATGGAGCTATGGTGGTATGGTAGTCAGTGTACTTGTCATCCAAGACGGTGGTCCAGGGATCAATCCACAGCAATGGCAGGATTCTTCTTTCAACCGGTATGGTCCAGGAGTCAATGCGGCTTCATTACATGGGTTCCAGACAGTTTTCTAGAATTTTCTGGGGGGGGGGGGGTGATGCTCTCCCCACCACCTTGTTATCTTTCCATTCCAAGCCTTAAAATAAGCTAGGTCACCGCATGAGGTCAGGCAATCCACTCCCTTACCCACTCTCATTACACTGTAGAACATTGTGAAAAAGACACGCAGTTTATTAGGCAGGGTCAACACCGGTGCTGTACTGATTGGTTAAAAGAATTCTGCCAGGTTATCTGTATGTATAGAACTACAAAAATTAGATGTTTAAGAGCATGCATCTTTCCCATTGCAACATACGCCTGTGAGACCTGGACACTTACGAAACAAGCTGAACAGTGCATAAATGCTTTTGAATATAAATGTTATAGACGGGTTCTAAGAATATCTTGGAGAAAGAAAAGAACAAATGCATCCATACTCCAAGAGCTGAATAGTGAAGAGGGTTATCTATTAAAGGCGATAAAACAAAACAAAAAATTGAAATATTTTGGTAACTTGAAACGTCACAAAAGTTTGGAGAGAACAATAATGATGGGGTATATGACTGGGAAGAGAGGAAAAGGAAGGCCAAAGGGAAGATCAGTGCAGGATGTGGTGGATGATTTCCAGATGGGTGTATCAGATGCGGGACATCTTGCTTATGATCTAGAGGTTTTCCAGAAGGTTGTTATGGGAGCGAGATTCTGCAAAGGACATGCTAATGAATGAATGAATATACGTGGTGAAGCCATCTGCCTGACACTCTGAAGGTCGTCCGTTTATTTTTGGACAGATGTTCTGACCATGAGCATTCAATCTTTCTGGAGACCCCAGCGAGGTCATCACTGGAGCTGCATAGTTAGTGCTTTGTACGATGCTCTCTGCAGGTAACTGGCTGTTCTCCTGAGAGAGACTGAGACAGATACTGTAAACCTCAGTGCTATGAAATCAATTCTCTCGCCTTTAAACACTATTTAATTCAGGCCTTGCTAAAGATTTAATCCTGGACCACTATGTCAGAAAGCAAGAGGATTATCACAACACTCTCGGCTCCTATGAAAGTAATCGGTCATGATGATTTGTTTCAGTAAAAAAGGTGAGGTGATGGGCAACCACTGTGATTTTAACGTGGACATTGGCTACATCAGCACTGACGGCAGTTTACTGCTAGAGATGGGGGACAAGATGCTACTGGGCATGGCACTGCAGCAACACCAGAGGCTTCAGTCAATAGGTAACTATTTTATTATATTGCTCCAATAGCTGAGGAGGCCTGCTCCCTGGCCGAGGGGTTAGCAGCTTTCTCCGTAATCCTGAATACTCTTGTGGTTGACGTGAGTGCGCGAGAATTGGAAGCGGTTCGAGTCGCACCAGTGACTTATGAGAGTATGGAGCCCGGCGCTCAGAAAGTCATGGCGTGCTGATGAGCGTAATCTAGCCTAGGAATCAACATACAGCTGAAAGATGCTGATGTTGACCACAATATCCTGAAACAGAATGGAAACGCGGGGGGAAAAAAAGCTGAGGAGTGGCTGGCCGAGAATGCCGGGTTTTTCTTCAGGAGACCCCAGTTTAAATCCTTGGTAAGGCGTAGATTTATTTCTGTCGGAGGCAAAAAGGAAACCCTAATCTGCACAGTTCTGAGTGCACTAGCCAGTAGCCAGGCGGTCTTTAATTCTTCAGGATCAAGACCCCCCCCCCCCCACCACCACCACCATCACCATCACTACCACCCTGCCCTACACCGCAAGGTGCTATATGCAGCTGATGACAACTTCAGTAGCGCATTGATTATGAATGCAGCTATGTTGTCCCAGCTAGTGACCATGCATGCTACAGCCGCATGTGATGCCAAATGATAAACATCTTAGTCTGGTTTATTTGCTAGGCTTTGTATCAGTCTGTAGTATGTGCATGTATTATTTAAATATCTTGGTTTTGAATATCTACGATGAGGTGGCCATCTGTAAACTGTCCTTATAATTTCATTTTGTTCATCTGCACCATGATGTCATGTACTTAACACTCCTGACATCTTTAACAATATTGATAGGTTACGAGGCAATGGCATGGTTATTGTAATTTGTATCACACTTTTAAGGTTTTCATTTGAAGCCTATTCGTATTATAATCAGTAACATTTGGGACTGGTCACAGGAAATGAAATGTAGACTGCCCACAACAATGCAGCAGTTAAGCAATATTAAGAGCCCATGGCACAACAGCAGCAAACATTAGAGAAACATTTCTGAGGAATTCATCTTTTCTTTAGCAAGACACGGATGTTGAGTTATCGACCATTTCACAATCACAACAGGAGAAAATCAAGGCTGTTAAACTTAAATGTTACAGAAAAATCTAGAATATCAGTGACGGAGAATTGGGAAAATACTGAGATTCTGTCAGATCTGAACATCAAAGAAAACTGGCTCAAACAGAATCTTGACTTTGAAACCAAAATAAGAGGGTTTTCCAGAATTTTGAGCGATGTAATCTTTAGATAGCCATGGGAAATTATTTGAAATTGCATGTACTATTTTTCGATGTAGTCATCTGCCAATGCATCAAATATTTTCCTGTGGGCTTCTGTATTCTACTGGCTCTGTGGCGAAAGGTTTACGGACGCAGTTCGTAATCTCGCATACCCGCATTCGGAACATAGCTGTGGGTGATTTGGCAGCAGACTGCCTTGCGTTGATTTTTTACAAAATGGTATGGGCGCCGATCGTTCAGAAATCAATGGCAAACTACTGAACGTAAACTTGCCGAGATATCACAACAGCAAAAAATGACGGTGTTGACTGTGATGTCCTGTATAGGATATGCAACTAACTTTTTTTTATGTATTCTGGCAGCATAAAATTTGTTTGTCTGGTCCTTGAGCCATTGGAGAATTACCTGATACACTTCACTACTCTTGCCATTGTTTGGTCAAAATTCAGTTGTTTCAGCATCCATTGACAGAGAACTTTTTGAAAATTATTGTAATGTCCACATAACTTTTGCTTGTGCCAGTAGCTAACGTGACTTTGCATGCAGTAATTCATTGATCGCCCAAAACCTTTTCGACACTGTATGGCTTCACACATGATGACACGTTTTGGTTGACCTTCACTGGGCTCATCCTTGATATATTCATGACCTTCATGAAAGTTTTTACACCATTCAAAAACTGATGAACGTGCTAAATTCTGTTCTCCAAGCACATGGCAGTCGAGTGTGAATTTCAGTGGGTTTTGAACCTTCTTTCATCAAAAATTTCATCACAACTCGCTGTTCCTACACTGGAGTCAACTGGTCCGACACCATTTTGAAAAATAAAGTGTGGGAAAACTACTGATACTTGTCCATCCCACCGCCAAGTGTCAGATGTATAGAGTTCACTTTGGTGTAGCTACTAAATTTAATAATCTTCATGCAAACAGAGGGACTTCTTGTTAAACTTTTAATTCCGTGGGGATAACAGTCCACATTAGAACAATATCATTGACTATGTATTTAGTATTCAGCAATATTATTCGTTTATTCACTTCATATGATATGTAACCCTGCAGCATGTATCTGACGAGATGCAGCGAAAAATGCCAGGCAAGAAAACCTGCAATTTATTATTTTAGGCATCTTTGTGTAAGTTCTCCCATCTTGTCTGCTTAATAAATTCAATAAGTTTGTCAACTTATTTACTTCCAGCTGAACAGCCAATGAACGTGGATGGTGATGATGATGATTTTGCCCTGCCTCCTGCAAATGACGATATTGAAGGTCCACTTCCTGCAGATTTTGGCGGTAGGTAGAGGTAGTCCCATGGCAAATACTGCGGTTGGAGTGTCAAGTGCTAGGTCTGTACATACATATTCAAGGCCATGGCATGAAGTGGGGTGGTCAGTTTATGTCCTCACATCTTTCCTTCTCAGTTAATTGTCTGGAACCCATTTGTTTAGGCTGGGTTGACTGCAGAGCTGTACTGGCCAGGGGAAAATCATACTGTGGATCTAACACTAACTACAGCCTGTACTCTTAAGATCTCACTAAAAGCTTTTGGAATTCATCACGACACTTGGGAGACTGCTGCCAAAGACCAAAATTCGTAGCGTGCTACTACTACGCAAGGGTGCAGTCGCTTGTGAAGCAAACAGAACTGCAATAGCTATGGAAAATAGGCTGGACAGAAACACCACCACAGGAGATCCTCCTGGAACGTCAAGCATTCTTTGCCCACATTGTCAAAGAACATTTCGAGCCAAAATAGGCCTTCCTAGCTATCTTAGAACTCATGGCTCCGTACTTTCCACCCCACTGGATGAAATGAATGGTTATCGTCATTCTTGATGGACAAACACCAAACCAACCAACCACAGTCTTGACAGGCAAGTGAACTAACCACTATGCCACCACGACTCCTTTGAAGGTAAGAGAATCTGATTTAGTCTTCAGTTCCTTGGCACACAGGAACCAGCACCATCACGTGATCATCACACTTGGAAGAGTGCTTCACTAGGAGGACATCATTATGTGCCATGCCGATAAGCGTGGGCGGTCATGTTTCGCCATCTCACACGATCACCTGAGTCGTGGATCAGCTCAGTGTTCTTGTCCCAACCATGCTATGTGGTCAAGCCATCCAGATATTTACTTCTCTGCCTTCCCCTTGTTATTTTCCCCTCAGTCTTGCTAGTTATTACTCGAGTTCTCTAGTTTATTTCTTATAACATGCCCAAACAAATTTGACTGTATTTGTCAAATTTTGCTAATCAGTTTGCAGTTTTCATTTGCCTTTTGTAGGACTTGCTCATTGGTTTTTCTGTCTGATCATGGTATTCTTTGTATTTTCCTCAGAAACCACATTTCCACTACCAGCTTGTCTGCTCATTGTCCATATTTCACATCCATAGAATTTAATTCTAACCTTAGTTGTTTACTGTGTACAATCACATCTACTAAATTTTGCAGATAGGAGGACATACCAGAACATTAACCATGATAGATCGACATACTGGTATTGATGATACTCTAGTATATCTCTCTTTCTTCTCTTATTCTTCTGCCTTTTATCTTCCATGACAGTATAGGTTCTCAACCAATCCGTGCAAGACATACTTTCCTTTTCTCTCTCTTGCAGTCCTCTTCTTGTCTTCCCCATATTATTCTCCTTCTGCATTTCTCTTCTTTGTGTGTGTTTCAGTATCCCTCTATTTCCTTTAGCTGTCGCGAAGTGGTTACAAATGCAGTTCGCATTCCCGCATGCTGCGCTTGCAACACAGCTGCGGGCGATTTGAAAGCAGACTGCCCTGTGTTGGTTTCATACAATGGTATGAGTGACGGTCGTTCAGAAAGCAATGGCAAGCTCATCATCATCATGTGCCATGCCGGTAAGCGTGGGCTGTCATGTTTTGCCATCTTACAGGAGCACCAGAGTCGAGGATCATCTCTATGTTCTTGTTAAACTACTGAATGTAAACTTGCCAAGAAATCACAAACAGCCAAAAAATGTTGGGTTTGACTGCGATGTCCTGTAAAGAATACACAACTATCTCCTTTGCCATGTGGGTTTCAGAGAAAGAACTTTCTAGTTATACTATTTTCAGGTTGTGTATAAGTGTGTCATATCCACCACCACTATCCATTTCTCACCTCTTGATTCTCTGGTAAGTCTATGTAGTTCATTCCATAAGTACAAAGTAGTGTATTCCTTTAGTTAAGTTAAACACAGAGGCCACAAACAATTTGTTGCACGATTCTATGCCTGGCATTGTTCGCTGCATCTCGTCACGTGAAAACTGCAGTTATATATCATATGAAGTGAATACACATGCACAGTGCAAGCACATACCACATCTGGTATATGTGTAAGGCTAATTTTGCAACCCTTCGTCAGTATTTACTATGGGGTTGTCGCTGGAGCTATGGAGTTTGTGCTTCATGCGACTCTTTCCACGCTACAGAAAGTGACTGAGAAATATGGGATAAAAACCTGGTGCAATGAAGTCGACCCTATAGACTTTTAAGCGACTTAAGATTTACTATAGGATTGCATTTACTATTAGATTACAACTTGTCCAGTAAGAAATCATTTTCAGGATTTTAACACTTAGAGAAGAGCCCTCACTCTTAAACTTCCAGTGTGCTGATGACAGGGAAGCGGGTTCAACCCCTACACAGGTCATTTGGACTAAAATGTTGACTTCTCGTCCTTGACTTGGGACATAAATTAGAAGTACCTCAGAAGTCGGAGTGGGTTCACCTGATGGCGAGTGACACTGGTAATAGGGAAAGGTAATCGACATGCACAAAGCAGTCCAGTGTATTAGAGGTAGTAGCACATATATGGACTGTGCTTGAGTTCAAAGCTAGCGAATGCAGACACACACACACAGACAGACACACACACACAAAACACTTGTCACGGTTTCTCTAACGCAGCTGATTTGTTGTCCTTACAGTTGATGCGGGCGATGACGGGGATGATCAACAACCTATAGAAAATCACGAGGTATGTTTATTTCTTAACCTTGACCTGTTCTCTCAGGTTGACGCCATCTACTGTATATCCAGTGCACTTTAGGCCGTGTAAAAGGCTCCTACACTTCTACTTGCTATGTTTATTTCTGTTAGCGCCAGTATCATCGTCGTCAGGTGCCCTGTCAGCTGGCGTTGATGTTCTTGTATCTCCACAGATCTCGGTCTTTGGTTTTCTGGATCAACTCTGCTGATGATATTCCGCCATGCCACCATTTCAATCCATCCAGCATTATTTCTTTTTGTCTGCCTCTGCCTCTCTTCCCCTCGATCTTTCCAGTTGTCACGATGTTCTCCAATGCCTCTCTTCTCATCACATGACCAAAGAAAGCTGGTTGTCTCTTTCTTATTCTATATAATGTTCTAGTTTCATTAGCTTCTTTCAGGCAATTGTTGTTAGTTACTCTGGCAGTCCAAGGAATTTGTCGGTGTGGGTTTTTTAAAACCCACACATCCTGTTTGGGAGTTGTGATAACATAGAGACTCGAACAATTTTCTACCAGTTTGGTGGCTTTGGGTTTGAATTTGCATGGTGGCTAACAGGTTCTTAGGTGGACACATCCTAAAACAGTCAGTACGGGCGCCTGTTACATGCCCTGAGGTGTGTTGGGTATATGGTGCTGGCCCCATATTTATTTGTATAGAGCAGTCAGCACTTTCTGGATGATATGATCAGTGTCACGCCAGCCTCCTTCACTCCCCAGACATCGCCTGGTACCCATTTAAGGCGGGGTCGACCTGGGAACCCTGGTCACGTTTTCAACATCCTTCCCAATATGGATTTAAACCCATGACCACTGACCAGGCAGATGAGTATCTAACCACTGTGCTACCACAGATCCCCCCATCTAAGATGGGTGCCAGGAAATGTCTTGGTAAGTAAAAATTGGCTGGCAGGATATTGACCAGATCAACCCCTCGAGTGCTAGTTATTCTGTACGATCATGGGGCGAGCAACATATGTCCAGTGTACATTAGGATATGAAAAGTGCAGTTTACTTTATTTTACTATATTTGTTTACTGTAGTATACTTTACTACACTATACTATACCATACTTTATTATATTTTACTATACTGTACTATGCTATATTTTACTATACTTTACCTTTTTATACTAAACTGTACTTTTCTATACTATACTACACTACACTACACTACACTACACTACCATTCAAGGATCAGTCAAAGCTTAGCGGCTTTAGGATCATCACCCTTCAAAATACATTTGGGAAGGTTCTAGAGAAGATGTCAAGCTGCAAGAGTTTTTGGAAAGCGGGAAGCTTCTTCGAGCTACAGGCCAGGAAAAGATACCTGGTCAAATGCAGCCACTTTTGCCTTTGATGTTTATGAGGGGTTCCAGAGTAGACAGGAAACGATGGCGGTAGCGCTTGATCTCGAGGATGCATACAATAGAGTTCGATATGATATTTTGATGACCGCACTGATGGAGAAGGGGGTCAATCCCTGGTTGGTGAACTGGATAGCAGCCGTCCTGCACTCTCGTCGGGTTGCTCTCCGTCTGGGCGCATGGACCTCAGAGCCACATATGTTTACCCCGGGACTGCCACAGGGATCTGCAGTCTCACCGGTACTCTTTAATGTGTATACGAGCAAGATTGCAAACCTAGAAGCACCAGGGGTTGGAAGAATACTAACATTTGCAGATGATATTCCTGCATATAGGCAGGGGAGAGATAGGGAGCAAACAGCCCAGGAGTTACAGGCGGCAGTAGATGAAGTGATTGACTGGTGCACAGAAATGAGTGCTGTCATCCACCCGGAAAAGGCGGCTGTTTTGTGGTGCTCTCTGGACAACAGGATTGTAAGAGCTGATGTCCCAAGCCTCACGATAGATGGTAGAAATGTCAGCAGAGAGAACAAACTGAAGTATCTGGAGATCACATTTGACAGGAGCCTATCCTTCAAGGACCATGTGGAGACGGTCGTGACAAGATCTCAAAAGGGACTCAATGCACTTAAAACTATGGCTGCAATGGACACAGAGCAGAGAATGCTTTTCACACTATACCAGCACTTGATCCTCTCAGTAATTGATTATGGATTAGGTCTGCTCACTGTCTCAGAGAGTCAGCTGGTGAAGTTAGAGCGCATACAGAACGAAGCTATGCGGGTCATTCTGGGATGCACTAGAGACACCCCAGTAGTGTGTATGCATTACATCCTTGGTCTGCCGACTGTTGCTGGTAGGCTCAAGGTGATGCAGGCGAAGGCATATCTCAGAGTAGCTGCAGACACAGACCACCCACTGCATGAAGCGTTGGACGCAGTTAAGGGTCAGCGACTGATAAGAGGAAAATCATGGATGGCTCAGGCGGAGGATACGATCAGACAGGTGTGCCCCTTAGAGAACATTAGGCGTGGAGAGGAGTGGGTCAGAGTGCCAGCGGAGCAGTCAGACTTGTGCAGAGTTATAATCACATTAAGCAGGGAGTGGCCAGCAGGGGCCACGGAAGTGGAAATCCACAACTAATTCAGGACAATGCTCACACCGGTGATGTGATTATCTACACAGATGGTTCGGTGTCAAGAGGTGAGAGAAGTGGCTGGGGGTTCATAGCCAAAGCTAATGGTCGATGTTTGGGGCAGGAGAGCCTAGCATATGATACCACAACATCCAGCATAAGAATGGAGGTGGAGGCGGTCAGTGCAGCTTTCCGCTGGATGGAGAATACGACACACACACACATCGTGATTGTAACTGACTCAGAAAGCATGCTGACGGGGGTGAGGACGGGCAGACTTCGTGCGGAGTGGCTTGCTTCGCTTCGGAGGTCATGGGTGACAAGCATCGCTGGATCTTTTCTCCGGGGCATGCTGGTGTGCTGAGAAATGAACAGGCGGACAGATTGGCTGGCTCTGCAGAACTTGGTGGAGTATTGATACATGACAAGGCAGACGTGGTTGCGGCCTTGTGGGAGCACGTGCACACCTCGGAGGAGCAAATGGATTACCATGGTCTGGCAAGAATGAGACAATGAGGAGTGACGAAGGGATCATCTGGCTGACGCTCAACGCTCAGAGGAAAGGCAAGACGGACTTATAATCGGATTGCTACTGGTACTATTAGTTTTGGAACTCTTCGCTGGCTGCTGAGGATGGGGACGGAGCACTTATGGGAATGCCCCGAATGCTGTGATGTCGATTCCTAAATTAATCAATCAATCAAACACTACACTACACTATACTATACTTATTGTTTGGCTAATATCTTAGAGGAAGGAAATTCTTCCACTGTCATATCTTGTTTGTGTGTGTTCCCCTTTATCTCATGTTTGTTTAGTGATTTTCTTATTTCTTCACATTAGTATTTTAATGTCTGTAGTGATTGTGCAAGCGGGCCTTGATCTTCTCCTCTTGTTTGTGACTGTTACTTCTCTCCTTCACTTTCATCTTTACATATGTGGGTTTAGCATTAAATGTGTTCTTCATTTTCGTCTGATCAAATGTGTTCTCCAGTTTACAGTGGCACCTTGCAATGAAGGCACCTCACTAGTGATAATTAGCTGTAATGTTTTAAGCAAATTTATATCAGTGTTTCATAAATGATCCGTGAAAATAATAATACTCATCATCATCATGTGCCATGCCTGCTGACGTAGGTGTTCATGTCTCTCCACAGATCTCGGCCCTTGGTGTCCTGGATCAACATCCGGCATAATTTCTCTTGGTCTGCCTCTGTCATTTTTCTCACTGATCTTTCTAGCTGTCCAATGCCTCTCTTTCTCATCACATGACCAAAGAATGCTGTTTGTTGCCCTCTTATTGTTGTATATAATGTTCTGATTTCATTAGCCTCTTCCAGGCGGTCATTGTTAGATACTCAGGCTGTCCAATGTATTTGCAGAATTTGTCTTAGTAACCAGATTTCCATTGCTTCTAGGCTTTTCCTAATTTGTTCATTTATGTTCCGTGTTTCACTGCCATACAGCAAAACAGGTTATATATAACATTTCAGCACTCTTTTTCTTACATTCAATAACAGTTACGTTATTTACATATCCTTTACAGGACGCAGCATTTTTTGGCTGTTTGTGATTTCTTGGCAAGTTTACGTTCAGTAGTTTGCCTTTGCTTTCTTAACGGCAGGCATTCATATCATTTTATAACAACCAACGCAAGGCAGTATGCTGTCAAATCGCCTGCAGCTGTATTTTGAACACGGTATGCCGGATTACAAATTGCATCTGTAATCCCTTCATCACAGAGCCGGTTCAGTGACAGTAACTTATTGCATAAGATACTTTTCATTTTCTGGACTGCAGCCTTTGCATGACCTATTCTACTGTTAATCTGTGTCATGCATCTTTCATCTGATGACCAAATTTCCGCTAGGTATTTAAACTTATAATATTATTTTAGCGTCTTCCCTTCTTTTGTTATCTCACACTTAGAACTCACATTTTTCTGTGATATAACCATTATTTCTCTTGTCTTGATATTCAAGGAAAATTGTTATTTTACATGAAAAGAATATAATAAAAAATTTATATTTATAGCACGTTTGCAGACAGCTTATGTTGTTGTTTTTGTTGATACATAATTCATATCATAATTGCTAGGTTTTAATATTTGGCAAATTATATTTTCCCTGCAGATATCTGTTGTGACAAGACCCCAAAAAAAGAAAGTTACCTTTAGTAGGCCTCCACCAAAATCTAAACCGGTGGGTATATTGTCTTTATTTGGGTGTACTTTTGTGTGTGGTGTGAAGTTATCATGTTCAGGCTCAAGTATATCTCCAGATCTCAGACTCTTGTGTTATTGATTAGTTCTAGTGATGATGTTTCTGCATGCCATCATCTTAGACCATCATGCATCATTCTCTCTTTCTGCAGTTCCCTCGTGCCATGGGTCAGTATTGGTATACAAAGAGAAATGCCATGAGTTGACATTGGGTCTGAGTCCACTCTGGTGTACAGTGGGATACCATGGGTCAGGTTAGCTGATTGTTGTGATCCAATATTGCTTGTTGCTGAACACAAGTGGTAATGGCTCAAAGGAGTTGACACAATCCAGGTACAGAATTGCTTGCCTAGTGTTGGTGGCCTGAGTCGGTCACTCATTATCAATGGACTGACTCATCTTGTAGTTAAGTGGCTGAGTGAATAGAGTTGTGAGAGACTTTATATACTTTGACTCTAACACGACGAACCACAACATGACCATTAATTACAAGTATTGAACAGGCCATGCCGTTTTACTATTTCTATTGTCTTTCAATTCACCATTACAACTCTTCTATCTCACGTTTCACTCATAATAAAATATATATCAACACTGATGACTAAAACTATCACACTCTAACTCTTAAAATATCTATCAGGATGAATACTGCTATTGCCACAATGGGTCTGACCTGATCCACTCTTGACCACGGTCATTTTCTAAGTGTCTACTCCAGGAGAGACCTTTTCCTCCTGGAACCGTTTGAAATGTGCTTCTCGCACATGGCAAACTGCCCTTTCAACCATGATACGGGTGTGAGCTTTAGTCACGCCCGTCGTCCATGAACTCCATATCCTTCCCATATTATTAGTTTCTGCCTCTAATTATCTTCTCCATGTTTTGTTTAGTTCTTCCTCTGTTGCGTTGGCTTTGTGGGATAAGGGACATTATAATAATACTATTATCAGGTTTTCTCAGAGTGTAGCCTATCCAGTCGTGTGTGACTGAGCTACTGTATGACAGTTGGCGGTACTACCTGCTTTCTGTTAGTGCCAAATGTTGGGTGGCGCTCACCAAACCAAAATGTCAATGGCTTCAGGTGGAGGAGCCCGGTTTGTTTTTTTTTAAAATAATATGCAGGGAATGGCCTGGGAGGTGAAGTAGGGAGGTGTGGTGTTAACCTCATCACTCAGAGCACTGACTGGTCTATACGAAAATGGAGCTGGCATCATAAACAGAAATTTGCCTCAAGATGTTTAAAACAGTCCTTAACTTTTGGTTTCTTTTGTTTGAAATATAGCATGTATTTTTAATGGCTGTGCAGTGTTTAAAAATATTGCCGGTCCAAGTTTTGTATTCACCCTCTGTAAAGTTCATGCAACATAATAGGTAAATACACAATTTGAACCTGCAATATTTTCAAACACTGCACGGTCATTAAAAATACACCCTGTATATATATCTACATGCTTTACAGTTGGAAAAGGGCATCCCCGTTGCACTTTTGTTCTTATTTTCAACTTATCTCTTAGTTTTACCAGCTCTGTGGTGAAGAGGTTACAAATGATATTTGCAATCTCCCATGCTGCATTTGAATCACAGCTGCAGGTGATTTGGAAGCAGACCGACTTGCTTTGGTTTCCATACAATGGCATGAGTGCCGGCCGTTCAGAAAGCAATGGCAAACTACTGAACATTAACTTGCCTAAGAATCACAAAAAGCCAAAATATAATGGATTTGACTGCGACATCCTGTAAATGCTATGCAACTAACTTTTAACTTAGTTTCCCCTCATACAGAACTCTGCATTTCCTGTTATGTTAATGATTTATGTCGGCATTGAAGTTGCAAAATTTTTTGTTTACAGGTAGTAGATCCCTGGGCATTGCTGGACCCATACGAAAAGAGCAAAGCTGTAGAGAAACCACTGAAGAAAAGTAAGAACTTAAATTACTTACAAAATGTGTGAAGCCCTGGTATGTACATTTCAGCACTTGAAACAGGATTGAAGAAAATATTAGTCGTTAGCTGAAGCTACAACTTCACGGCAACAGGTCCTTGTCAACCATATTGGACAGCAAATCATGAAGACAGTATTGAGGAATTGAATGAGATCGAGGCTGTATCAAGATGGACAGATCCTCACTAAAGGATGTGTTGGAGGTAAAGGTGGAGGGGGATATGGGAAGACAGTGTTACACATGAGTGGACAATGTCAAGAGATGGTCAACGTCAGAACAGTCTCAACATCAAGAGATGGACAACATCAAGAGATGGACAGTGTCAAGAGATGGACAACATCAAGAGATGGACAGTCTCAAGAGATGGACAAAGTCAGGACAATCTCAACATCAAGAGATGGACAGTGTCAAGAGATTGACAGTATCAAGAAATTGACAGTATCAAGAGACAGACAACATTCAAGAGATGGTCTAGGTCAAGAGATGGACAGGAAGAAGCTTGTATGAATGCATCATGAGGCCACAGGAAGTAGACTATGGAAGACTACGATAGTCATCTGTTATTACAGAAATGGCACTTGATGATGATAATTACTGTCTTGGTCCACAAGTGCACTAACCACTATTCCCTCGTGGTCTTTTTTGAAGAGATAAGAAGTCTGTTTGTGAAGAGATATTTTTTTTTTAAAGACAAATGTTTTGCTGTGAAAGAAAATGTTTCTTTTTCTCTCAGAGATATATTTTGTTTGGTCGCTTAGCAGTTAGTGAAAAGCAATTTTAAAATTCTTCAACGTACTGAGTCGAGGGTGCAGAATCAGCTGCAGTCTGTGGAAGCAGATCCCATTGCGTTGATATTAATGGTATGCAGCATCAGGATTAACAAAGCTATGACCAAATAGTGAATGTAAAATTGCCTAGTAAATTACAAACAGCTGGTAAATGCTGGGGTTGATTGCGACGTCTTGTAAAGGTCATGAAACTAATTTGTATGCAATATTTTCTTGTAATAGATTTTTTTTTTAAACAAAATTTAACAATATTATTTTATAAAATTTGCTTCCAGAGAAACCGTTCAGGATTCCTGCTGGCCTTGACGACACAAACAAAAAGCGCAAGAAGGTCAAGGTTAAGGTGGAGCTGATGCCAATTTACGAAGTCGTAGACACTTGTAAGTAGATTCCTGTGTTGTATACTTTCTGATTGTTTTTAACTCTTTGTGCTTCACATGCAGATTTCTATAATGTACAGTTTCTTAGTATTTTTAACTCTGCATCACTTTAACGAAGAAGAAGAAGAAATGTTTTCTTATAGATAATCAGATTGTATACTATCTAAATATAAAAGAACATAAAGTGTTTTCTTATAGAGAATAAGATTGTATACTATACAGACATGCAACACAACTTTTTGACTTTTTCTTATGCCTGTGCCAACTTTGGGCTCAATATCAACTTGGAGAAGACTAGTTATGTATCAGGCAGCTCCAGGGATTAATCACACCGTGCCGAATATCAAAGTGAATGGTCATAGACTAAGTGTTGTGGACAAATTCACCTATCTTGACAGCACTGTGTCACAAGATGCCACAACTTACGACGAAGTGAGCGCAAGAATCTCCAAGGCCAGCGCGGCCTTTGGCAGACTGTACAAGAATGCATGGGACAGAACTGGAATAAGCCTGCAAACAAAGCTGAAAGTCTACAAGGCAGTCATATTAATTACCTGCTATACGCTTGTGAAACATGGACTGTTTACCAGCGAAATGCCAGGAAATTAAACCACTTCCACACAGTCTGCCTTTGGAAGCTATTGAAGATTAAATGGCAAGACAAGATCCAAGACACTGAAGTCCTAGAAAGAGCGACCATGCCCAGTATTCACACTCTACTAATGAAGAATAAGTTTCACTGGGCTGGTCACTTGACTCGCATGCCAGATCACAGGCTTCATAAAAAATTTTTTTTACAGTGAGCTGCGCTGTGGTAAATGTTCCCAAGGTGGCCAGAGGAAACGCTTTAAAGACACTCTGAAGATTTCACTAAAAACCTATGGAATTCAACATGACACTTGGGAGATTGCTGTCAAAAACCAAAATTCATGGCATACATCATTACACAAGGGTGTAGTCACTTGTGAAGCAAAGAACACTGCAAGAGCTGTGAAAAATAGACTGGATGAAAAGACCACAGCAGGAGATCCCCCTGGAACATCAAGCATTCTTTTTATCAAAGAACATTTCAAGCCAAAATAGGCCGTACCAGCCATCTTAGAACTCACGACTCCAGACTTTCAACCCCACTTTACCCGGAAAGGTTAACCCTGTCAACAAATGCCAGCAGAAGTCAGATGTGTCGGCCTAACTGCGTAAGAACGCAGCTCTGCTGTAAACAGGCACAATGCAATCACGTCTGAAAAAAACAACTCTCCGGATGAACGCAGAAGAAGAAGAACCCCACTTTATGAAATGAATGGTCATCATCATTCTTATTGACAAATACCATACTATATAAATATAAAAGTAGAAGAGGAAGAAAATATGTCTTCTTATAGGTCATCAGACAGTTTCTTATCAAAATATAAAAGAAGAAGAAGTGTCTTCTTACAGATAATCAGAATGTATACTCTCTGAATATAAAATAAGAAGAATAAGAGTTTTCTTATAGATAATCGGACACACTAGCACCTTTTCGTCTTGACAGACAATAATTTGTTACATTGTGTTCCAAATAAGACACAGCTACAACCAGACCATGGATAGAGTTTTTAATTCTCCATAACATAAAGCTTGTGCTGAATTATAGAGACCATCTGTTGCCCATTCAGCATGATCCCAAAGATAACACCAATACATCTGGAGCAAGACAAGCTAAAGAAGCTGTCAGATCAGCAAAGCAATGTTCTAACTGTCCACCTGTCAGAGCTTCCATCCTAGATCAATTGCCAACTTAGACTTAGGGCCTGGTCTGCCCTGCCATGACATTAAGTCTTAGGTTACACCAGGATAAGGCTTGTACCCTTATGTAATCAGATAGTATACTATCTAAATATAACAGAAGGACAAGAGTTTCCTTATAGGTAATCAAATAATATACTATCTAAATCTAAAAGGGGGCTGAGAGGTCTCGAGGTATGTTGTCCGCCTTGAGTGCTGGCGGTCTTGAGTTCAAGCCCCGGTGAGGGCCGGGATTTTTTCACGTGGACTTCCAGTAACAAAATTCCCCCTGGTCTCTGTTGGAAATTGAAAAAGAGTACCCTAATGGCACTGCCTGGGCAAAATTTTGAGTTAAAAATCTATCCAAAGTATTTCATGATCCTCGTCTGTGCTACATAGTTCATGCACTGAGCTGAGATTCTCAGGACTCCGGCTTGAGTCATGAGTAGAACGGAGCACTTATGGGTTACACCCGTGTGCCGTGATGTTGATCTGTCGACTAAACTAAACTTTTCGGAAGAATAGGTAGCCACTCTTACCCTCACATAGCAGATAGTGAAGGAGATGGCAAACCCTTGTTGATCACAACATTATCTGCCTAACCTCCTGGCAATTACACTAACTCGCTCACTGCTATCCAAATATGATTCTATATTTTTCTCATGACAATGCTTTACAATTATTAATTCTTATGGTGTTTTCACAACAGTATTTTCCCACAGACAAAAGTTCCCCAAAAATCCCATGAAAGTGCCAGATTTTCCAGAGTTGGAAGAGGCTTTCTGGCAGGAATACAAGCATAGAGAGGAGATAAAAAAAGAGGTAATTAAATAATATACTTCTTTGTCATCTCAAAGAGAACTTGATTCCATAGTATACTTTCTTGTCTTCTGTATAGTAAAATACCATACTTTCTTGCTTTCTGTATAATTAAATAGTATACTTTCTTGCCTTCTGTATAATTAAATAATATACATTCTTGTATACTAATATACCATAAGTTACTGTTAGGTTGTTGTCACTGGCCGCTAAAGTGTTTCAACTATAATAGGCAGAAATACCTACCCAAGAGTTAGCCGACAGTCTCTTCAATTTTTGCTCATTTTAAAAAGAATGTCTAAAGGGGTGGTCCAGATAGAAGAGGCTGAGATTCACTTGGGAGATAAAAGATAGAAGGTGAAGAATACTCATGTATGTAGGAAGATCTAACATAAATATCTGGTTTGTCTGGCCTGGTGCTTTTGTCAGATATTTTAGCCCCCTGTTAATTAATATACTTCCATGCACTTACTCACACACCTTCAGAACACACAGAATCAGGCATGGAGTGTGTTGATGCAGTCACAAAACAATAATATACTCTTTAATAGAAACATAAATAAATATATTCTTAGTTCAACCGGTGAACTAGAATCAAAACAGGATTGTATTGTTAATTGAATACAGAAAAACTATGATGCCTATCTATATTGCTGTCATCACTGTCACACAGCTACAAACACTTGTGGACGATGTGACGACACAGAATCACCCACGGTCATCCCATCTAGGGCTAGAGCTGAGCTTAGTTCTCCTTGTTTAGGTATGGGAGTTGAGATACAAACAGATACTCGATGCGTCTCCGGATTCGACGTTCATTCTCCCCTAGATAACAAATCAGCTTTCTGTAACCGTCCACTGGTTTCTGGTTAACTCAATAGCAGCAACAAGGCTCCCCCAGTCTTGCGCAGAATTTAGGCTCCTACATGTTCATCTAGCAAAGATTGGACCTGATTTTGGGAAACCTTCTGTCTTTCTCTGTGTTTTATCTGTGTATGAGGTGGGTGGAAGTTGATAGTTTTCTATCTCCGGTACTGTCGTACTAATTGCGTATCACATGTTACCCAAGGCCCCAGTGGTGGAGTTAAAACTATATCTCCAGTCAAATTTGCTTTATAGGGCAAAGGGTTGAAGATGGGGAAGAGCAAAATACGACGTCAACTTCAATCTGTGATGTGGCAATAAATTCTGACACCAGTACTATTGGGTATTTTTACCGCAGGCCGTTGCTTAGCACCAGTATTTGCCATTATGATGTAATTTGTACATCAGCTACTGTAGTTAACGTGAGTTTTTCATAACGATCTAAGTAAATTACGAGTACCTCATAAGTCGGAGTGGGTTCGCCTGATGGTGAGGGGCACTGGCAATAGGGAAAGCTAATCCACATGCAAACATCAGTCCAGTGCACTAGAAGTGGTAGCACGTGTTTAAACATGTTACATTTCTTGGTCATGCTGGACTTCTCTTTGTATACAATGGAAGAGACCCTTTACCATATAACAGAGTACCATGGAGGAACAAGCTCCAGTGCACTAGAAGTGGTAGCACGTGTTTAAACATGTTACATTTCTTGGTCATGCTGGACTTCTCTTTCTATACAATGGAAGAGACCCTTTACCATATAACAGAGTACCATGGAGGAACAAGCTCCAGTGAATGAGTTTATTTTGTGTTTGAAAGATTCTATTTTTATTCTGAGTAGCAACATTTAACCAAGCTTTTCTCACTTTCTTTTCTTTCACAAACAGCTGAAGAAAGAAGAGAAGGAGGAAGTGGAAGTTGGTGAAGAGAAGGACGAAGAAGCTGACGACGACAATGACGAACTTCAAAGATACTCAGGTGGGTTTTTTCCACTTTAATCAATAGCAAACTCTTGAACGTAAACTGCCCAGGAATCACAAACAGCCAAAAAATTCTGGAGTTGACTGCTACATCCTGTAAAGGATACGGAACTAACTTTCTCAGTTTGGTTTGAAAAAAGTCTGGCATAAGTTAGGAGATAAGGTGCAGCTGGTAATCAACATCACCTCATGCCAGGCAGGGGAGGAGGGATGTTAGAAAGAAATGTGTCTTGCCCGGAGAAGTCGAGGTGGCTTGTGTGATATTGACCACATCACCGATCGAGTGTGTTGATGTGGAAAGGATCAGCGCACTTGCTCATAAACTTCCGGCTTGCTGACAGCGAGGTAGGTGGTTCAATCCCTGCACCAGCATTAACTGATTAAGTGTCAAGGAATGATTAATCGTCTTAAGCGACTTCCCATATCTGTCATGGGCTTATATATCGCTGAAATGTTGTCATTGTGTTATAATACAACATGTCTGCTACTTTATTACTAATTATTAAGTAATAACTGACACACCGCTACTTCCCATTTTAAGCCACCCATTTTTGTTTGACTGAAACCCACTTTTTGTTTGACTGAAACCCACTTTTTGTTTGGCACTGAATCTGTTCAGTTGGACTTCAACATTGACTTCTTGTTCAGAAAGCAATGGCAAACTACTAAACATACAGTTGCCATGGCCAGGCACATCGTCGATCAAGTGCTGATTGGTCTATATAAATATGGGGCTAGCACTATGTGCCCAACGCGCTTCAGGTGTGTACAAGGGTACTTTACTTTTTAGTTTATTTTACTTTTCTTTACTTTACTTTTTAGTTTACACTTTACTTTACAATATTTTTGACTTTACTTACTTTTTAACTTTACTTTACTTTTTTTTATTTTACTTTTCTTTTTACTTTACTTACTATATTATACCCATTGTGTCTCAAGGGGTGGGGAAGGTCCCTTGTTTGATATTACTTCATGGTTCTCATCAGAGCCTTAGATTGGGCCCTTGTTCTTTCCCTTTTTATGCAAAGATATCCATTTATTTATTTTTTCGTTCATTCCTTGGAACTCAAGTGTAGTCCACTACTTCTTGTGTCTTGTGCACTGGACTGATATTTGCATGTGGGTTAGCTTTCCCTATTACCAGTGTCTCTTGCCACCACGCAAACCCACTCCAACTTCTGAGATGCTTGTAATTTATGTCCTAGTTAGTTAGTCCATCCATCCATCATGTGCCATGCCAATAAGCTTAGGTGGTCATGCTTTGCCATCTCACTTGATCACCAGAGTCGTGGTTCAGCTCCGTGTTTCTGTCTCGACCATGCCACATGGCCAAGCCATCAGGTATTTACTTCTTGGTCTTCCTCTTGGTCTCTTCCCTCCAATCTTGCCAGTTGTCACCAAGTTCTCCAATTCATTTCTTCTCATAACATGCCCAAACATTTTTGACTGTATGTCTAATGTCTCTAATCAGTTTACGATCTTCGTTTGTTTCTTGAAGGACCTGTTCATTGGTTTTTCTGATTGTCCATGGTATTCTTTGCATTTTCCTCAGAAACCACATTTCCACAGCCATCAGATGTTTTTCAGCTTGTCTGCTCATTGTCCACGCTTCACATCCATACAAAAGTACAGGTTCTATGTAGCACTTCAACACTCTTTTTCTTGTTTCAATTGATACCTTTTTATTGGTCAGTATGTTTTTCATCTTGCTAAAGGCTACCTTCGCAATGGCAATTCTTGTTCTAATTTCTTCAAGGCATCTCCCATCAGATGTTATGACTGTTCCAAGATAACTACTGATTCACTTAGTTAGTCACTTGTGCCACTGAATTTCACACAAAATGCTCCTCACTGTCCCATGTGAAAAGTGGAACAGATAGCAGTCCCGACAAACCAACCCCACCCAACAAGCAGTTACACACACATTACTGCATAAAGCAAAACCAGCTAGTACAGCAATCGGCCGTCCGCCATTTTTCTGAACATGCAGTTCACAGTACAAACAAACGCGGTCAGATGTAAAGACATTCCACATTAAATCCACAGCCCAGTGTCACTCCGCTCTTAACTCATTAGCTGGGTGACTGGGCCAATGATTCCTGGAAGAAAGGGCAATGGTCAAGGACAAAGATGGATACTGAACATTGAAAATACTTTGGACATGAAATTCATGATCTTTACAGCGGGCGGTGATGAGAGCATTGTTCTATATAGAAGCTGCCGCATGGTGTTGGTGATGTTAGTATTTACCCGCATTCTCATCTCATCTCATCATGTTCCTCTTGTACCTTGCAGTGTCGAAGTGAAGTATAAACAGCGGGAGAGTGCCCGCTTATGAGCTTAAAACAGTCCATTTATACTTCTTAGTTTTTCTACGAGAAGTATAAAGATCCCCTGCTGGCTTGCTAGGCCAGTCGCAGGTTTAGGACAAAAATCTGACCATAGGGAGTACGCATTGATCTTTCATAAATGTCACTCATTGTTTCTTCGTAGATGACGTAGAAGAGGATGACATTCCACCTCTGCAGCTTGATGCCCACCTATTTGGTGACCACAGCAACAACAGATGGACAGGTGTGGTCAATGCAGGTAGAGTTGATAGTTTACATTTACAAGTTCACAGCATTCATATATATATATATATATATATATATATATATATATATATATATATATATATATATATATATATATATATATATATATATATATATATATATATATATATATATATATATATATATATATATAAGTAGATGGTCAGGTGGATGGTGAGTGAGATGGATAAATGGGTGAAATTTTGGATGGATATTATCATCATGTCCCATACCCATAGTCATGAGCAGTCATGGTTTGATATATCTCATTTCTTCTTCTTTCGTTCACTTTTTTGTGTGACCTGCAATGTTGTCTCTTTTTTAGTTAACTCAGTGATCCATAGAGTTTATCTTCCACTGTTGTTTCTTTAGGCCAGACGGTTCCCCAGGGTATGTCGTAGGTTGAGCAGTCTTGGAGTGTGTGATCTGCTGTCTGCAGTGCCAGTTCACATGTGCACATGGCTGATTCACCAATCTTGAATTTTGTACACATCTGGTTGTGTAATCTATAAATTATTTGTTCTGGCCTGGCCATAAAGTGGTAATGGTCTTGAGCTGGTGTTGGTGCCTTTCTGATTGATTTGATCATTCTTTTCTTTTGGTGGTGTGTAACGGACACATCACGTCGTTCGTCTATTGTTTATTCCTTAGCTAGTTGATCAGCTTTCTCATTTCCAGCTTCTCCACAGTGAGATAGTATCCACTGTTTTGTTTTACCTTATGCTATCTGCCTATTTTAGATAGTACTAGCAATTTCCAAGTCTGGATTGTCTCAAGTACTGATTTTGCATCTGTCAATACCACCACAGTTTGTGTACCATGGATGGTATTTAGTAATTTCTCTTGTTATCATAATTGCCTGGATTTCTGCATCATAGTTATAGCAGTTCTTTCCTCTCCAGGTCCTCCATTTTGAACAGTATTTTGTGCAAAATCTGTTTAGATTCGGATGCAGAGCTCCTGTGTATTTTTCATCAAGGAAACTGATAGTGGCTCTTCTGCATTGAACTCTGTTTTGTCCTTCTTTGTCAAACATTCCTTTCACTATTTGGATTTACAGTGATAGTCTACGTTACTTTCTCCACGGAGCTTGTTCGTGGGTAGTTTTCAGGAGGATACCAACTGCAGGCAGATCTGCGGTTTGTCCGCAGGACCATCTCACATGGTTACCACAGTCTTGGTTCAGGCGATGTCAAATGCAGGCAGTGCAGAAGCAGATTGTTTTGCGTTGATGTTTACAATGCTATCTGCGTCAGTCATTCAGAAAGCAGTGACATACTACTGAATGTACACAAACAGCAATAAATCTAGGTCGACTGGGACTGTTATACATTCTCTCATTGTACCAGTCCTTACATTCCCTGCCAAAGATTGAGTCACCAAAAAACAAGAGGTATAAATGGTAAGTTATATTAGAATACGTTTTTTTTCCCCGCATATCCTATTTACAGGACATCGCTGCCAACACCAGCATTTTACTGCTGTTGTTGATATCTTGGCAAGTTTACATTCAGTAGTTTGCTATTGCTTTCTGAACGACTGGCTCCCATACCAACTCGTTAAAACCCAGTGCAACGCGGTCTGCTGCCAAATAGGTGGCAGCTGTGTCTTGAATGTGGGTAAGTGGGCTTACAAATCATGTCCATAAGCCCTTAGCCATGGAGACCCGCCAGAATACATTTACAAGTAACAAAATGTATGTTGTGGCCAAAATCTTTGCCAGCGTGCAAACAACAAACACACACCGATACAACTACATGAACACTATATATATGTGTATATGTATATATACACACACACTGATACAACTACATGAAAACTATATATATGTGTATATGTATATATACACACGTACACACTTTTTATTTGGCACTGAATCTGTTAAATTGTATCTATATAACTGTAAATGTATTCATATATATAAAAGTTACTCATCTGTTTCCTTGTTATCGTTTTGACACAGCCTTGATTATAAAACTAGTGGTGGCCCATTGCCAAACAAAATAGGTTTTGTTGTTGCTGAACCTCCCTTTGTTCAAAACTTGCTTCAGTCCATTGTAGTGGTTAGAGTGCTTGCATGCCCAGACAGAGGTCTCAGTTCAATCCTCATTAGAGGCAGGACGATTTTTCAAACCAGTACGACTCACGGGTCGACCAGGCCTAATAAAAATTATTACCAGACAATTTTCTGGAAAGAAAAGGCAATGAGGAAGGTAACTGTCAACCACACATCATATGTTGTGGCCTAGTATATATGAAGCTCTAAAAATTCCCACCCCAGCAGCTGTGTTGTGATTATAACACTAGTTGTGACCCATTGTCAAATAGAATCAATTTTGTCATCCCTGAACATCCCTTTGTTTAAACCTTACTTCAGCGGTTATTAGACTTGCCTGCCAAGGCAGTTGTCTGAGTTCTATCCTCAAAAGAGACAGGATTACTTTTCTGACCAGCAAAGCTCAGGAGTCGACCTAACCTAAAAATGGTTCATCATCATTAAGTGCCATGCCGAAAGGCGTGGGCAGGTCATGATTTGCCATCTCACTTGGTCACCAGAGTCTCGAATCAGGTCCACTGCACTGATGGAGAAGGGGGTCAATCCCTGGTTGGTGAACTGGATAGCAGCCGTCCTGTATTCTCGTCGGGTTGCTCTCTGTCTGGGTGCATGGACCTCAGAGCCACATATTTTAACCCCGGAACTGCCACAGGGATCTGCAATCTCACCGGTGCTCTTTAACATGTATACGGGCAAGATTGCAAACCTAGAAGCACCAGGGGTCAGAAGGATGCTAACATTTGCAGATGATATTCTTGCATATAGGCAGGGGAGAGATAGGGTACAAACAGCCCATGAGCTACAGGCGACAGTAGACAAAGTGATTGACTGGTGCACTGAATTGAGTGCTGTCATCCACCCAGAAAAGGCGGCTGTTTTGTGGTGCTCTCTGGACAACAGGATTGTGAGAGCTGATGTCCTAAGCCTCGCGATAAATGGTAGAAGCATCAACAGAGAGAACAAACTGAAGTATCTGGGAATCACATTTGACAGGAGCCTGTCCTTCAATGACCATGTGGAGACGGTTGTGACAAGGTCTCAAAAGGGACTCAAAGCACTTAAAACTATGGCTGCAATGGACACAGAGCAGAGAATGCTTTTCACACTATACCAGCACTTGATCCTCTCAGTGATTGATTATGGACTAGGACTGCTCACTGTCTCAAAGAGTCAGCTGATGAAATTAGAGCGCATACAGAACGAAGCTATGCGGGTCATTCTGGGATGCACCAGAGACATCCCAGTGATGTGTATGCGTTACATCCTTGGTCTGCCGACTGTTGCTGGTAGATGATGCAGGCGAAGGCATACCTCAGAGTAGCTGCAGACACAGATCACCCGTTGCATGAGGCGCTGGACGCAGTTAAGGGCCAGAGACTGATAAGAGGGAAATCATGGATGGCTCAGGCGGAGGATACGATCAGACAGGTGTGCCCCTTGGAGAACATTAGGCAAGGAGAGGAGTAGGTCATAGTGCCAGCGGAGCAGTCAGACTTGTGTAGAGTTATAATCACATTGAGCTGGGAGTGCAGGGAGTGGCCACCAGGGGCCTCGGAAGTGGAAATCCAGCAACTAATTCAGGATAATGCTCACTCGGGTGATGTGATTATCTACACAGATGGGTCGGTGTTGAGAGGTAGAAGAAATGCCTGGGGGTTCTTAGCAAAAGCTAATGGTCGTCATTTGGTGCAGGAGAGCCTGGCATATGATACCACAACATCTAGCTTAAGAATGGAGGTGGAGGCAGTCAGTGCAGCTTTCCGCTGGATGAAAAATATGATACACACACACATCATGATTGTAACTGACTCAGAAAGCCTGCTGAGGAAGGTGAGGACAGGCAAACTTCTGGCAGAGTGGCTTGCTTCGCTTCGGAGGTCACAGGTAGCAAGCATCGCCTGGATCTTTTCTTCGGGGCATGCCGATGTGCTGGGGAATGAACAGGCGGACAGATTGGCTGGCTCTGCAGAACTTGGTGGAGTATTCATGTATGATAAGGCAGACGTGGTTGCAGCCTTGTGGGAGCACGTGTACACCTCGGAGGAGCAAATGGATCACCGTGGTCTGGCAAGAATGAGACAGCGAGGAGTGACGAGGGGATCTGGCCGACGCTCAACACTCAGAGGAAAGGCGAGGCGGACATATAATCAGATTGCTACTGGTGCTATTGGTGTTGGAACTGGTTGCTGAGGATGGGGACGGAGCGCTTATGGGAATGCCCCGAATGCTGTGATGTCGGTTCCTAAATAAATCAATCAATCAGTCAGGTCTGCGTTCTTGTCCCGATCATTACAAAATGCCAAACTATCAAGGTATTTACCCCTTTGTTTTCCTATTGCTCTCTTCCCATCAAGCCTGCCAGCTGTAACCAAATTTTCAAGCCCATTTCTTCTCATAACAATTCCACAAAATTTTGACTGTCTACGTCTTATTTCTCAAACCAGACTTTATTTTTAATTTGTCATAAAAAATTTTTACCAGACAATTATCAAAATTGTCCAGGAATTATCTGAGAATAACGAAGAGAATTGAAACCCCATATCATATGTTGTGGCCCAGAAGCCCTAACACTTTACATCCCGAATGGCAGTATCTGCTATGGTTCTACAGGTAACCATTTAGTCTGTTAAATAGATCAAGACAGAAAACAAGTTACAAGAAATGCCTTCCTTCTTTTTCTCACCAGATGCCAATATATCACTTGGAAATGATATCACCATGAGCTATGAGGATCTTGTGTTAAAACATGTAGTAAGTTTGTATGTTCTTGTATTGGTATTGTACTGGTAAGCATTCAATTACCCTAGTACTGGTAAGCATTCAATTACCCTAGTGCTGGTAAGTATTCAATTACCCTAGTGCTGGTAAGCATTCAATTACCCTAGTGCTGGTAAGTATTCAATTACCCTAGTACTGGTAAGCATTCAATTACCCTAGTACTGGTAAGCATTCAATTACCCTAGTGCTGGTAAGTATTCAATTACCCTAGTGCTGGTAAGCATTCAATTACCCTAGTATTGGTAAGCATTCAATTACCCTAGTACTGGTAAGCACTTCATTATCCTAGTACTCGTAAATAAATAAATACACACATATTGTTTGGAGCTCATAGAAGTAGGGGTAAGAAATAGAGACTAGAGGACGCACTAGACAACATAAAAATTGAAAGCTATAGTTACCAATCGAGATTCGAACCTGTCACCTCCAAATTACAACAGCGCCCCGCTGCAGGAACAAATGTACCTCAATGCATGACCAACTAGACACCCCTAAAAAAGGTGTCTTCATTAGCCATGTCTACCATACACATGAACCCACAACTTTGGAATATGGACAGTATTCATATCTAACCATTGAAACAGCACCATAGGTCTCAGAAATTTATATGAAACCATAGCTTTCAATTTGTATGTTGTTTAGTGAGTCCTCTAGTCTCTAACTCTAACCCCTACTTCTACAATTTGTATGTTGTTTAGTGAGTCCTCTAGTCTCTAACTCTGATCCCTACTTCTATAATTTTCATGTCGTTTAGTGAGTCCTCTAGTCTCTAACTCTTACCCCTATATGAAACCATAGCTTTCAATTTGTATGTTGTTTAGTGAGTCCTCTAGTCTCTAACTCTTACCCCTACATGAAACCATAGCTTTCAATTTGTATGTTGTTTAGTGAGTCCTCTAGTCTCTAACTCTGACCCCTACTTCTACAATTTGCATGTTGTTTAGTGAGTCCTCTAGTCTCTAACTCTTACCCCTACATGAAACCATAGCTTTCAATTTGTATGTTGTTTAGTGAGTCCTCTAGTCTCTAACTCTGACCCCTACATGAAACCATAGCTTTCAATTTGCATGTTGTCTAGTGAGTCCTCTAGTCTCTAACTCTTACCCCTACTTCTACAATTTGCATGTTGTTTAGTGAGTCCTCTAGTCTCTAACTCTAACCCCTACTTCTACAATTTGCATGTTGTTTAGTGAGTCCTCTAGTCTCTAATTCTAACCCCTACTTCTACAATTTGCATGTTGTTTAGTGAGTCCTCTAGTCTCTAACTCTAACCCCTACTTCTACAATTTGCATGTTGTTTAGTGAGTCCTATAGTCTCTAACTCTAACCCCTACTTCTACAATTTGCATGTTGTTTAGTGAGTCCTCTAGTCTCTAACTCTAACCCCTACTTCTACAATTTGCATGTTGTCTAGTGAGTCCTCTAGTCTCTAATTCTAACCCCTACTTCTACAATTTTCATGTTGTTTAGTGAGTCCTCTAGTCTCTAACTCTAACCCCTACTTCTACAATTTGCATGTTGTTTAGTGAGTCCTCTAGTCTCTAACTCTGACCCCTACTTCTACAAGTGCCAAACAATATGTGTGTAGCAGGTCCGCATGGCCGAATGGGTAAGAACGTGCATTCTTTAACATCCGTTGTGCTGATGCTGAGGTTAGCGGTTCATCCCCTACACCGGACAGCTGGACTACAATGTTGACCTGTCCTCCTTGACTTGGGAATGTAAATTACAGGTACCTCTAAAGTCAGAGTGGGTTCTCCTGATGACGAGGAACACTGGTAATAGGGAAAGCTAATCCACACACAAAATCTAGAACGAGTGCTCTTATCCATTCGGCCATACTGATCTCCAAATTCTCAGATAAATCCAAAAATGATCTGGTCCCTATTTTGAGGCTAGGTTGATCCCAAAATCCGCATCAGTCTGAAAAAAATTATCTTGCCTCTGTTTGGAGTTGAACCTGGGCCCACTGTCTAGGTTGGCCAAGGCACTAACTACCATGCCACTGCAATTTTAATGTGAATATGCTAACCAGTAGAGTTCCTTCAATACAATCTCTGTCGTCAAATTGTTCATGCGTTCAAAGTATGAATAAAATTAGTGGAACTGCGGTAAAGTTGTGGATGTGTAAATAATATAAAATAACATGGAGTATTGTAGCTTTACAGAACACAGTTATGAAAACTTAGAAAGTTGTGGCGACTAGCCTTCATCAGCAAACAAATAAATATACAAAACACACCATTTGAATACGGGCAAGACACGTGACTACCTGTGACTACATTAAGTGACTACATTAAGGCATAAGAACTGATTCTCCGTCTTCCCCATGTTTATATGTTGTGTTTTGGTATTTGTTTGCTGATGAAGGCTAGTCGCCGCAGCGTCCTATGTCATGTGTTTAAACAAATCTTATCTCCCTTGCAGGAGAAGTTTCTGGCCAGTGCAGCGGAGTATGCGCAGATTACCGAATTGTCTCGGAGAGTGTCCGAGTGGGAAGAGAAGATTAAACCCAAACTGGAAGAGCAGGTACATGATCTTTCGAAATGTGTCACCATTTAGCTGTTGTTTATCTCTTCATTAACTCTTTCATTCAGCCCCTAAACCTTGGTCGGCAACTGGTCTAAGATCAAAGCTCTGGCAGGTGGACAGTTAGAGCATTGCTTTACTGATCCGGCAGCTTGTCTTGTTCCAGGCGTATTGGTGTTACTTTTCCTCTGGAGTAAACTAGGCAAGCCGAGAAAGGGATCATCCTGCATGGGCAATACATTATCTCTACAATTCAGCCAGGCTTTGTGCTATGGAAAGGTTTAGCTCCATCCCTGGTCCTAACCATGGGTTATTATTATGCCTTTTTTTTAAAAACACAATGCAACAAATTATCGTCTGTCAAGATGGCCAGGTGCCAGTACAGTAAATTCTTTCATTCTCAGGCATGTATCACTTTGAATTGTTTTATCCCAAAGTTACTTTAAATTAATAATTGTATGAGGTGAAAGAGTTAAATAACAGGCTATAGGACAGAAGGGGTTAATCATTGAGATCATCATTATCTAGTAAGTCCTTGCAGACCATTGTTCTCAACAAAGCTCATCGAAGTTTTGCGATGCCATGCCAGCTTCTGAGCCTCAAGCACCCTCATGCCCAATGGTGTACACATTGTTCCATGTTTATCTCCATGCGCTCGCTCTCTCTCTCTCTCTCTCTCTCTCTCTCTCTCTCTCTCTCTCTCTCTCTCTCTCTCTCTCTCTCTCTCTCTCTCTCTCTCTCTCTCCCTCCCTCCCTCCCTCTCTCTCTCTCTCTCTCTCTCTCTCTCTCTCTCTCTCTCTCTCTCTCTCTTTCTGAGAGAGATGGAGAGGGAGTATGCATGTATGGGTAAATGTTTGTGATTGTGAGTGAGTATATATGTATATTTTTCTATAATTTTCTAGAAGAAATACTGAAGTGGAGGGAAACTGTCTTTCCTACTTTATTATACCTAGAACATGTGAAAGCCAAACACTTCACGCTACATAGGACTCCTTACAAGTCAGCTGAAATTAACAAGTTACAATCTTATGACTACAGACAGGCAACAACAGGATGAAATACTTCATGTTTAAAATATTGAGCACAACCCACTACTGGCAACGCTGATCGTATTCAGGTATGAACTTAAGGCCTATCCACGTCAATATGGAAGCACTATACTCGAGTTTCGCCCTCATTTGAGCTCGTCAGTAGTGCATATCCCTGACCGGATCCGGAAACAAGCCCCGGATCACTGGCGTGTAAAGCGGGTGTGTAACCACACGGCACACATTGGACACAGCCAAATTATCATAACAGAATAACGTCACCCATCGTAGGCTATGCTCAAGATTGCCCAATCGCCGCGGCTGACGTCCGTCAATCGATGTGGACCCGAAACGATCGTCCAACGTGTGCCGCGTGGTTACACACCCGCTTCACACGCCAGTGATCCGGGGCTTGTTTCCGGATCCGGTCAGGGATATGCACTACTGACGAGCTCAAACGAGGGCGAAACTCGAGCATAGTGCTTCCATATTGACATGGATAGGCCTTAGGTTCATACCAGAATACGATCAGCGTTGCCAGTAGTGGGTTGTGCTCAATATTTTAAAATTCAAATCCCGAAATAACCAAATTAATCAACTTCATGTTTAATAAACTAAAGATAGGAGATCATGATGCATTTAACTGGAACTGATAAAATGACAGCTAAACCTTTGTTGCAGGAATGACCAACATATACAGAACAGAGACAAGTATTTTGGCTCAATTTGTGGACAAACTCTATGGGGATGTCAACAAGTTTAAGTTTACTGCTTCTTTCTTGCATTTGTTTATGTTGTCGTCTGGAGGTAAACAATGAAGAAAAACTCTTCTTTTTCTGCCCTTTATCCTCCTCCATTGCAGCATAGTCCCTCAACCGACTCACATCATGCCATCCTATCTGTTGCTGCATCATGCGATTCCCTCCATGATACTTGTCTCTGATCTAACTGTCTTCAAAACAATCTATTCCCTTAGTAGTTGTAAACACAGAAGCCACACACAATATGTTGCACCACTTATTGCCTGGTATATTTCTCTGCATCTAGTCAGGTGCATACTGCAGAGTTGTATAACATAAGAAGTGAATACTGGTCTGGGGGTTACACGACTTTCTCCGTAATCCTGTATACTCTTGTGAGTAACGTGACGTTGCGCGAGAATCGATAGCAGTTCTCTCCGTGTTGGTAACTTACGGGGTATGTGAGCCGGTCGCTCAGAAAACAATGGCAAACCACTGAGCATAATCTTGCCAAGAAATCAATAATCAGCTGAAAGATGCTGATGTTGACAGCGATGTCCTGTAAAGGATATGCGAACAAACAAACAAAAAATTAATAATACTGTAGCTGAAACAATTAAAACACAGTCGTGGGTATTGTTAAAATGTGGCACATCTGTTATCTCCACGGGAATTTCAAAGTTAACAAGGAAATCTTTCTGTTTGCATAAAACCAGCTTGTATCTTATCTTTCTCATCTCATCTTATTAGGTTCCTCTTGTACCTTACAGTATTGAGGTGAAGCAAAAACAGCGGGAGAGTGCCTGTGTATGGGCTTCATATGTCGAGGTTCCCATGGTCTCTGTAATTCCCTCTATCCATCGTTTACGTGGCCAGCCTCTTCCTCTGCTTCCGTCTGGTCTGTACATTATTGCTTGTTGAGGATCATTCCGTTTATGCTTATTGTGTTTTCTTCGAGCAGGAAAAGAATCCCCTGCTGGCTTGCTAGGCCAATCACAAGGTTTAGGACGAAAAAATCTGACCAAGGGGAGTCCGTCCCCCCCGGCGAGCCATAGTCCCATTAGTCTACGACCTCATGGTCATGGTTTCCCAGTCTACACCACGTGGAGGTGGGGTTAACTTGCGTAGTCTGCGGGTCATCGGCAGGCTACTAATTTTCACTTTTCACCCCTCCTGAGAGAGGCTAGTAGATCCTAACCCTGTTTTCTGCAGGGCCAGGCGCAGTCCACACCTTGTAGACTTATCTTTATATTTATATCTTATCTTTAGACTTCTTTATTTTGATTTTATAGCTAAAGCATTTATGGAATGAGATAGCCAGTACTAGACCCTCCCTTCGTAGTTGTTTCTTATGATAGGCATGGTAGGTTATATTTCTCCTATTCTTTGCTTCCATTAAGGGCCCTGATGGCTTCTCCATGACGAAATGATCAAGCCTCCTACCACGAAGGCTGTGTGTTCGTTTTGAGACTCCGTCATTTGGTTCACCTGCGCAGTTTTTTCAGAGACCTCTTTAGGTTATTGAGCTATAGATTTTGGGTTCTGTACAATGCTTTTTGTAGACCATTCTGCAGAAAGAAGGCCAAGCTGTACTGATTAGAACCCTGTCTATTGAAGTGGACCCTCTTGCTTAGCCCTTTGAACCCTATGAGCCGGTATACCGGCTTCCACGTGTTTCCTGTTAATCTGCAACCAGCCGACCAATAAGCATCCAGCTTACATCTAGACATGGCTAACATGTCTAGATGTAAGCTGAATGCTTATTGGACTGATAAAAATGATCAGCTAACATGACTTCAACGCTGCAGACTCTGCACCAGTCACCACTGGTGGCCTCAAAGACTGACAGTCAAATTCTGCATGTGGGCTATTTTCAATAGCTACATCATACAGACGATAAAACAAAGAAAATTGAGGTATTTTGGTCACTTGAAACGTCACGAAAGTTTGGAGAGAACGATAATGGAAGGGTATATGCCTGGGAAGAGAGGAAGAGGAAGGCCAAAGAGAAGATGGGTGCAGGATGTGGCGGATGATCTCCAGATGGGTGTATCAGACGCGGGACATCTTGCTTGTGATTGAGAAGCTTTCCGGAAGGTTGTTATGGGAGCGAGGTTCTGCAAAGGACATGCTACTGAATGAATGAATGAATGACATCATACATGCAGAATTAGTACCAGCAGTTCCTAGAAAAAAGGAAGACAACCTTCCATATGTACATTGAAACACTTTGCAAACAACTTGTCAGAAATTTCCATTGTGATGCCTGGCCGTGTTGTGGTGGAACACATGGAGGGACGACTTCGTAATGCGCAGGATGAACCGATCCAATTGCATAAATATGATTTTTTGTAACACTTAGAAACATTTCCTATGTTTCTTGATATTGTTCACCAATAATTTTTTTCCAGAAATAGTGTCTTTTTCAGGTTGAAATACTGAAATATTATTAATAAAATTTGGTGGAACTGCGGTAAAGCTGTGAAAGTTTAAACAATATAAAATGACACAAAGTAGTACAGCTTTACATAACAGAGTTACGACACATACAGAACGTTGCGGCGGTTAGCCTTCATCAGCAAACAAACACATTCACAAACACAACATACAGTCAAGGAAAACTCCTGTGACTACATTAGAAGGTGATGACAGGACGAGAGGAACAAATGCATGGAAAAATGGAAGCAATGAAGAGAAAATGAGAATTGAAAAAAATTTTAATTGAAAAGAATGTTAGTCGAAGAAAATGTTTAATAGAAAAACTGTTTATAGAGAAAAAAACTGCATACTCACCTCACGTATGGATCTTAACATTTTTTTCAATTCTCATTTTCTCTTCATTGCTTCCATTTTTCCATGCATTTGTTCCTCTCGTCCTGTCATCACCTTCTAATGTAGTCACAGGAGTTTTCCTTGACTGTATGTTGTGTTTGTGAATGTGTTTGTTTGCTGATGAAGGCTAACCGCCGCAACGTTCTGTATGTGTCGTAACTCTGTTATGTAAAGCTGTACTACTTTGTGTCATTTTATATTGTTGAAATATTATTAGTATGCCAAAATACGGGTAATTACCCAGGAACCTCAGGGTTCAAAGGGTTAAACCTTTAGCGCCCTGGCTACCAAGGGACTACCTTTTTAATATTTATATTGATTATAATTTGTATATTATTGGTTAATAACCATAAGGTTGATTGCATTTATCTTATTCTTTCAGAATGCACACGAACAGTTTGACATACATAAATATGGCACACACATCATCGAGAAGTTGGTGAGAGGTGAGAGGAGGGCGTATAGGGAGCTTGTTGGAGGAAAACCAGAATATGAAATCTGCCGTTACACACTGGCAACTCTACAACTGGTAATGTATCAAGTTTTTTTTTTTTTTTTTTTACATTAATTTAAATTATGTGTAGGTTATGAAGTGGTTAGAATACATATCTCTCATATCACGATGTGCAGGTTCTAACACTCAGCAAAGTGGCTTACAGGTGTGGCATCTGCCTCTAATTTAGGTTTGAACCTAGGGGTAGTATGATGAGCTTAGCGCATGATATAGTTTATGTTAATTATTGTTATGACAAAGTGGGAAAAAAACATAATATATAAACACATTACATGGGAGGTTACAACAGTTCTAGAAATTCAAAAGATAATTAGAATAAAACAAAGATAATTAGAATAAACCAAATAAAGTGAGGTTAGCATGGCTGAATGAATAAGAGCCCTTGCTCTTAAAGTTTCGGTGTGCTGATGGCGAGTGGACACTGGTAGTAGGGAAAGCTAATCCACACGCAAAAATCCAGTGCACTAAAAGTAGTAGCACACGTATGACTGCACTTGAGTTCAACGCAACCGGCCGAAAAAAAGAGTAGATAATAAGTGATCTCTTGGTGAAATGTCAAACGACTTCTCTGCCATGTCTCCCATAAGAACCTCGGAGTTGGATGGATTTCAACTAACCTATAAATACTTTTATTCTCTTTCTAATGGTCTTCTCTTGGGATGTACCATCGTGTCATTTCACTAATTGTTAAGAGTGTTAACGGCTGCAGCAGGATATAACAATGAGAAATTAAAAAAAATTAAGTACGTTTACCTCCTAAGAAAAAGTGATATATAATAAACACAGGCACAGTATATGTACACTTTGTGTTTATTATCTATTTTTGCAGGAGTTACACATACATGTTTTTATTTCCTATCACTAATTGTTATATGCTTTCAAAAAGTTGAATCAAAAACTCAAATAACAACCTGAAACTACACAATGACTGAAACAGTTACAAATACCTACAAATATTCATTAACGGGCTTAAAGAGAGAGAGAGAGAGAGACGATGTATGTATGTAAGTAAACTTTTGTTAGTGAGTTTGTTTCTAAACTTTGCAGTCAGCGTAAGGTCACCATCCAGTGGATGCCATCTCACTGTGGAGTACCCAGAAACGTGGCCAAAATATTTCACTTGCCTCTTTTTTATGTCTTTCATCAACTCTCTTTTCATACCCAGTGTTTCTAGAACCTCAGTATTTGATTGTTTTTGTTTCCATGAAATACAACATAAACTTCTGTAAATCCACATCTCCAGGGCCTCTATTCGACTTTCTAAAGCATTTTTATTCGTCCGAGTTATATACAGTAGTAGACAGATTCTACAACCACACAATGTCTAAAACAGTTAAAGTGCCACGAATATTCATTAAATTGTGCCTACACAGAATAGAAGGACTTAAAAGGGTATGACAGAATCATTACTGTGGAGCTTAGGGAAAAAAGTAGACAGATTGCAACAAAACACAAGATGAAGGAAAGACACTGGCTTTGGACAAGACACACATTGAGAAAACTTGAGAATAGTTTAATTAGAAAGTCCATTCTCTGAAACCCACAGGACAAATGAAATACAGGGAAGTCTAAAAACACACAGAGCAAAGATGAAACTGAAGACGGGTGAATAAAATAGGAAGGACAATGACAGAAAAAGAGAACAGTTACAATGAAAATGAAATTCCTGAGAAGAATACTGAACGTACCAAGGAGAGAAAGTTAATTGCATATCCTTTAGAGGAGGTTTGCAGTCAACACCAGCATTGTTTGCTGTTGTTGATGTCTTGGCAAGTTTATGTTTAGTAGTTTACCATTGCTTTCTGAACGACCTGCACCAATACCATTTTGTAAAAACCAACGCAATGCGGTCTGCTGCTAAATCACGCACAGCTGTGTTTCGAACGCATGTATGCGGGATCCCGAATCGCATCCGTAACCCCTTCGGCACGGAGACCGGATCAAGAAGAGAGAAAATCAGAAATTATTACATCAGGACTAAAGTGGGGGTAATAGCAGCGTCAGATATCATTAGAAAATAGCAAGTTAAATGGTTTGGCCATGCAACTAGGTAACCAACTAACTGTACCACAACAAGCAACGATGTACAGACCAAAAGGAAGCAGAAGAAATGGCAGGCCATGTAAATGTTGGACAGAGGGAATAACAGAGTCTATGAGAATCTCGATATATATATATATATATATATAATGCCCATAAACTGGCACTCTCCCACTGTTTATGCTTCATTTTGGCACGGCAAGATACAAGAGGAATGAGATGAGATGAAGTCAGCTGCAGGAGATAGCAAAAGTTAGGACAGGTTGGCGTGAGATGATTGAGGGCCTATACTCCAATAGAAGATAAAGGGCAGAAGAGAAACTTCACAGGGGCGCTAATCAGAAATAAACTGAGGACCACTGTGTTGGTTTGATTTGAACTAACCACTACACCACCTTGACTACAGCTTCATTAAATGTCTCCTTTCATTGCATCTCTTTCTCATGTGGTCTTTCAATGTTTTAACAGTACTGTATCAATCATCTATTTCAGGCAAACGTGTACAATGTGGAGCTGACCATCATCCCAGATGCCTCTGGAAGCATCATGGACTGCCTTTACGTGACTCTTCTGTCAACTAAACGACATTTTGAAGACCTTGAGGATTACAGGGCGCCATCTTTAAAGGGGACATAACTACCAATGTATTTTTTAATAATCATAATCCCAGACATCATGTGTGTTTTATTCATCATCTTCATCAGCACATAAAATATATGTAAATAGTTCATGTGGCTTTTAAATGAAATGTGGTTTTAGAAATCAGGGCAGGGAAAACCTATTACAGATGTGTTTTGAAACCAAATAAAAAAGTTTTCTTCTGATTCTTCCTTAGCCTGTCGTCTTCTTCAGCTTTAAAGTATGAAGAACATTACAGCCATTACCTTCTAGAACAGTGGTTCTCAACCTTTTTTGGCCCATGCACCCCTTCACTATATGTTCAGAATGTTACTCTCCCCCCCCCCCCCCTCCCTCTTTTCATACTTCCTCCCTATAAATCTCTCCCCCCCCCCCCCCCCCCCCCCCCCCCGCACACACACATACAGTATACGTAAAAATGGAAGCTAAATTTAATAACACATACTAGAACAAGTCTAGACGTCTACATAAAATATGATTTGTGGGTCTACTTACGTTATAAAATGAATTTCAGAAGGGTGAGATGTACAGAACCGTAAAGAATGGAGGGGAAAACAATAGCAAGTAATCAGTTCTTGTATTAATGCGATCATGAAATAATCTTAATTCCCCTTGGGGGGGGGGGGGGGGGGGGATTCCCCACCGGTTGAGAACCACTATTCTAGAAGAAAATGGATTGACGACAAAGACATTGTACAATGACATAAAATTACCCTATCCAGTATCCAGTGCCACCCATTGGTCGTCAGAACGTCAAGTACTACTCTTGACAGCAAAAGTTAGAAATGGTGTTAATGACCTCCAATGGACAACAATCCCTTTCAAATTAGTATTCGAACTGTAGCTGACTCAGTCACAGGATTATTAATCTGAGTCTGAAGATGGACCCTAATATAACTTCTCTTGTAAGGTCACATGGGCTAGAGGTAATGGTCATCATCAGGTGCCTTGCTAGCTGGTGTGGGCAATCATGCTTCTTCACAAACTGCAATCTCCAGGTGCATGCATCAATTCATGCGTTGACTCCCTTCCGTGCCATAACACAAGACTGCCAAACATTTTCACTCGCCGTCTTCCTCTGTCTCTCTGTCCACAAATCTTTCCGGTTGTCATAACATGCTCCAGTTTTTGTCTTCTCATTATGGGATAATGGTAGAATGAGAAAATTCAGAGTTCTGGAACAGGATTTGGTATATGCCACCTGGTTGGTTGGTTCTGAAACAGGCTTTGGTATATGCCACCTGGTTGGTTGGTTCTGGAACAGGCTTTGGTATATGCCACCTGGTTGGTTGGTTCTGAAACATGCTTTGGTATATGCCACCTGATTTTTTGGGTTCTGGAACAGGCTTTGGTATATGCCACCTGGTTTTTTGGTTCTGGAACAGGCTTTGGTATATGTCACCTGGTTGGTTGATTCTGGAACAGGCTTTGGTATATGCCACCTGGTTGGTAAGTTCTGAATCCTCTAGAAGATAGACTTTTAAGTCCGGTACATTGGCGTTCAGGTCGTCTGAGTCCTGGAAATGTTTTGTATCTATCAGAGAGGCCAGTTTAGAGACTAATATTATCAAGAAGGAGCATCTGGACTAATGGCTAGAACATCGAGCTCTCATTCAGGAGACCTGGGTTCAAATCCTTAGTAAGGTGATGGATTTTTTGGTTGGGGGGGGGGGGGGGGGTGGCAAAAACCAAAACTCGCACAGTTCACGGCGACTGCACTAGCTAGGCGGCCTTAATTCCTTAGGCTCAAGACTCTCTTGTCCAACACTTGCAAGGTACTATAGGCAATAATGACGGTTTTAAAAAAAATATATTATTATGGCACAATACATAGTGGCATATAAGGTGGACAGAAACACTTATAAAAAAAATAATACTTGAGAGAGAGAAATATATATATATCAATCATGTGCCATGCCAATAGGTAGTGTGGTCATTGTTTGCCATCTCGCACAGTCGCCAGTCTCAAATCAGGTCTGTGTTCTTGTCCCAACCATGCCCTTTTGTGACGTTCTGTGATTTGACAATTCATGGTGAACTAGGCATCTTTAAAGAAGGTAGTTTGCCATTGCTTTCCTTCGTGGCAGTGACCATACTGGTTGGTGACCGTAGCCATTGTCTCTTAAAGAGATCCTCTGCCCACCGTTGTGAAACTTGAGACATAACTAACCACTATCTGTCGGCTGCCTTCCTAATTCCATCCACCACCTGCCTTCCGTTGTTTCTTATGAAAACATTCCGAAAATGGTTAGGAAATACATCACATCCTGCCCGCTCCATGCCTTGAGGCAATATTGGGTATATGGTGTTGACTGGATATGTTTTATAGAGCAGACACCACTCAATGGGTAAATTGGTTAATGCCAACTGCTGTTACTCAGTACCCCCCTTAGACTGGGGGGGGGGGGGGGGGGGGGGGGTCAGTTTTTACCGAAAATTACCTCCTCAAAAAGGATTTGAACACCTACTGCTGAGCCAGCAGGCAGACGAGCTGGCCACTGTGGCTCCCATAATGTTCACATTTCAAGTAAATAATATTAATGTGTCCAGAAACACTTCAGAGAATATTCATATCTAAATGAACCCTAACATAATATTTATGTTTCAACCAAAAACACTTCAGAGAATATTCATTTCTGAATGAACTTATTTTACAATATTCAAGTTTCAACGGACCCTTGTAATAATACTTGTTGTATATTGTTTGCTCGCTATGGACTTCAGTGGTAGGCACAGGTTCAAATTCCCTGCACTACTCAGCATTGAGAGTAAACTCAAGCCCCTCTCGTGAGAATTCATAGACACAGTCCCACGTACACCAGCCCTTCTAGAGAGAATTCATAGACACAGTCCCACGTACTCCAGCCCTTCTAGTGAGCTAATGTAGAAGTAGATGGACTTAGTGTCCCAAGAAGTAGCTAAACTTGGTATCACAAGAAGTAGGATATATGCACTTGGCATTCTAGTGACAATTTATGAGGAAGCAAGTAGACTGAAGTTCATCCCGCGACTCTTCTACTTCATATAATCATATATTACACACCTCCATCGGATGTGTGGTAAGATAAATCTAAGCATGAACATACACTTAAGTATGTCTAGACAATGTGTTAGCAGAAGTATGAGTTAATGACTACACAGCAGTGTGTATTATTTGAACGTCTGTAAAACACCTTTCAAAATAAATCAATTGTTAAAATGGTGAAATAATGGTCAATGAGTTTGTTGAGTCATGAGATATATCTTATTCAGAAGTAATTATGATGAGAGTAAACCAAGAATTGGCAGAGAAAGAACCTGCCTCAACTGGTAAGTAAAGAGTAGAGCTGAGGCAAGTACTTACATCATAGCACTCAGTGTATTCCCATATGTGCTACGACCACATCTTCTATAGCCAGCGAAGAGTCCCAATACAAATGATACCAGTAGCAATCTGATTATGTGTCTGTCTGGCCTTTCCTCTGAGTTTTGAGCGTCCGCCAGATCCTCTGGTAGTAGTAAGTAAAGGGTCTTGAGGTGTATCAGATATATGGCGCTAACCCCATACTGTTATAGACCAATCAGCACTTGGGTGGGGATGTGGTCAGTTCCACACTGACTGCATTTACTTCCCAAGATAGACCCTGGTACTCATTTAAGGCTGGGTCGAACCGGAAGCCCGAGTTAGATCCTGGTACTCATTTAAGGCTGGGTCAAACCGGAAGCCCGAGTTAGATCCTGGTACTCATTTAAGGCTGGGTCAAACTGGAAGCCTGAGTTAGACCCTGGTACTCATTTAAGGCTGGTCAATCTGGAAGCCCCCGAGTTAGATCCTTGTACTCATTTAAGGCTGGGTCAAACTAGAAGCCCTCGATCCTGGTACTCATTTAAGGTGGGGTCAAACTGGAAGCCTGAGTTAGATCCTGGTACTCATTTAAGGTGCGATCAAACTGGAAGCCTGAGCTAGATCCTGGTACTTATTTAAGGTGGGGTCAAACTGGAAACCTGAATTAGATCCTGGTACTCATTTAAGGCTGGGTCAAACTGGAAGCACGAGTTAATGTTAAAAGTCCACCTGGGTGCAAATGTAAACGTATGATGACCACCGGGTCAGCAGGGAAGTGTGCACTACCACATCTCCCTCAGTTGGTGAGACTTCTGCTTATTCTTTCAGCGTGATAGTCTCAGTTCATAAATAATCACACATGTACTGTTTGGCATTCGTAGAAGTAGAAGAAAGAAGTAGGCATTAGAGGACACTTAAAAAAAAGTTAGTTGCATATACTTTACAGGATGTCGCAGTCAACACCAGCATTTTTTGCTGTAGTGATCTTTTGGCAAGTTTACGTTCAGTAGTTTGCCATTGCTTTCTGAACGACCAGCACCCATACCATTTCATTAAAAGAAACCAACGCAATGCAGTCTACTGCCAAATCGTGCGCAGCTGTGTTTCGAACGCGGGTATGCTGGATCACGAACCGCATCCGTAACACGGAGCCAGTAGAGGACACACTAGACAACATAAACATTGAAAGCTAAAGTGTGCTTCAGCGCATGACCAACTAGAAACCTCATGCGTCGAAAGTACACATGTTCCTGCTGCGAGGCCCCGTCATCATTTGGAGGTGACATGTTCGAATCCCGGTCGGTAGCTATAGCTTTCAATGTTTATGTTGTCTAGTGCATCCTCTACCGGCTCCGTGTTACAAATGCGGGTCGTGATCCAGCATAACCGCGTTCGAAGCACAGCTGCACATGATTTGGCAGCGGATCGTGTTGTGCTGGTTTTTTTATGAAATGGTATGGGTGCCGATCGTTCAGAAAGTGATGGCAAACTACTGTACCTAAACTTGCCAAAAGATCACAACAGCAAAAAATGCTGGTCTTGACTGTAACGTCCTGTAAAGGATATGCAACTAACTGCCCACAAGCTGTATAATTACAAGAGCGTTTTTTTGTGTGGTTTACTTTGAACTCAAGCATAGACCTATTCTTCTTCTTCTTTGCGTTCATCCGGAGTGTTTTTTCAGATATGATTGTGGTGTGTCTAAGTTATGCGCCCTTGGGCTGAAACCCGTAGGCCAACACATCCGACTTTTAGCGTGCTTTTTTGACCAGGTAGCATTCCTGGGAGACTCTCACTTTTGCGGTACCATCCACAACCCAGCTGGCCAAGTTCGAACGGTCAAAGATTTAACGGTCATCCCTCAAAGGAAAGCAGGGACAGTCCATGGCATTTTCCGCCATCCAGGGTGGTTTCCATAATTGCAGGGCCAACACATAGCGCCCTGGTGCTGGGCTCACCGAGGGAATCGTCACGTCCTGCTCATGACTGCTTTAATTCCTCACTTCAATATATTGGCATTTTCGTTCGCCCTGGGCCGTTCCCGCACAAACCAGAAAGGTCTGCAGGCGGTATCCACTCAGCGAGTTTTCGGTTCAGACATGTGCTTGTCGTTGTGCCCGTCAGAGCTGTTCCAGGCAAGACGGACATTCGGAAACTACCTAGTTAGAGCTGTTCTGAACAAGAGCAGCATTCGGAAACTAGGTAATCAGAGCTGTTCCTAGCATGAAAGACATTTCTCTCGGACGTTTTTTGCATTGTGCCTGATTTATTTGCACCCGTAGGCCAGCACATCCGACTTCAGCAGGCATTTTTACGGGTTAGCCTTCCCGGGGTTTCGAGGGACGTTAGACTGTTAGTGCTGTGGTGTCGCCCACATCTCAGCTGGTAAAAGTAGAACGGTCATTGACATCACGGTAAACTCTCAAGGGAAGGCAGGGGCAGACCATGGGCATTCCCCCGCTATCCAAGGAGGCTTCCATAATTGCAGAGCCGGCACATATTGCTCTGAGACTGGGCTCACCCGAGGATTTGCCACGTCCTGCTCATGGCTGCTTTAATTCCTCACTTCCATGTGTTGGGCATTTCGCTTGCCACTGGTCGCTCAAGTACACACCAGGAACGGTCAGTCTGAGGGCGACATCCACTAGGTAAGCTTTCGCTTTGGACTTCAGGCCACGCAATGGATTCGCTAGCCATGCGTTCCATTTCGTGTTATTGAGACATTATTCCACCTTTGTCTAGACTCTCTATGAGTTAGATACAGACAGTTTTCGTAACCAATTTCATTTGACTGGGGCACCTCTTTTATCTTTTAGTAATTGCTCACAAGGTAGGCTACATGTGCTGTCAGCTCAGCACCTTACCTCCGTGTAGAGGTGAGTGAGAAAAACGCCAGGCCCCCTCATTCGGGGACCCTTCATACCTCCCAGCTGAGAGCCTTCGAACAAGTATCTGGACTGGGCATGTAGCGTGCTCAGAATCTCACCTCCATTTTTCGGTAGGTGGGTATCGGCCAGGCTTTCACATCCAAGCGTTTTATGGCTTAGAGGCGTTCAGCCACAACCCTCGACAGAGATCCTTATAGTATGTGTCCGGACCAAGAACTTCTGCCTTCGTGCGCCTGATTTAAACTTTGACTGCTATCCTCAGAGCAGCAGGTTGTGTCTCGCTTAGTCTGGCCCCTGTCCCATAAGCTGTCCAATATGTAGTTTTTTCATCCATCGACATAGCACATGGAGTCAATGGGGCACGCAAGCTCCCCCACCACGGCAAGGTGGAGACATCGGGGGAGAAGCATAGTCCATACACATACTATTACACCTTGTGCACTGGACATATTTTTACCTGTGGATTAGCTTTTCCTATTACCATTCTCCCTCGCCATCAGGCAAATCCACTTTGATTTCTGAGGTACTTGCAATTTACATCCCCGAGTCAAGAATGATAAGTCAACATTTTATTCCAACTGACCAGTGTAGAGGTTGAACTGGCTACTTAGGCATCAGCACATTGGAAGTTTAAGAGCGAGCACTCTTATCCATTTGGCCACGCTGACCTCTACAATAGCATTTATGTTTATCTTCTCTCCACCAGTATCACATTACAACAGACAAGTGCCTGGGAAAGCCAAGCATACAAAAGAAGAAACATTCATTCATTCATTTAATGAATCTAAGGGAAAGCCAAGTTTACAAGAAAAGAAAGATTAATTCAATAACAATGTAATTAATCTAAGGGAAAGCCAAGTGTACAAGAAAAGAAAAATTAATTCAATAACAATTTATTGAATTAAGGGTAAGCCAAGATTACAAGAAAAGAAACACATTCATTAACAATTTAATGAATCTAAATTCTGATGTCCTACAGAAAATTAAAAGTGATTTGCCCAGCAACCAATAATGAAAGCATATACAAATATATATATATATATATATATTTATTTGGGTTGTTGCGTACGGGACGTTGCAGTCAACACCAGCATTTTTCAGCTGCTGTTGATGTACTAGGCAAGTGTTACGTTCAGTGGTTTGCCATTGCTTTCTGAATGACCGGCTCCCATACCAGCACGTTATAACACAACGCGACACGGTCTGCTGCACAAATTAGTCGCAGCTGAGCTTCGAACGCCTGGTACCCGGCACATGAACCAAGTATGTATTACAAGTATAAAATATTCTTCATATAATTTTGTAACAAAGTATAATGCTCTAACATTTGATGTAAAACATCCTCTTGAATGGGGAAAATAACTATAGCCCACAATATATGCATTGTAACTGTGACCATCAAAGAAATATGTGAGAGGTTGCACAAAGATAAAAATAAAGCACAATGAATGATGGTATAACAAAAACGATTACACAAAAGTACAACTGTATATACCACAACATTCTGCTTATGTGTCACTTTTACAAAAATAAAACACTACATCACTATTCTACAAACTACCTTACTATTCTACAAACTACCTCACCATTTTACAAACTACCTTGCCATTCTACAGACTAACTCGTCATACCTTGCCACACTACAAACTACCTCGCCATTCTACAAACTACCTCACCATTCTACAAGCTACCTCGCCATTCTAAAAACTAACTCATCATTCTAAAAACTACCTCACCACTCTACAAACTACCTCACCATTCTTCAAACTAACTCATTCTAAAAACTACCTCGCCATTCTACAAACTACCTCACCATTCTTCAAACTACCTCACCATTCTACAGACTACCTTACCATTCTACAAACTACCTCGCCATTCTTCAAACTACCTCGCCAATCTCAGTGTTACCATCAAGTAAAAGTAAAACTTCTTATAAATTTACAAATGTTCTCGTTACATGATTGTAAAATGGTAAATTCCTAATAAATTCACTCAGTTCTAAATTAAAGTAGAACAGTAAACTAGTCAGTTTATAAAATATGACAAACAGTAATGTTTTTTGAAAATTTACACATTTTACTTTTAAATACTAGCAATGCAGTTGTGTATGATATCTAGTAAGATTTTAACATTTATATCTCTATTCATTAGAACAGTAACATGACATTAATAGATTAATTCCCTGAAACTAATTAATACTTTTACAAGCAACATTAATGTGGAGTGCTGACGAGTGTAAACAATGAAGATCCATTTTGTCTTCGTATTGTCCAAGCCATGTGGCATTGGCTGTCACATCTGTCCACAGCTTTCAGCTTTGTGTAGTGCCAATCTTCTTATAGTCCATGCCGTGTGGCGTTGGGATCATATCTGCCCACAGCCTTCTCTCTCGTGTACTGCCAATCTTCTTATAGTCCAGGCCATGTGACCTTGGTGATCATGTCTGTCCACAAACTTCTGCTTTGTGTACTGCCAATGTTCCTAAAGTTCATGCCATGTGGTGTTGGGGATCATGTCTGTCCAAAACCTTTTGTCTGGAGTAGTGCCAATTATTTCCTATAAAACTACATTTCTGCATCTTCAATATAATTCTTCACTAATCTGTTGATTGTCAATGATTCACTTCCACACCATAGGACAGAATCATTTCAATACAGCTCTTAACTGATTCATTGCCAAACAAAAAGTAGGTTTAGACCAAACAACGATGGATGGATGAATAATGGGAAGTAGGGGTGTGTCACAGTTATGACTGAAAAGTTGTTAATATGATAACAGACATGTATTACATATCAAATTAAAGGGGGTTGCTTAGGGAAAACTATTGTGTATAAGCCCATGCCAGGTACAGGAAGTTGCTTCATCCCATGATATTTAATCAGTTAAGAACTGTCTGCCTCGCCGACTGACAAAGACATTGCATAGAATATTCTTCATTGGGCATATTAAAAACATGGTTTACAGACAAAATAAATAATTCTCACAAAGTAAACCTCTTTCCTCTTCTTGCGCTGGTTTCCATTCAATGGTATGAGTGCCAGTCTTTCAGAAAGCAATGGCAAACTACCGAACGTAAACTTGCCAAAAAATCACAAACAGCCAAAAAATGCCGCGAGTGACCGTGACATCCTGTAAAGCATATGCAACTTACTTTACTTTCTCTTCTGTCATTAACCCCCATTGGGGACATGGGCCTTCTACCAAGCCGTGCTATCTTTTACCATCTCCTGCAACTCCCTCTATGTCCTCCCAATATTATTCATCTCTGTAATTCTCTTTTCCACGTGTTTTTAGGTCTCGTGATAATTTGTTTGCTTTGTGGGTTCCAGACAAGAGTGTGTCCAGTTATCCTGTCCTCAGGTTTTCTCATTGTGCACACATCCACTAGGACTCCTTAGCTTTCACTCTCGGACAACCATCACATCTCCATTGCTTCCAGTTTCCCACCTTACCTTCCTGCCCCTTTTTTCATGTACCACTTCCACCCATTTACCTGGGATTTTCACTCAACTGTTATCATTCCCTACCCCGGTTCCCATGCCCCACAGACTCCCACGGTTGTGTATAAAAGAGGATAACAGTGACATTCATGTTAGTGTTAACCTGGGATTCTGAGATAAGTAGCAACATTGTTTTCAAATTTTCATTTTCTCTTCATTGCTCTCATTTTTTTCTCATCTTTTTATTCTTCTCATCCCGTTCTTATGCCTTAATGTAGTCACTGGAGGGTCTTCTCCGTGACTAAATGTGTTTTGTGTATGTATTTGTTTGCTAATGAAGGCTAGTCGCTGCAACGCCCTTGTATTGTTTCATAATTCTGTTCTGTAAAGCTGCATTACTTTATGTTATTTTATATTGTTCAGGTTTTCTCAGTGTGTCCTTTCCTGCACCTTTTCCCTCACCTCATGGTTCACTATAATTTGTTTAATTTTCTCAATGAGCTCTATATTAAAGTAAAATTGACATCAACACATTATAATAAAGTGCTGAAAGCCTGCATAAATGAACATACAAAATGTTACAACTTAAAGGATGGTTAGGATCTATCCATTTGATTCTTGGTATTTCTATAGCTATATAATTAGTATTCGCAGGTCCACATGGCCGAATGGGTAAGAATGCGTGTTCTTAAATGTCCATTGTGCTGATACTGAGGTTAGCAGTTCAACCCCTACAGCGGACAGTCGGATTAAAATGTTGACCTGTCGTCCTTGACTTGAGGACGTAAATTACAAGTACCTCTGAAGTCGGAGTGGGTTCGCCTGATGGCAAGGGACACTGTTAACAGGGGAAGCTAATACACAAGCAAAGTTCAGTCCATCACTACTATAAATAATGTGTATGGATGACACTTGAGTTGAAAGTGAGCGAGCGCAAAACAAACATTATTCATTGGCACTCATATAAGTAGAGGAATGAAGTAGAGATTAGTTAACACTCATCATCATCAAGTGCTTGCTACACATCTTAGACATTCATGTCTCTACACAGGCTTGAGTTATTCCTCCATCCGAGGTCAGCCATCATTGCTCTCGGTCAGCTTCTTCTACCTCCGATCATTCTAGTTGTCACGATATTTTCCAACGCTTCTCTTCTCATGACATGACCAAATAACATTGTCTCTTTCTTATACTTTTGTTATAACGTAATAATGTATGCTATAAAGTATGTTATAATGTAATATTGTATGCTATAAAGTATGTTATAATGTAATAATGTATGCTATAAAGTATGTTATAATGTATGCTATAAAGTATAATGTAATAATGTATGCTATAAAGTATGTTATAATGTAATAATGTATGCTATAAAGTATGTTATAATGTAATAATGTATGCTATAAAGTATGTTATAATGTAATAATGTATGCTATAAAGTATGTTATATATAATGTAATAATGTATGCTATAAAGTATAATGTTATAATGTAATAATGTATGCTATAAAGTATAATGTAATAATGTATGCTATAAAGTATAATGTGATAATGTAATAATTTTTGCTATAAAGTATAATGTTATAATGTAATAATGTATGCTATAAAGTATGTTATAATGTATGCTATAAAGTATGTTATAATGTAATAATGTATGCTATAAAGTATGTTATAATGTAATAATGTATGCTATAAAGTATAATGTTATAATGTAATAATGTATGCTATAAAGTATAATGTAATAATGTATGCTATAAAGTATGTTATAATGTTCATTCATTCATTCAGTAGCATATCCTTCACAAAACCTCGCTCCCATAGCAATCGTCCAGAAAACTTCTTGGTAATAAGTAAGATGTCGCCCTTCTGATACGCCCATTTGGAGATCATCTGCCACGTCCTGCACCCATCTTCTCTTTGGCTTTCTTCATCCTCTCTTCTCGGCATATACCCCTCCATTATTGTTCTCTCCAAACTTTTATGACGTTTCTAGTGACCAAAATATTTTAATTTTCTTTGTTTTATTGTCTTTACTAGCCAACCTTCTTCAATATTCAGCTCGTGTCATATGGATGCATTTGTTCTTTTCTGTATCCCAAGATATTCTGAGAACCTTTCTATAACATTTATATTCAAAGGCATTTATATGCTGTTCAGCTTGTTTAGTAAGTGTCCAGGTCTAACAGGCGCATGTTGCAATGGGAAAGATGCATGCCTTAAAAATCTAATTTTTGTACGCCTATCTGTCCCACTCCACAATTTATTCAGTTGTTTTAGTCTTTGAAGAGCGATAGATATTCGTCTATTAATTTCTTTCATTGTTGTCACCATTGTTGTTAATTAATGACTCAAGATATTCTAAATTTTCCATCACCTCCAATTTGTCCTCATTAACATATATTTCTTTCTCCATATTAGTTTTAACTGTATACATTATCTTTGTTTATCCTATGTTAAGATATAAGTTGTGATTTTCACTATTCTTTTGGGTTGAGGTTATTAGTTTTTAAATACCATTCTGTGATCTGGATAGTAATACAGTATTGTGTTTTATTGTATGTTATAATGTTATAATGTAATGTACTGGCTAATAATGTTATACTGGCTGTGTCATCAGGACAGCATGCCGTCCAGGTGATGAGGACAGTGCTATTGACCTGGCGCTGGTTTCTCCTTCACTCACTACAGTGTGTAGATGGGGTGTCTTAGGGCACCACGGCAGCGACCACCACCCTTACAGCATATTGGTGGATAAAGGCAGAACCAGGCAGCTCAAGTTAACAGTCAAGACTTTCCAGTATCACAGTACAGGGCAAGATGTGGTGAGTAAAATAAGATGTGACAAGCGCAGAAAGCTTCAGGGCAGGAAAAAAAGCTGGGAGCAGCCACCGCGGTGGAATTTCGAAGTGGAGAAGGCCTGGGTGGATAAGCATAGTGCTGTAAGGATGTGGCAAAATGCCAAGAAGAACAGAGCTGGCCATCCTAGTCCCTGCATGCACTTAAAAAGAGAGATGCACACAAAAGTAAGCTATTTTTAAAAAAAAAACTGGTCAAGGTGGTTAAAAGTGAAAAATGGGCAGAGGTATGTCAAAGAGTAAGCACAGACAAGTCACTGAAATTGTTCTGGTGACTACATAAAAGCATGAGTGGGGTAGTCAAGAATAAGAACATTTCTGACTTCCAAGGTGCTGACCTCAGCTGGCAGAGGACTGACGAGGACAAGGACAAAGCCGTCTTTGAATGCTATCTAAAGCAGGGCAACCAGACAGACATGGGAAACCGAAATCTTGCCAAGGAGGTCACCTCAGACAGGTGCAAGGCCCAGAACCTTTCGGATGAAGACACAGTGACAGTGAAAGAAATCAAGGCTGTGCTTCGACGTGCAGACATGTACAACAACACTATAGGGAGTGCTAGCATCAAGGAGGAGTGGTTACACAGCTATCTGATTCCCCTGCAACCGACCCATCTGTGTAAATGACAGCATCACCGTCTAGCGAATTCTCGAAAATCAACGCTTATAGGTCCGCCTCCACAGCAGCCATTTCTGCATTTTCTGTCTAGTTGGATGCAAACTGAAAAGGACGTACAGAAATCTGTTGGTACTTGTAACCACTCCTCACCAGGTTCTAAGTCCTCAAGTGAACACACCTGTTGAAGAATGTCTACGATACAAAGATGTGTGTAAGCGGGACATGATTGATACAGGTATTGATAATGCACATTGGGAGCAAGTCGCCACTGAACGTGTTGCATGGAGGGCAAACATCAGAAATGGAATACAAAGGAGAAAATTATTGCAGATAAGTCACACACCGAGCGTGTGAGACGTAAGATGGTGCATGATGATGGAAATGACCACGTGTTCACATGCACCCACTGTGAATGAACATTTACAGCGCGAATTGGCCTTAACAGTCACATTCGCTACCGCCATGGGTAAAAGTTATTATGCCTTTTTGAAGCACAAACTATCGTCTGTCAAGACGGCAAGGTGCCAATGAGGGATGATTCACTTGCCGAAGCCTGGCAAAGACCACACAAAAATTCAGGGATATTGAATTATAACCATGCAGAATACAATAGGCAAGCTGCTGGAAAAGTTAATTGCCAGAAAAATATCAAGCCAGCTAGAGAGGCAAACTAGAGGGTACCCTAGGTGGGTACCGTCCAAAAAGAGAAACCTGGACCAATGCAGCAGTTTTTGCCCATGACGTCTATGAAGGTTTCCACTCAGGCATTGAAACCTTTGCTGCAGCGATTGATCTTGAGAACGTGTACAACAGAGTACCATTGGATTTTTTAATGTTTCAGCTTCTTGAACTCAATATAAGTCCATTCCTCCTTAGTTGGATCGCTGCAGCCCTCTTCCAACGGAAAGTAATTTTTAGATGTGGCAGTTGGACTTCGGAACCAACAAGAATATATCCTGGCCTACCACAGGGATCACCATTATCTCCGGTATTGTTCAACGCCTACACTGTGAGAATCACCAGTGAGCAGATCAATGGACTGGGGAGGACACTGTCATATGCTGACGATGTTTTAGTGTATCGTAAGGAGAAGGATGGCGATCAGGTTGCTGTGGAACTACAAACCGAACTCAATCGCATAAGTACTTGGTGTGTTGAAGCTGGGGCAATGGTCAACCCAACAAACAGTGACATGGTTCTCGTTGAATAATCATATTGTCAACTCTCCAATACCAACTGTTAATCTGTGTTCAGAGACGGTGGAAAGAACGCAGGCAATGAATTACCTGGGGATACGTTTTGATTGAAGCCTTGCTTATAATAAGCACATAGACCAGGTGATAACAAAGGCCAAGCGGGGTTTGGCTGCGATGCGGGTGATGGCGGCAGCAAACTGTGAGCAGCACCATCTATGTCTTCTGTACGAGAGGCTGGTCATGTCTGTTTTTGAGTATGCAATGGCAATCCTGACTCTCAGCCGTAAGCAGATAGAAAGGATGGAAAGGATACAGAATGAAGCTATGCGCATTATTCTTGAATGTACAAGAGATACAGCATGCAGGGCGATGCGCTACCTTCTTTATTTTCCAACCATTGAAGACATAATACAAATTTGCATGCAAAGCACGTGCTTACCTCAGAGTTAACGCAAACACACAACATCCACTGCATAGTGAAATTATGAAGGTGAAGGGCAGCAGGTTAAAAAGAGGATGGTCTTGGATGGGTCAAGCCGAAGACATTCTTCAACAGGTGTGTTCACTTGTGGACTTAGAACCTGGCGAGGAGTGGTTACAGTACCAACAGATTTCTGTACACCCTTTTCAGTTTGCATCCAACTAGACAGAAAATGCAGACAAGAAAATCCGGCTGCTGTGGAGGCGGAAGTATAAGCATTGATTTTCGAGAATTTGCTAGACGGTGATGCTGTCATTTACACAGATGGGTCGGTCGTCCGACATGTGAGAAGCTCATGGGCCTTTATGGCTCAGGCCCGAGGGAGAATTGTGAAGGAGGACTCTGGTGCTTTTGCTGACACCACAAGTAGCCTGACTATGGAAGTCATGGCAGTAAGTAAAGCAATAACATGGCTCGAGACACAGACATTCACTAGGGCATGTTTCCTTAGCGACTCAATGAGCATGCTCAAGAGGATAGAGATGGGGTGTATCCGAAGAGAGTGGTTGCTGTCTCTGGAGCGGTCTCAGCTGGTAAAGATTAGTTTCATCTTCATGCCAGGGCATGCGGGAGTACAAGGAAATGAGCGGGCTGACAAGCTACCATGGAGGGCGGACGCACCATGGCCCAGGCTGACATTCTGAATGCTCTACGAGAAGTAAGACTTTTGCTAGAACCAAGTGATGACTGTGAATGTACAACCATGGCCAGACTGCGAGAACAGCAAATTAAAAGAGGGATTGCCAAACAAGAACACTACGCAGGAAGCCAAAGAAGATTGATAAACCAACACAGAACTGGCGTCGTTAGCCGCTACACGCTGCAGGATTTGCTGAGGAGGGGATCCAAGCACTTATGGGCTAAATGGTTCGATGTGCAATGAGGATGATCTGTCGACTAACTAACTAATGTAATGTTATACTGTTTATTATAATGTAATGTTATACTGTATGTTATAATGTAATGTTATACTGTATGTTATAATGTTATTAATTCATTCAATAGCATGTCCTTTGCAGAACCTCGCTCCCATAACAACCTTCTGGAAAACCTCTCGATCATAAGCAAGATGTCCCGCATCCGATACACCCATATGGAGATCATCCACCACATCCTGCACCCATCTTCTCTTTGGCCTTCCTCTTCCTCTCTTCCCAGGTATATACCCCTCCATTATTGTTCTCACCAAACTTTCATGACATTTCAAGTGACCAAAATATTTCAATTTTCTTTGTTTTATTGTCTTTAGTAGCCAACCTTCTTCAATATTCAGCTCTCGAAGTATTGATGCATTTGTTCTTAATAATATTATACTGTATGTTATAATGTATAATGTTATACTGCATGTTATAATGTAATGTTATACTGTATGTTATAATGTTATGTTATACTGTATGTTATAATGTATAATGTTATATTGTATGTTATAATGTAATGTTATACTGTACATTATGTTATAATGTAATAATGTTATACTGTATGTTATAATGTAATGTTATACTGTATACTTCCTCTCTTCCCAGGCATATACCCCTCCATTATTGTTCTCACCAAACTTTCATGACATTTCAAGTGACCAAAATATTTCAATTTTCTTTGTTTTATTGTCTTTAGTAGCCAACCTTCTTCAATATTCAGCTCTCGAAGTATTGATGCATTTGTTTTTAATAATATTATACTGTATGTTATAATGTATAATGTTATACTGCATGTTATAATGTAATGTTATACTGTATGTTATAATGTTATGTTATACTGTATGTTATAATGTATAATGTTATATTGTATGTTATAATGTAATGTTATACTGTACATTATGTTATAATGTAATAATGTTATACTGTATGTTATAATGTTATACTGTATGTTATAATGTAATGTTATACTGTATACTTCCTCTCTTCCCAGGCATATACCCCTCCATTATTGTTCTCTCCAAACTTTCATGACGTTTCAAGTGACCAAATTATTTCAATTTTCTTAGTTTTATCGTCTTTAGTAGCCAACCTTCTTCAATATTCAGTATTGATGCATTTGTTCTTAATAATGTTATACTGTATGTTATAATGTAATGTTATACTGTATGTTATAATGTATAATGTTATACTGTATGTTATAATGTAATGTTATACTGTATGATGTAATTTAATAATGTTGTACTGTATGTTATAATGTAATGTTAGACTGTATGTTATAATGTAATGTTATACTGTATTTTATAATGTAATAATGTTATATATTGGCACCTTGTAGTCTTGACAGACGATAGTTTGTGCTTTAAAAAGGCATAATAACTTTTATCTATGGCAGTAGCGAATGTGACTGATAAGGCCAATTCATGCTGTAAATGTTCGTTCACAGTGGGTGCATGTGAACACGTGGTCATTTTCACCATCATGCACCATCTTACGTCTCACACGCTCGGTGTGTGACTTATCTGCAATAATTTTCTCCTTTGTCTTTATTCCATTTCTGATGTTTGCCCTCCATTCAACACGTTCAGCGGCAACTTGCTCCCAATGTGCATTATTAATGCCTGTATCAACATGTCCCGTTTACACACATCTTTGTATCGTAGTAGAAGCCAACCCTGAGATCTCTTACCCATCTGTAATTCACCAAAAAAGATGTCCTTTGGTATTCTACCATCATCTATCCTCCTAAGATGTCCTATCCATCTAAGTCTACGAAGACTGAGCATGGAATAAACCGTCACACAGCCTGATCTTTCCAATACTTCAGTATTTGTGATTTTGTCTTGCCATTTAATACCAAGAATTCTTCGCAGACACCGCATATGAAAGCTGTTTAAACGTTTCTCTTGGTGTGAGTAAGTTGTCCAGGTTTAACTGCCATAAAGAAGAGTACGAAGGACACAGGCTTGATAGACAAGGACTTTTGTTTTGGCAGTAAGCTTCCTGTTCTCCCACTCTTTTTCTTAATCTGTTCATTGTTGTTGCTGCCTTACCAATCCGGATGTTGATTTCCTGATCTAGGGATAATTTGCTATTTACCACTGATCCTAGATATGTAAAATGGTCTACCATCTCTAGTTCGGCGTCGTCAATAAAGATTGATGGTACCCCATGTGCACCTTGTGACATAAGCTGTGTCTTCTTTTTGCTAATTGTTAAACCAAATTCAGAGCAAGCATTGGAGAATGCAGATAGTAGACATTGCAATTCTTCCTCAGAGTGGGTCGTAACTGCAGCATCATCTGCAAAAATCAACTCTCTGATCAGTACCCTCCTAATTTTGGTATTGGCCTTCTATCTCTGAGCATTGTAGAGGCCGCCATCTGAGCGTGAGTGAATGTATATACCACCATCCTGATCACAAAAGGCATATTTCAGTAGAAGTGAAAAGTATATTACAAAGAGGGTGGGGGGTAGTACACAACCTTGCTTAACTCCACTCTTGATTTCAAACTCTTCAGAAGTTGCACCATCAAACTTGATTATACCCTTCATGCCTGTGTGGAACGATTCCACAATGGACAGAAGAGTTGGTGGGCAGCCAATCTTCTTTAGTGCCTTGTACAGACCCTCACGACTGACCAAATCAAATGCCTTTGTGAGGTCGATGAAGGCAATAAACAGTGGTTGATTCTGTTCACGGCATTTTCGCAATGAGAACATCATATCAGTGGTAGACCAGTTCTGTCGAAAGCCACACTGTGATTCGGGGTAGACTTGATCTCCTAGGACTTGAAGTCTGCCCAGAACAATTCTGGCAAATACTTTTCCAACAATACACAGAAGTTTCGATACCCCTATAGTTGTTGCAGTCGCTCTGATCGCCCTTGTTCTTGTACAGTGTTATGATGCTTCAATCTTTGAAATCCCATGGGACTTGTCCTTCTCGCCAGCATAGCTCTTTACCTGGTGGATCTGTACAGTGAGTGTGTCTTGCCCACTCCTGATAACCTCTATTGGAATCCCATCCTTACATGGAGCCTTGCCAGATGCAAGTTCATTTATAGCACACTTAACTTCTGTTATGGTGGGAAGTGTGTCCAGGTGGTCAAGAGTTGGTAGAGCCTTTATGGCGTTGAGGGTGTCATTCGCTAGTTTGGTCTCACTTGAGTAAAGCTCCAAATAGTGCTCTATCCATCTGCTGTTTCTTATCAGTTATGATTTCTCCAGTCAAGGTTTTCAATGGTGCACTTCTTTTGATCATTGGACCACAGGCTTTTTTTTATTCCTTCATACATGCTTCTGATGTTTCCCTTATCACTTGCGATTTAAATGGACTCACATAACTTGATCCAATAATCATTTTCACACTGCCTGGCAGCCTTTTGCACATCCTTCCTAGCTTGCTTTAGCTCACTCAGAGTGTTACGTGCTGGTCTTTCCTTGTTTATTAAGAGAGGTATCTTCTTCTTATCAATCAAGGGCTGCAGAGTCTGGCTGTTTGCCGCAGACCAGTCCTGCCTCTTATGATCCACAGTGCCGTAAACTCCTACGGCAGTTTTATAAAGAGTTTCCTTAAGTTGACCCCACTTTTCATTTACTGTACAATTTTATGGTGTATCAGTGAAAGCGTCTTCAAGTTGCTGTTGAAACTGAAAGCATTTTTCAGGATCGTGAGTGTTAATAATATTAATCCTGGGGCTAGATTTGTGTTTAGCTGTGTAGATTCTCTTGGGTCTCAGTCTAACCCTTGCAACAACCAAAGAATGATCCGTATCACAGTCAGCACTGTGGTAACTTCGAGTCAATGATATATGGTTCAGATGTTATCTCCGTGAGATGATGAAGTCCAGCTGGTGCCAATGGCCGGATCTTGGATGTTTCCATGTGACCTTATGCAGCTCTTTTGTTTTAAAAAAGGAGTTTGTAATACATAGGTCATTTCTGGTGCAATGCTCCAGCAGCCTTTGCCCATTTTCATTCATGCAACCGATGTTGAATTTTCCAAGGCACACTGGCCATGAACTGAAGTCCTTGCCCACATGAGCATTGAAATCACCGAGCATATAAATGTAGTAAGATTTTGGAACTGCCTTGATCACGGAGTTCTAACTCCTCATAGAACGAATCCTTCACATCATCAGAGGAATCGAGTGTCGGTGCATACACAGTAATAATGGTGGCAAAACCAAAAGAGGTTGCCAAGTGCAGGGATAATAGTCTTTCATTTCCTCCTGCTGGAATTTCAATCATTCCCAGTAGTGAATTCTTCACTGCAAAGCCAACACCGTGTTGCCTTTTTTCTGCCTGCCCTCTACCTTTCCAAAAAAAAGGTGTAATTGTTTTCCCTGAGTGACCCTTCCTCAGCGAGGCGAGTCTCCTGCAGGCCAGCAATATCAATGTTAAAACGATTGAGTTCGGCATCAATCACAGCCGTTTTTCTCACATCGTCAATATTGGTCAAGTCAGTGGAAAATCCTTGACACATGGTTCTCACGTTCCAGGTTGCAAGCCGTAGCTTGAGGTTTCTATTTTTCTTTTTATTAACTTTAGTGCCTGGTGCATTGGTTTTACAGCCTGCGATTCAGATTTTGTCCTAGCCCCAAGCACCTATTGAAGCAGGTAGGCTGTGGCAGATTGTCACGAATTGGCAGCCTTTACTTCCCAGAACAATTTTCGGTTCACTTTTCGATGGGCCATGTAGAGGATCAACAGACGAACAAAACTGTTTTCTCTATATTCAAGGCTATACTGTCTTGACGTAAGCTTGCAAAACCTGCAAGTAAACAACCACCAGGAATGGCTTTCTATTTGGGAAGTTAATTTGACACCAGTACCGGTCACCCCCAGATCAGTTTCACAGTCTTATCAATCCAGCCAGACGGGAGGGCAGACTCAGGGGACTGAATAGTAATTAAAACCAACCAGGCATGACGCAAGCAAACCTGGATTACCAACAGAGTTGTAAACTGGCTGTTGACCATGAGAACCTAATTGTTCCCTTGACATGACACCTGATAAGAATAGCTAGGAAATCGCCCAACCGCGATGGCTGACACCATCTGGTAGAGACTAGAGGCGCAAGGTGTGAAATCACTGATAGGACTCAGTGAGCTAAGAATTGTCAGACCCACAGGTGTGAAGGCTAGTGTGCATGCAGAAAGAATTTTATGACTGGACAGACTTGGAGTTAATTGCAATTAACGTCAGGAGGAGATAAGAAGAATTTAGGAATGAAATTCCTGGGAGATAAGTGTCTACTGCTAGGCTAGGTATAAAAACCCACGATAGACCTTTTCCTTTTAGATTAAGTCTGACTTCAGAACAGGTAGGAACTATCTCAATGTTCTGTAGTCATATGCATGATTATTATGTTAGATTTCACTACAAAAGTTATTTCTTAGTTAGTGATTTTCAATCTATATCTGATCTAGGTTATTGCAAGAACTATCATTGTCATAGGTTACTTGAGTGTTCTTTCTGAGTTCTGTGTTCAATATAATTGTGCTGTAAGTGCTACACTTCTGAGAAGTAGAAACTTATGGAAGGCAGGTCTTGTCTAGATATACTTGAGGTGTCGTAGCAGATGCTTGCCATCTCTTTCTAAACTAGACTAGTCCTTTTTGGTGTGTGCATTTGTGGTACAGAATATAGTCAACTGACTATTTATTTAATTCTTACAACAGCAGTAACTAACTAGTGCATTATGCTATAATGTTAAAGTATCATAATATGTCTAGTTTAATCAATATGTTTATGTGTATTGGATGTTTGATATATTGATTTGTCATATGCAAGCCTATCAATATGAAAGGTTATATTATGGTGTGCGCATTGGCACACTAACCATCGATTGTCTGTGCATTGGCACATTGGCCAATGATTGTGTTGGAAGCAGAGGTGTAAGGGTACAGACCTTACCCACAATTGGTATATGGTGCTAAACTTTCTCAGTGTATTGTGGGCGTGCGTCTAATGTAATGCATGGAAACCTGGCACAGCTACTGGTCACGGCTTGCAAGCCCGGATGATCAGGCATTGTTATAATACCCTTACCGACCCTGTGAGCTGCTAAACTAACATTGGACGGAGCGGCTGTAAGACACAGAATTTCTGTATTAGCGACATGGACATGGAGCGGCAGAAATGTAATCATTACAGGCGTGTGAGACAATTGAAAAGCCCGTCCCAGACTAAAGACAGTAGGGAGAAGGAGGATGGTGAACGCAGTAGAGCTGGAAGATAAACTTGGCCAGACTGGTCATTGTATATGTTTGTGTTATGATATGTTTTAATTAGGATTGCGCTGATGTAGAACTGATATAACACATTCTTGACTTTCTTTCAAGCTCTCACAAGGAGCACCTATGTTACAGATCTCAAGAACGAGTGAAGACTAGGTAGAGCTAGGACTGGCATGAGTCAGGATACCGGCAAGCTGTTTCTTTTGTTGAGTCTACTGGAGAGTGGGGATCTGGACCACAGTTCCAGATAGATGAAGTAACAAGTAAAGTTACGTAATGTTTCTCATCACAATATGTTATATGATTTTATCATCCTCATATTGACAATCATCCGATGTCTATTGTTATGATTAGCAAATAAATGTTGTAGTATTGTAACTCATAGTTCTGTCCTTATATTTTAATTCCAATTGTGCATACGTGTTGTGTGTGTACATTGGTGGGGGTTCACTTACACACCAAGGAAGGGAGCAGTCAGGGAGAAAAACCTGTACTGGAATAGTTGTCTTTACACTTTAATTCAGACGTAAAAATCTATTCTAACTAACCTTCTCCTTCCCATCCTTGGCGAATATTCAGCACAGTTCATTTCAATTTTGTAACGAGCCACTAGGAACTGTACGTTGGATATTCAAGGGCTTAATCTGTAGTTCAGCCATATAGATTTTGTCCCTAGTCAGTTTCTGACTATCTGGGGTTGCTCGCCAGTGAATAATACATTCATCTAGCCGGTGGGGCACCCCGACTTCTGACACAGATCAGCACCCAATTGGCCGGGGGATGCCCAGCTTGAGGCGGGCGGTAGCTGATCAGTGACACCTGTAGGTGTCTCCCACCGTCAGAGGCAACGCGTGGCGCCCCATGTCTACGCCAATTGACAGGGACTTATAACCCGTAACAGTTGCCTCTCGCTTTGATTCCGAGACCGGTTAAGACCAGGGATGGAGTTATACCTCTCCATAGCACAAAGCCAGGGCTAAAATATAGAGATCATGTGTTGCCCATGCAGCATGATCCCTCTCTCGGCCTGCCTAGTTCACTCCAGAGGAAAGGTAACACCTATACATCTGGAACAAGACAAGCTGCAGAAGCTGCCGGATCAGCAAAGCAATGCTCCAACTGTCCTCCTGTCGGAGCTTTGATCCTAGACCAGCCACCAACCAAGGCTTAGGGCCTGGTCTGCCTCGCAATGACATTTTGTCTTTAGGTTGCATTTCCTCGCACCAGGGTAAGGCTTGTACCCTCCCAATTGCGCTCTTCCGCCCGAAGCCGTTGGCACGTGGGGTGTCAGGTTTGGTAAGCGCCGCCCAATGTTCGGTGCTAACAGAAAGCAGGTAGTACCGTCTACTGTTATAAGGTAGCTCAGTCATATCTGACTAAGACCTGACACCATAATATAATTATGTTATACTATATGTTGTAATGTATAATGAAGTCATAGTGATATCAATCAAAGAAACAGAGTCTGCATAAATATGCAATTAAAGTAAATTATTTCGGGGCAAGTGCAGAAATGCAGATATCTAGGCACATGGATAACAGATGGAAGATGCAACAGATAAAGAACAGAATAGGGCAAGCAAAAACTGCATTCTATCAAATGAAGAACAAGAATGAATTGTCCTTTAACGTTAGAAAATGAGTTCTTGTGGGTTACATAGAACCGATTTTAACATATGGCTGCGGATTCTGGACAATTAGTTAACAGGCAAACAACTCCTCGGAGGTGTGCGTTTATAGAAGCATGCTAAAAATTAACAGGACAGCCAAAATGAACAATCTGGACATTTTGAGGGAAGCCGAGTCGAAAAGACAACTTATCACCAACATCAGAAAGAAGCAGTCGTAATTTAATATTTGGGCCACATTATGCGAATATAAAAACTGGAACATGTGACAACCGGAAAGATTTGTGGAAAGAGAGACAGAGGAAGACAGGGTGATAAAATTCTTGACAGTCGTGTGTCATGACAAGGCAACACAAAAATTGATCCATGTCGAAGATCACAATTTGTGGAGACATGATCGCCCACTTCTATCTTTGTTGTTACAAGAGGGCTTCAAATGAAAACCTTAAAAGTGTGATAAAAATTACAATAACCATGCCATTGTCTTGTAACATGTTGTGTTTTTTTTTATCAGTGAAGGGGTGCTAGTCTCCCTGGCCTAGGGGTTTAACGTCTTTCTCTGTAATCCCGTATATCCACGCGAAGAATGTAACCTGTGCGAGAATCGGTAGCGATTCTCGCCACGTTGGTAACTTATGGGGTATGTGAGCCGGTCGCTCAGAAAGCAATGGCAAACTACTGAGCGTAATCTTGCCAAGAAATCAACAATCAGCTGAGAGATGCTGATGTTGACAGCGATGTCCTGTAAAGGATATGTGAACAAGCAAACAACACAAAAAACAAAAGTGAAGGGGTGAAACCTATAGAAAGTCATCGGCGATTGAAGGTCCTGAATGGTAATGCATACCTGTCAGTCCCAGCAAGTGTATGAGTGGAGTAGGAAGTTTCAAAACGGCGTGACCTCTGTGACAGACTTTCGGTCCCGATGAAGAGGTACATCAAGTGGTGCATACGTGGTTACACACACGACCAAGAGAATTTTTTTTCTGCAGGAATCCAAGCACTTAATCAGTGGTGGAGAACTTTCATTGAATGCGGTGGTGACTAAATTGAAAAATTATATATTTGTTCTGTACTTTTTCAGAATACATCGGACCGAAAAGTTCTGAAACTTCCTACTCCATTCATACACTTGCTGGACCTTCATTCGCCAATGAATTTCTACAGGTGTCACCCCTTCACTGAGTTTTGGGTTTGAGGTCAGTTTCAGGCAATTTGGGTGCAAATTGTTTTGCGCTAATCTTCACTACGGTATGAGTGTCAGCCATTCAGAAAGCAATGGCAAATTACTGAACATACAATTGCCTACAAAATCACAAACCCCATATTTTAAAAAAATGGGTTTGACAGCAATGGCAATCTAGCAAATGTACAATGACATCGAAAATCACAAACAGGTAAAGAAAAGGTGAGGTTGATTACCACGCCTTGTAAAGGACACACAACAAAACTCAGCATTAATATTGTTCTGCACGTTCATCTGTTTATAAAAGTCATCATAAAAATGTGTGTAAAACAACAGAGGCAATGATGAACATCTACTGTTACCAAACATGCCTCATTTCATTATAAAAACGTGATGGCTAAAAGCTAAACACTGCCGATGAAACAATATGATGTTAGCCGTCAGTTCTTGCATGATGTTCTAAGATATGTATTCATTGTAGTTTATAAATATCTGTGGAATGGATGAATTTATATACACAGACACATATAGGTAACAGAGTTATTGTACAACAGAGATGACACACACATACTGATAACAGAAATATTGTACAACAGAGATGACACACACATATTGATAACAGAGATACTGTATAACAGAGATGACACATATTGATAACAGAGATACTGTACAACAGAGATAACACATATTGATAACAGAGATACTGTACAACAGGGATGACACATGTTGATAACAGAGATGACACAGATATACTGATTACAGATATACACACATATTGTACGACAGAGATAACATACACATACTGATAGCAGAGATATTGTATGGCTGCAAGAATCCAGAACACCACACCTGGGAACAAAAGAGAACACCTCATTAAACTCTGCACAGAGCTTACTGCCAGGCAAGGTCCAAATGATAACCTAAATAGTTATTATTCTGCCTGTCAGTGGGTTCACATAGCATTAATCGTGATCAAGAGCCTTGCTGACTGGCGACCGCAACGATACACATTTTGTGATCTCCAATAGCATATATCCATGTGTGCACTGACTCTACCATGCTATAAGTCAAGGCTGTAAGAGAACTCTTGCTGTCTTCCTTTGTCTCTCTTTGCACAAATCTTCCCATTTACCACCTCAGGATTCAGTTTTTCTATTCTCACAATGGGACAAACAAATTACAGCCACCTTTTTCTGGTGTTCCTAAAACACAACTTCCGCCCATCAAATGATCCACCTGATTATGTGTATATATAATTATAAGAATATTTGTTCGATGTAATACAAATAAGACAGAGACAAACATCTTTCTTCGGTCACGTGATGAGAAGAGAGGCATTGGAGAACATCGTAACAACTGGAAAGATCGAGGGGAAGAGAGGCAGACCAAGAGAAATGATGCTGGATGGATTGAGACGGTGGCATGGAGGAATATCAGCAGCAGAGTTGATCCAGAAAACCAAAGACCGAGATCTATGGAGAGCCATGAACGCCTACGCCAGCCGGCACAGCACTTCATGATGATGATGAATACAAATAAACTATTCTTCTGCTGCAACATTTGTACCATTTATTACTAATAAATTATTTCACCGTGTCAGTTCTTTCACCCGTCATTTCATAAACGCATCCACATCTTTTCTTCAATTTACACAAAAATGCTTTCACTGCATCAAGTTATCTCCACTAATTTCGTTGGTGGCCACACCAAGCATCACTACAGCAACCCAATGAGATCATTTTTCACGAGTGAAACATCTAAACCAAAAATCAACAACACAATAAAATCACCCCAGATTAAAAATTACACCACTCAGAACAGTAAAACAATGACACAAAATGACTCCACAAATTAAAGGAAAGTTTCACCAGGTAAATATATATATATATATATATATATATAGATTGCTATCAATGAAAGAACTGTTAATTTAATATTCTTCTGTTATTTTGCCCTTTGTAAATTCCCGCTTCTGCACAGATGTCCTACTGCGACTGTGATCTCATATGTAAAATTACGGGTTACTGTTATCAAAACTAGACTGTTGAACTTGTCTTGTCTTGGTACAATTAAACTGAAAAATAAGGCAAAACAATTAGTAAAAATAGGAAACATTGGTCTTATCATTAAAAATTTACATTTGTTCTTTATTCATCCAATGTCAGTCGCTGCGATGAGTCTCTTTACAGCAGAGTTGCAAAAATGCACATCCGACTCCCATCTCAACATTTTGTCCAAATTTTCAGTCGGCAATTTCATGGACAGAAAAGTGACTTCGTAGCATCCTATTGGTTTCCTCACTTTGCCACAACATAATGGAATCAGAATAAACACATATATGACTAGAGAGCTCAGCAACAAAGAAAACCCATGGCAAAAAATAATGCTTAACAGCTTTTGTGTTTCATCAGATTACACATTAAATTAATTGGCCAAACATTCTTCTTCTTTGTTTTTGTTTTGGTACCCATTAATAAAGTGACATTTTCACCTGCTTCCGAGTATTTTTAATCTGTCGAGCTCCCTATTCATGTATTCACTTGGATTTCATTGACACCATTCACTGGGTGACCATGGGATGACCTAATGATACAGAACAGCTTAAAATACTTGGTTAGATAACTGTAACTCTGGCAGATATTGCTGATGGTGTGTGGAGTAATCAGTCACAGAGTCATGAGATGGGGCGCCCAGCTCCTTTCTCTACTTATTAAGAGACCTATTGTACAAAACAACCAAACAAGTTAATGTAAAAACTAAAACAAGTAAATTAACAAGTTATTTTTTTCCAGAACATGCAACCTTCCTGTGGCAAAATACTGTTGGGGGTTCTTAGAATATCTCGGAAAGAACAAGCTGAAAAGATACTGAAAGTCTACAAGGTCTGAACATTAAAGAAATATAGCTTATAAATAGCATCATATCTGGGAAAGTGAAATACTTTGGTCATCCATATTAGATGTCCCAATGGTCTGGAAAGGACAATTATAAAAGGCATGTCTCACGGAAGAAGAGGCAGGGATTTATCAGCACGAAGATGGACACAAAACATTGCAGACACCTTCAGCATGAAGATGCATAAGGCAGGATATCAATAAAATAACTAGAGAAAAAGTACACTCTATGAAAACACTGTAAAGATAAATCATCAACATGATCCAGTACTTTACTGACTGGCGTAAATGATCAAGTCTCTCCACACATTGCGATCTCCAACGGCATGCATGGATAAATCTATGTTGTCTCCCTTCCTGTCAAAAAATGTTCTCAGTGTCTTCCTCTATCTATCTTTTCACAAATCTTTATGGTTGTCACAACATGTTCCAGTTTTTGTCTTATAATGTGGCCAAAAAATTATGACTGCCTCTTTCTGGCGTTTGTAAAAATAAATAGATAACAAATGAAGAGAATTACAAACTTACCACTAAACATGCCACAGCGGTTCCTAGAATACTTCCAGCTAACACATCACTCCAGTGATGTTTGTAGTCTGAGATTCTGGATATGCAAGCGAAAAAGGCCATGCTAAAGGCAATAAGCTGAAGAAGTGGTCGAAACATAGGTACAATCCTCTGTGTTAGTTTTGATTCCAAGTACAGCTGTTTGAAAACAAATAGAGACCATAATATGCATGTATTAATAGACACATCAGTTATTTGGTTCTTACTGGTTTGTAGAGTTATTGTTTATGCCTTCTGTGTTTAAATTCAGCAAGTGAATACATCGTTTTGAATTTCTGAAATACCACCGCTCACAGTTCAGAAAGCAATGGCAAACTACTGAACGTAAACTTGCCAAGAGATCACAACAGCAAAAATGTTGGTGTTGACTGTGACATCCTGTAAAGGATATGCAACTTTAACAATCAACTGTGAAGTGGGTAGATGGATTACTCAAGCTGAAATACTATTTATTTAATATTTCAGCCAAAGTAATATTCATTTATTCACTTCACATGATATACAACTCTCCAGTGTGCACCTGACCTGGCGAAATATGCCAGGCAATACATCATGAAACATATTGTTTGTGGCTTCTGTGTTTACAAACCTCAAAACACTGAAAGAATTACAGTGTTTTCCCTTTAAGCTGCACACCCATATAACAGATGTAAATGCTAAATTTATATTGTGGGTTGCGTTTTAATATTTTGTTGTTGGTCTGGGCAGCTGCAAATTGCATGGTGCTTTTACATCCCGTTTCCAAGTGCAGAAACCAACTGAATGAAAATCAAGACCAAAACTTCACGTCTGTTAACAGGTACATTAGGATGTAACTTGGTCACGATGCCGCACAACTCGTACATACTGGATGGGATTAGGCCGCGGATGGCTGTGTTCCCTCCACGGGTGTTAGATATTTCACCATCAACAGACGATGCCCAACCCAAAGCCCTAATGCTAGTATGATGATATAAAACAGAATCCCGCGCCTGCGATTTCACCGCCTCCTTATGTTTATATTGCCTGTCGAAATTACTAGTATTTATTATTCCCTGAAGCAATTTGATTAATATCAGAATCAACTCTGATTTGACTGATTGAGTGACTTAAGTCAATTTGATCGATTGTGTGACTTAATTTGATTTAATGACTTAAGTCAATTTGACTGATCGAGTGATTTAAGTCAATCTGATTGACTGAGTGACTTAAGAACAGAACATTCTGGGCAAATCCATAAATTTTGAATAATGAAGACCCTCGGGAAGGTTAATCCGGTCAACAAATGCCCGCAGAAGTCAGATGTGTCGGCCTAATGGCACAAGAACGCAGCTCTGCTGTAAACAGGCACAACGCAATCACGTCCCCCCCCCCCCCCCCAAAAAAAAAAAAAAAAAAAAACAAACTCCGGATGAACGCAGAAGAAGCAGAATAAAGAAGACACAAACAATAGATTGCACAATTACTTGCCTGGCATATTTCACTGCATATCATCAGGTAGATATTGCAGAAATAACACAACATAAAGTAAAGTAACTAGATAAATCCTTCAAGCTGAAACATACACATGTTCGCACAGTAATTTCAAATGTCTACCACGGTAATTTTAAACTAACTATCCTGTCTTTATGTTTGCACAACAATGGCCCATGTAGATTAATAATGATGGCACTGGCACAGGAACGGAGCATAATGGGGACGACCCGTTGCTGTGAAGTTGGAACCGCGACTAACTAACTAATGATGGCTTCTGCGAACTTTAACATTATGGCCTAGAACGATGTTGTTTGTCTGTGGTGATAATTTTATTGTCCACATATGGACGGTAGAAGACCAAGTTTTTAATGTCTGAGGATCTCTTTTCTTCTAAAATGTGCCATGAAGACTGCTAGAATAGGACCAAGAGGACTCCCCATGGCTACCCCATCAATTTGGCATATGACATTTTTTTTTTTTTAAAGAAAATTGAATTTCATGTTGGCGGTACATAGTAATAATAGCCTCTCCAGAAAAGATGTTGGTATGCCTAGTTTTAGTTGTTTGTCTTTAATGTGTTCACTTAGATGCTTTGTTTTCCACAGCAAATGCTGCAGTGTAGACACCAATCATTCCACTGATGCGCAGGTTGTAGACACATCAAATTCCTCCTCTCATATGCCCCCCCCCCACCCACCATCCACACTTAACTCCTAACTGGCGCAGGCGTAAATATGCCGTTTCACCTCTTTTTGTGTGATGGCAAAATGGCTAGAAAGCCAGCCTCCCATTTGGGAGGCCAGGATTTGAATTCTTGGTAAGATGCTGGATTTTTTTTTTTTTTTAGTGGCAAAAAGAAAACCCTAACCTGCACAGTTTGCAACAACTGAACTGTGTGCAATTCCTCCCTCAGCCGCAAGGTACAACTACAGGCAGTAGTGAGCTCTAACTAAAAGTCGTTCATAGATAGTCTTCAATATTCCTGCCTTGCAATGAAACCATCATTTAAAGTTTGACATACTTAGACATAAAACAAAACCAATGCAAAACTATGGTATACTTACAATGAAAAAGAAAGCACAGTACATAGCCATTGATGAATGGCCCGATGGAAAGGACACCCTAATGGAAAAAGACATAAAACACTGCTCTTATTCATTTTCAACCTAAAGGACAATGACATAAATTATGCATAAATTCCTGCTTTCATTTGTTTTCAGCGTAAAGGACAAGGAGGCAAATTATGCATAAATCACTACTAAAGGACAATGAAATAAATTTTGCATAAATCACTGCTTTCATTGGTTTTCAGCCTAAAGGACAATGAAACAAATTATGCATAATTACTACTTTCATTGGTTGTCAACCTAAAGGACAATGAAATTAATTGTGCATAAATCACTACTTTCATTGGTTTTCAAGGACAATGAAGTAAATTATGCATAAATCACTACTTTCATTGGTTTTCAGCCTAAAAGTAAATGAGGAAAATTATGCATAAATCACTACTTTCATTGGCTGCATTTGTTTTGGAGACAGTCAAAAGATGCTCAAAGTGCCAGTAAAGAGAGATTATGTCCATACAGGAGAGTAATCAATGGTGAAGTAAGCCAAACAGGCAAATAGTGCAAACAGCAAACAAGGTGTAAAGCTCTGACTGTTGAAACAAACCGCAGGTGGGTACAGAAATGTTAATCCCCACATTCACAAGTATGTCACACAGGACAGTTTAAATGAAAAAGAAAACTTTGGCCCATATGGCAGATGCTAACTGAAAGATAGCAAACATGAATCACCTAGAAGGACAGGGGTAATTCCAGAGTGAAGCTGCAAACAACTGAAGAAAAAAGAACTACAGAATGATCAAGAAGTAAAAACATAGCATTATCATTATTTGCAATAAAAAACTTAGTAAAACTAAACAGGAGCAGTGGCTAGGACACTTGTCGACCAGGGGTTATGTGTTTAATTCTCTCATAATGGGGATTTTTAAAACAATTTCAACTAAGTCTCAAGTCAACCCAGCCTAAAGAAGCAAAGTAAATATGTTTACACACATATGGTGCCTTTTTGCCTTTTCTTTTGCATGCATAAGGAGTGCCCTTTACACATGTAAGGAGCCTTTTACACACGTAAGGTGTGCTATTTACACACATAAGATGTGCTTTTTACACATGTAAGGTGCCATTTACACATGTAAGGGGTGCCTTTTACACACATAAGGCACCATTTGTAAGGAGTGCCTTTTACACACATAAGGCACCATTTGTAAGGAGTGCCTTTTACACACATAAGGCACCATTTGTAAGGAGTGCCTTTTACACACATAAGGCACCATTTGTAAGGAGTGCCTTTTACACACATAAGGCACCATTTGTAAGGAGTGCCTTTTACACACATAAGGCACGATCTGTAAGGAGTGCCTTTTACACACATAAGGCACCATTTGTAAGGAGTGCCTTTTACACATGTAAGAAGTGTCTTTTACACACGTAGGGTGCCATTTGTAAGGAGTGCCTTGTACACATGTAAGGAGTGCCTTTTACACACGTAGGGTGCCATTTGTAAGGAGTGCCTTGTACACATGTAAGGAGTGCCTTTTACACACGTAGGGTGCCATTTGTAAGGAGTGCCTTGTACACATGTAAGGAGTGCCTTTTACACACGTAGGGTGCCATTTGCAAGGAGTGCCTTGTACACATGTAAGGAGTGCCTTTTACACACGTAGGGTGCCATTTGTAAGGAGTGCCTTGTACACATGTAAGGAGTGCCTTTTACACACGTAGGGTGCCATTTGTAAGGAGTGCCTTGTACACATGTAAGGAGTGCCTTTTACACACGTAGGGTGCCATTTGTAAGGAGTGCCTTGTACACATGTAAGGAGTGCCTTTTACACACGTAGGGTGCCATTTGTAAGGAGTGCCTTGTACACATGTAAGGAGTGCCTTTTACACACGTAGGGTGCCATTTGTAAGGAGTGCCTTGTACACATGTAAGGAGTGCCTTTTACACACGTAGGGTGCCATTTGTAAGGAGTGCCTTGTACACATGTAAGGAGTGCCTTTTACACACGTAGGGTGCCATTTGTAAGGAGTGCCTTGTACACATGTAAGGAGTGCCTTTTACACACGTAGGGTGCCATTTGTAAGGAGTGCCTTGTACACATGTAAGGAGTGCCTTTTACACACGTAGGGTGCCATTTGTAAGGAGTGCCTTGTACACATGTAAGGAGTGCCTTTTACACACGTAGGGTGCCATTTGTAAGGAGTGCCTTGTACACATGTAAGGAGTGCCTTTTACACACGTAGGGTGCCATTTGTAAGGAGTGCCTTGTACACATGTAAGGAGTGCCTTTTACACACGTAGGGTGCCATTTGTAAGGAGTGCCTTGTACACATGTAAGGTGCATTGTGCATGTTCTGCTAGTCCCACATTTTCATACACCGAGCAACAACAATCTGGTCGACATCAGGCCGGCTGCCTTCACTTCCCCAGGCATGTCCTGGTCGGCATCAGGCCGGCTGCCTTCACTTCCCCAGGCATGTCCTGGTCGACATCAGGCCGGCTGCCTTCACTTCCCCAGGCATGTCCTGGTCGACATCAGGCCGGCTGCCTTCACTTCCCCAGGCATGTCCTGGTCGACATCAGGCCGGCTGCCTTCACTTCCCCAGGCATGTCCTGGTCTACATCAGGCCGGCTGCCTTCACTTCCCCAGGCATGTCCTGGTCGACATCAGGCCGGCTGCCTTCACTTCCCCAGGCATGTCCTGGTCGACATCAGGCCGGCTGCCTTCACTTCCCCAGGCATGTCCTGGTCGACATCAGGCCGGCTGCCTTCACTTCCCCAGGCATGTCCTGGTCGACATCAGGCCGGCTGCCTTCACTTCCCCAGGCATGTCCTGGTCGACATCAGGCCGGCTGCCTTCACTTCCCCAGGCATGTCCTAGTCGACATCAGGCCGGCTGCCTTCACTTCCCCAGGCATGTCCTGGTCGACATCAGGCCGGCTGCCTTCACTTCCCCAGGCATGTCCTGGTCGACATCAGGCCGGCTGCCTTCACTTCCCCAGGCATGTCCTAGTCGACATCAGGCCGGCTGCCTTCACTTCCCCAGGCATGTCCTAGTCGACATCAGGCCGGCTGCCTTCACTTCCCCAGGCATGTCCTAGTCGACATCAGGCCGGCTGCCTTCACTTCCCCAGGCATGTCCTGGTCGACATCAGGCCGGCTGCCTTCACTTCCCCAGGCATGTCCTGGTCGACATCAGGCCGGCTGCCTTCACTTCCCCAGGCATGTCCTGGTCGACATCAGGCCGGCTGCCTTCACTTCCCCAGGCATGTCCTGGTCGACATCAGGCCGGCTGCCTTCACTTCCCCAGGCATGTCCTGGTCGACATCAGGCCGGCTGCCTTCACTTCCCCAGGCATGTCCTGGTCGACATCAGGCCGGCTGCCTTCACTTCCCCAGGCATGTCCTGGTCGACATCAGGCCGGCTGCCTTCACTTCCCCAGGCATGTCCTGGTCGACATCAGGCCGGCTGCCTTCACTTCCCCAGGCATGTCCTGGTCGACATCAGGCCGGCTGCCTTCACTTCCCCAGGCATGTCCTGGTCGACATCAGGCCGGCTGCCTTCACTTCCCCAGGCATGTCCTGGTCGACATCAGGCCGGCTGCCTTCACTTCCCCAGGCATGTCCTGGTCGACATCAGGCCGGCTGCCTTCACTTCCCCAGGCATGTCCTGGTCGGCATCAGGCCGGCTGCCTTCACTTCCCCAGGCATGTCCTGGTCGACATCAGGCCGGCTGCCTTCACTTCCCCAGGCATGTCCTGGTCGGCATCAGGCCGGCTGCCTTCACTTCCCCAGGCATGTCCTGGTCGACATCAGGCCGGCTGCCTTCACTTCCTCAGGCATGTCCTGGTCGACATCAGGCCGGCTGCCTTCACTTCCCCAGGCATGTCCTGGTCGACATCAGGCCGGCTGCCTTCACTTCCCCAGGCATGTCCTGGTCGACATCAGGCCGGCTGCCTTCACTTCCCCAGGCATGTCCTGGTCGACATCAGGCCGGCTGCCTTCACTTCCCCAGGCATGTCCTGGTCGACATCAGGCCGGCTGCCTTCACTTCCCCAGGCATGTCCTGGTCGACATCAGGCCGGCTGCCTTCACTTCCCCAGGCATGTCCTGGTCGACATCAGGCCGGCTGCCTTCACTTCCCCCGGCATGTCCTGGTCGACATCAGGCCGGCTGCCTTCACTTCCCCAGGCATGTCCTGGTCGACATCAGGCCGGCTGCCTTCACTTCCCCAGGCATGTCCTGGTCGACATCAGGCCGGCTGCCTTCACTTCCCCAGGCATGTCCTGGTCGACATCAGGCCGGCTGCCTTCACTTCCCCAGGCATGTCCTGGTCGACATCAGGCCGGCTGCCTTCACTTCCCCAGGCATGTCCTGGTCGACATCAGGCCGGCTGCCTTCACTTCCCCAGGCATGTCCTGGTCGACATCAGGCCGGCTGCCTTCACTTCCCCAGGCATGTCCTGGTCGGCATCAGGCCGGCTGCCTTCACTTCCCCAGGCATGTCCTGGTCGACATCAGGCCGGCTGCCTTCACTTCCCCAGGCATGTCCTGGTCGGCATCAGGCCGGCTGCCTTCACTTCCCCAGGCATGTCCTGGTCGACATCAGGCCGGCTGCCTTCACTTCCCCAGGCATGTCCTGGTCGACATCAGGCCGGCTGCCTTCACTTCCCCAGGCATGTCCTGGTCGACATCAGGCCGGCTGCCTTCACTTCCCCAGGCATGTCCTGGTCGACATCAGGCCGGCTGCCTTCACTTCCCCAGGCATGTCCTGGTCGACATCAGGCCGGCTGCCTTCACTTCCCCAGGCATGTCCTGGTCGACATCAGGCCGGCTGCCTTCACTTCCCCAGGCATGTCCTGGTCGACATCAGGCCGGCTGCCTTCACTTCCCCAGGCATGTCCTGGTCGACATCAGGCCGGCTGCCTTCACTTCCCCAGGCATGTCCTGGTCGACATCAGGCCGGCTGCCTTCACTTCCCCAGGCATGTCCTGGTCGACATCAGGCCGGCTGCCTTCACTTTCCCAGGCATGTCCTGGTCGACATCAGGCCGGCTGCCTTCACTTCCCCAGGCATGTCCTGGTCGACATCAGGCCGGCTGCCTTCACTTCCCCAGGCATGTCCTGGTCGACATCAGGCCGGCTGCCTTCACTTCCCCAGGCATGTCCTGGTCGACATCAGGCCGGCTGCCTTCACTTCCCCAGGCATGTCCTGGTCGACATCAGGCCGGCTGCCTTCACTTCCCCAGGCATGTCCTGGTCGACATCAGGCCGGCTGCCTTCACTTCCCCAGGCATGTCCTGGTCGACATCAGGCCGGCTGCCTTCACTTCCCCAGGCATGTCCTGGTCGACATCAGGCCGGCTGCCTTCACTTCCCCAGGCATGTCCTGGTCGACATCAGGCCGGCTGCCTTCACTTCCCCAGGCATGTCCTGGTCGACATCATAACCTGAGTCGACCTGAGAGTCCTGGTCAACTTAAACAAATTACAAACTGTCCCTATGTGAATCAAGCCCAAGACCATGGGCCAGCGGTATCTAGCTGCTATGTCACTTCAGCTCCCGCAGTCACCAAAAGGGCACTAGAATGTTCAAATAAAAGCAGCTGCTGTGGTACTACCATATTACCCATCAAATGTTGCATGTCCTTTGTAGGACATTACAATCAACCCCACATCCCAGGTTCATTTTACGTTCAGTAATTTGCCATTGTTTTCTGAATGAGGAGTACAGAAAAAAAAAGCATCCAGTGACACTAAAACAAAGACAGTATAGGAAAATATATCTGGAAAGTATTTTGTAAGAAGTTATGTTATGATTTCAGGGTGCAACTAAAGGAGTAAAATTAAAATAGAAGGATAACGAGGAAAATATTAACAAGCTTAAAAAAATGAAAGCCTTCAGAGGAAATAAAAAAAATGAATCCAGCAAAACAAAACAGAAATTACATAAGTACCAGAACAAACAGTGTAGAATAAAAAGGGTGATTACAGAAATAATCCTATAAGTACCAGAACAGACAGTGTAGAGTAAAAAAGGTGATTAGAGAAATAACATAGATAACAGGACAGTGTAGAGTAAAAAGGGTGTTTACAGAAATAACATAAGTACCAGAACAGACAGTGCAGAGTAAACAGGGTGATTACAGAAATAACATAAGTACCAGAACAGACAGTGTAGAGTAAACAGGGTGATTACAGAAATAACATAAGTACCAGAACAGACAGTGCAGAGTAAACAGGGTGATTACAGAAATAACATAAGTACCAGAACAGACAGTGCAGGGTAAACAGGGTGATTACAGAAATAACATAAGTACCACAACAGACAGTGCAGAGTAAACAGGGTGATTACAGAAATAACATAAATACCAGAACAGACAGTGTAGAGTAAACAGGGTGATTAAAGAAATAACATAAGTACCAGAACAGACAGTGCAGAGTAAACAGGGTGATTACAGAAATAACATAAGTACCAGAACAGACACTGTAGAGTTTAAAAAAAACTGTCATTTACTGTCAATATAGTACCTTGCGGTGTATGGCAGAGGGGTCTTTGAGCCTGGGGAATTAAGGCCGCCTGGCTAGTGCAGTCGCCGCGAACCATGCAGGTTAGGATTTTCTTTTTGCCCTCAACAGGAAAAAATCCTACACCTTACCGAGGGATCGAACCCGGGTCTCCCGAAGGAGAGTCCGGCGTTGTAGCCACTCGGCCAGCCACTCCTCATAGAGTAAACAGGATGATTACAGAAATAACATAAGTACCAGAACAGACAGTGTAGAGCAGTGGTTCACAGCCGGTGGGGAATTCCCCCCCCCCCCCCCAGGGGAAGGCACAACTCAATAGCCACTAGACCACTGCTGCGTCTCGCAGAGTTAGTCCTCAACCTCAACTCGTTTGAGTTCAATGGGGACTACTTCGACCAGATTAGCGGGGTGGCCATGGGTACTAAGATGGGTCCTAGTTATACCTGCCTCTTCATGGGCTATCTGGAGCATCAGGTGGGGAGTCAATACACTGGTAGGTTCTCAGAGCTCTACAGGAGGTACATTGATGACTGCTTTGGTGTCTCACTTGCCTGACCTCCAGAACTTCATTGCCTTTTTCTCCAACTTCCATCCCAGTATCAAACTTACCTCCACCATTTCTTTGTCGGCTGTCATCTTCTTAGACCTCACAGTCTCTTTAGGTTCCACAGGTCTTTGCACGATGGTTTATTATAAACCAACTGACTCACACGCATTCCTTCTCTACTCTTCCTCCCTTCCTCCCTCGTGCAATGGTTCTATTCCTTTCTCCAAACTGTTACGTCTCCGACGGCTTTGCCAGGATAATAACGACTTCCATCAAAAAGCCCACTTCTTCTTCTTCTTCTTCAGCGTTCCGAGCCATTGAGGTTCTTTGCTGCAAATACAATCCGTCTCCATTCGTCTCTCTGGTTGACCTTCTCTTGCCAGTCGTTGATTCCAAGTGCTTGTAGATCTGTATATATATTATCTCTCCACCGCCTTCTTGGTCTACCTCGGGGTCTGCGGTCATTTATTTCCTGAGTGTAAACGAGTTTTGTTTCCCTATTATCTTCCATTCTTTCTATATGCCCCAGCCATTGTAGTCTATTAGCCTTCATGATACCAGTGATTAGCGGGGACTTAAACAGATCATAAATGTCTTTGTTACTTCTTCTTTTCCACTCTCCACTATGTGTATCCCTAATGGGTCCAAAGATGCGTCTTAAAATTTTGTTCTCAAAGGTTTGTAACAAGGCTTCGTCTCTTTTCGTTGTACTCCAGGTTTCAGAGCCATACAGCACAACTGGTCTGATCAGTGTTTTGTATATTGTGATTTTGGTGTTATGAGATAGCGCCTTTGATTTTAGTAGATGTTGTAGTGCATAGTATATCTTATTTCCAGAGTTGATTCTAGTTTGTATTTCTTCCCTTATGATGTTGGAGCAGTTGAAGATTGTACCCAGGTATTTGTATGTTTCCGTTCTTTTAATGGTCATATTATCTATTTGTATGTGGCCAGAGTTTTTAGCCATTCCGTCTCTTGAAATTACCATATATTCTGTCTTATCTTGGTTGATAACCAGCCCCATCTGTTGGGCTTTTTCCTTTAAGTGAGTCAATATTTCCAATGTCTTTTGTTCACTTTGCCGTATAATATCTATATCATCTGCATAACCAAGCAGCTTGGATGTTCCTCCAATATCACATTCCTCCTTTACCTTCCTTACAACTTTCTCTAGAGCCAGATTGAAGAGTAGCGGCGATAGTGCATCACCTTGTTTCACTATCCTGAGAATGTTCTATCTACAGCTCTTCACCGCTGCCAGTCTATCAGTCATACTGAGGCTCTCTCCTCCAGGCAGAAACCACGAAATAATAGACATGTCCTCTCATTAACTTACCATCCCCACAATATTGCTGCCAAGAATGTCCTCCTGAGACAAATATCCATTCTCCGGGCGGACCCGACCACTCGCGATGTCTTCTCAGAGGTCCCTCTGGTAGCGTATAGGCAGGATCGTAACCTCAGGGATGTGCTGGTCCATAGCAGTCTACCCCAACCTCAACAGTCTCTTCCTGGCATGGTGGCTTGTCTTCGATCATGTTGCAAGACCTGCCCACACGTACTTCAAACCCAGAGTCTGACATTCCCCAAGACAACCTTCACATCATGAGGGTTTCTCATGCATCAGTCGCAACGTTATCTATGCGATTACCTACACACATTGTGACATGAGATATGTCAGTGCGACAGGCTTAAGTCTTGCTGACAGATTTAGACAACATCTTTCTGATATCACCAGTGGCGCCCACAAACCAGTATCCATGCATTTCAACAGTCCTGACCACTGTGGCGTGGCCGACATACAGGTCACGGACATCAAATCATGCGCATCCCACGAACGGGATTGGAAGACAGTAGAAAACCGTCTCATCTTCCAGTTGGGCACACTCTCCCCTCATGGCCTCAATGTCCAACACAGCTTCATGTAACTTCCAAATCCCCCACCCCCTAGTTTATAGACCACTATCAAGGTATTTCCAGGTCCTTTGCAGGACGTCGCAGAAAACTTTCTTGGCTAGTTTTGCGTTCGGTGTTTTGCTATTGTTTTCTGAATGACCGCTGCTCATGCCCCTCTGTGAGGACCAACACAATGTAATCTTCCGCAGCTGTGTTTCGAGCACTTAATGAGAATTGCTAATTGTGAACTGCGCCCGCGACATCTTCGCCTATCCCAATTTTTACTTTTCCGCTCACATGTGCGCCTCTCCACCCCCGCTCCCTTCCTGCCCAGCGGCTCAGCCAATACCTGAGCTTCTGACGGTATTAACTTTTGACCCGGTGACAATACATCCGGTCCGTACAATCCACTGACAGTCGTCCAACACGTGTCAGTCGCTCCTAGCAAGGATACAGATTCAGATAAGTACCTTACCTTTAATTAATTTAATATTGTCATGTAGTGTTTTTCATGTAGTTTTGTGTCGGTTTGTGTTTGTTTTTTTCTGTGCTGACGAAGGCTTTGGCCGCAACGTCCAATTTGAATCTTGTAGTCGTGTTTCAGTAAAGCTCACAATCTACTTCTTGTTTTATGGGTGATTCATTCATTGCCCTCCCCCCCCCCCCTGGGGATTTTAGGGTTTCCAGTGGGGGGGGGGGGGGAATTAAGATTATTTAAAGATCACATTAATACAAGAACCAGTTTATTGATGTATTTCCCCCTAAATTTTACGGTTCTGTACTTCTCGCCCTAATGAAATTTTTTTATAACGTAAGTAGACCCGCAAATAACGTTTTATGTAGATGTCTAGACTTATTCTAGTATGTGCTATTAAATATAGCTTCCATTTTTGTGTAAGGGTGGGGGGATTTATAGGCAGGAAATTCAAAAAGGGGGGGGGGGGGAGATTGACGTACTGAACATTTGGTAAAGGGGGGCATTGGCCAAAAAAGGTTGAGAACCACTGGTGTAGAGTAAAACTGGTGATTACAGAAATAACATAAGTACCAGAACAGACAGTGTAGATTAAAAATGGTGATAACAGAAATAACATACGTACCAAAACAGACAGTGTAGAGTAAACAGGGTGATTACAGAAATAACATACATACCAGAACAGACAGCTTAAACAGGGTGATTACAGAAATAATGTACGTACCGGAACAGACAGTGTAGATTAAAAATAGTGATTACAGAAATAACATACGTACCAGAACAGACAACTGAGAGTAAAGAGGGTGATGATTACAGAAATAATGTACGTACCAGAACAGACAGTGTAGAGTAAACAGGGTGATTACAGAAGTAAGTACCAGAGCAGACAGTGTAAACAGGGTGATTCATTACAAAGCAACAATAAACTGAAGAAATAAAACAAAAACGAATATAAACGATTCACAAGGAATGGAAGAAGACAAAATAAGGATAATTTGACTGGGCCTACCTTGCTTTCTGGATCTTGCCTATATCCTCCCCCGTGCATATATCAGCTGTGATATAACCCGAAGTATTATTCAATAGACTCCAGTCGGGCTTGCAAACGTCAAAGAAATGTGGCCGGAGACGACCAATAGCATATTTTGGAATTTTAGTTAAAAAACGCGTAATGCCAGCACCAAAGAAGAACATGGCTACCATGTGAAAGCACGAGACAAACCATTTCTCACGTTCACTTAAATCTTCAAATGGTTTGCTGCTTCTTGACTGCTGACGGTTCAGAAAATGTAGCAGAATTATCTGTGGAACAGACATGGCAAAAACGACTTTTATTTCTTCTTCTTCTGCGTTCATCCGGAGTTGTTTTTTTTTTCGGACGTGATTGCGTTGTGCCTGTTTACAGCAGAGCTGCGTTCTTGCGCCGTTAGACCGACACATCCAACTTCTGCGGGCATTTGTTGACCGGGTTAACCTTCCCGGCGACTTTTATTTGTTCATGTGCATCCTGAAAAGAAGTGTCTGGTTGTATTGTGGCTTTTTCTGAGAAACTATGGTACTGTCCACAATGACAATGTAATATGCGGGTAAATGGGAATATTCTTTAACAAGTGAATTGGTACAACTATCTCGGAACACTCATAACATGTGATTGGAGGTGCCTTGAACAGATTAGAACAAGAATCGTTATAGCCTTTTGTAAGATGAAAAACATGTCCTTTGCCATCAGGCAGAACCACCCAGACTTCTTGGGGTACTTTTAATTTACATCCCCAAGTCAAGGACGAGAAGGCAACATTTTAGCCACACTGACCACTGTAGGGGTTGAACCCGCTACTTCAGTAGCGGGATATCAACATTTTAAAAGAAATTGCTCTTATCCCTTCAGCCATGCTGTCCTCTGCTTCTTTCCTTTAAATATATCCAGGCTGACATCCGAAAGTGTATGAAGAAGAAATGATTAGCATGTGAGACAAGAGACTAGACAAACATGCTTAATATCACTGATACCAGTTCATCACAATCATATAAAATATAGGTCAGCATGAGTGAATGGATAAGAACGCATGTTCTTAAACATCCGGTGTGCTGATGCCAAGGTTAGGGGTTCAACCTCTAGACCGGACAGTTGGACTAAAATGTTGACCTATCGTCCTTGACTTGAAGGGGCGTAAATTACAATTACCTCTGAAGTCAGAAAGGGTTCACCTGATGGCAAAGGACACTGTTGATAGGAAAAGCTAATCCACACGCAAAATTCAGTCCAGCACTACTTTAAGTAGTGTGTATGGACAACGCTTGAGTTCAAAGCAAGTGAGCACAAAACAAAATATATATAAAATACAAAGTTCCTCGATCCTTGGCCACTTCTGCCTCATGCACTTGCATGCTCAAGGGGTCTCCATCTTTGTGTTGCCTCTTCCAGGAACTATTCTGAGTGGGGGCTGATTGGTCTTAAGGTATGGGGTCCGCCTTGAGTGCTGGAGGTCCCAGGTTCAAGCCCCGGTGAGGGCTGGGATTTTTTCATGTGGACTTCTAGTAACAAAGTGTCCACTGGTCTCTGGGTAGTGAGATCAGACGCTCGTGTGTATTGTTGTGCACATAAATAATCCCTTGGCAGTTGGAAATCGAAAAAGAGTAGCCTAACGGCTCTACCCTGGCAAAATTTTAAGTTAAAAACCTACCCAAAGTATTTCAGGATCCTCGCTAGTTCTACGGAGTTTGTGCACTGAGATGAGATTGTCCAGACTCAGGGCTTGAGTTAGGAGTAGAACGGAACACTTATGGGTTACACCCATCTGCCGTGATGTTGATCCGTTGACTAAACTAAACTAGGAACTATTCCGTCCATAGCTGTTATTTCCAAATCAATATGGCATTTAATATATAGTCTGTTTACTTTTGTCTGCCCCAATATAAAATTCCATATCAGTAACCAACTGAGGGAAAATGATGAGATTTAGCATATAACCTTATCATTATGTCCACACAACAAAACAATTTTTCTTCTTGAGATTGTACAGCAGATTGCAAAGTTTGTTTATATGCTGTATATAATTTACGGGTCAGAGATGAAGTGCACATTATTAAATGCATTACGTCTTCACACAGAAACATTAGTGTTGAATAGTTAATTTTCATGTGGGACATGGGATTGGCCTTATGACAAGAGTCTCGCGTAGTGGAACAGGGCATTACTGTAAAGCGAGGAATCACTAGTTTTTCACCAAAACATCAAAGAAATGTCGCCGCTTTCCATGATTTAAGTTTCTTTGGACCTTACAAAGACATATTCCTTGGGTAGGGGTAAATATAAGACGGCAGGAAAAAAATTCATAACGATGCAACGGACAGTTTTCAAAATAATTGATCGTGAATGGAAGCATTCATTTCTGGACAGACTATAACCACAGAATTTCAGTTTCTGAGATATTTCATGCAATAGACAACAATGCAGTTAAAGAAGATGAAGCCCAAAAGCCTTAATTTCCTTCTGTGATTGCAAAACAGTCCTGAGTATATGAAGAAGATTAATGTTTTAGTTTTAAAGATAAAGAAATAAAAGTATACTTACTGTGAACACAGGGATTGTAAACCCAACTGCATATAGAGTTGTTTTGGTAATGGTTGAATCATGGAATGGATACATTATAGACTGATCGTCTTTGAAAAATCCTCTCTGATAAGGCGTACAATACTTCTGCATGACTGTGGTAGCCAACCAAACTGGAATATAGAATTAAAGATTAAGCATCAACTTCCTGTACACACAAAAATAACAAAATGCAGGATTCAAAACAATGTTTTCCCAAAGTGAATTTGAATAATGAAGACACAAACAATAGATTGCATAATTTATTGCCAGACATATTTCACTGCATCCCAACTGGTACATGCTGGCAGATTACCATTCATTTACAAAAATCAACTTCGTGCAAACAAAATGACATGATAGTCAGTTAAAAATTACCATTGTAGACAATTCAAATTACTGTGTGAATATGTGTGGTGTATACTTCAGCTTGAAGGATTTATCTTATTGCTTTAGTTCAGTGGTTCTCAACCTTTTTTGGCCCGTGTCCCCCTTCATCATATTTTCAGAACGTCATTTCCCTCCCCCCTTTTTCGTATTTCTTACTTAAAAATTTGGCCCGTAGCCCCCTTCACCATATTTTCAGAACGTCATTTCCCTCCTTTCGTATTTCCTACCTAAAAATCCCCCCCCCCTTTTTACACAGTATACGTAATAATGGAATCTAAATTTAATAGCACATACTAATACAAGTCTAGACGTCCACATGAAACGTGAATTGTGGGTCTACTTACTTTATAAAATGAATTTTAGAAGGGTGAGATGTACAGAACCTTAAAGTATGAAGGGAAAAACAATATCAAGTAATCGGTTCTTGTATTAACGCGATCTTGAAATAATCTTAATTCCCCCCTGGAAACCCTAAAATTCCCCCCTGGGGGGTAATTCCCCACCGGTTGAGAACCACTGCTTTAGTTGATGAAATGTGTGATTTCTCAGTATGTACCTGATGAGATGCAGTGAAATATGCCAGGCAATAAATCGTGCAATCTATTGTTTGTCTTTATTATTCAAAATGCAGGATTCTTCTTTCACCCTGTGTGCCCCATGTGGGGTAGAGGCCCTCAACCAACTCACTCTGCTATTCTTAACTATCCCATACAGCTCCGTTAATGTGCTCCCCATATTCATTTCTGTTGTTACGTTTCCCCCGTGCAGGATTGTGTAGATTTAAACCTATGATTTATTTTCTGGCCATCCACATGATTCAGATGAACAACATAAACATTCGGCCTCACACACTGCACTTGATCCATTCACAGTGTAGATTCAGCACAAAATTTAGGACCCAAGTAAAATACTCTCTTCATCATATACTTAAATTTTGGGCATACAGTGCTAGACCCATATTTATAGACCAATCAACACTCTAGGGGTCATGTGACAATATCATGCTGGCGCCGCCTTTCCATCCCAAGGCATTTGCTGGTGCACATGTTAGGTTGAGTCACTCTGGTATTCCAGGTACATTTTGAAACATGTTGATACAAACCAATGACCATGAGGGCAGGCATTATGCTCAGTTATCTTCCATGGAGGAATTCTAATATATAATTAACTTTCATTTTAAAGGCATATATATATATATATATATATATATATATATATATATATATATATATATATATATATATATATATATATATATATATATATAGCTTTAAATAATTATGTGTTAACCCTTTAATAACTAACAAAAGGGAAATATCTAATTCAAAATATACTGTATTTCAATTCACTCGGCGATACATTGTAAACCGTTCATTGTGCCCCGCTTAGATTCTAGGTCTAAATTTAACTTACTTAACTATAGAACTAACTATGTCATAGTCTTAGTCTATTAATAATAATAATAGCAATGTCAGTTGTTGTTCTTTGTGAGAGGTCGTGTTTGGGGGGCGTAACCGTTGTTTGCGGAAAATATTTTGCGACAGTGACAGTGACTTCCGGTTGTAACCATGTTTGCTTATGACCTCATATATATTAAAAAAACAACGTGGCATTTGTCATAGGAAAGCACTGTAATAAATTCAGAAATGGTCTGTCTGCTAGGCTGCAAGTATTTGTCGCTTGGAACATTTTTCTCTTGAAGTTATTAAGTTTTTATTATGTTCGGTAAGCTGAATTTGTTTTTAACTCATGTTGCTTTTTGTCTCTTGTTATTGTTTACTGCATTTTTGAATTCTACATTAAGTTTTACATATACATATACTTGAAGAGTTTCCACGTTAATCTCCTTTAATTGTGTTCAGAAGAAAATATTCAGCACAGCCATCAAATAAGAGATAGCACAATCGTAACTCATAATTCAAAATGGCGGCGCCCTGACTATACTAATTACTACAGTGAACCTGTATTTATTTATAATTAGAACTGGCAATTTAACTACTAAAATTAAACAGAATACTTCTTCTTTGCGTTCATCAGGAGTGTTTTTTCAGATGTGATTGCGGTGCGTCTAAGTTATGCGCCCTTGGACCGAAACCCGTAGGCCAACACATCTGGCTTTTGCGTGCTTTTTTGACCAGGTAGCATTCCACAACCCAGCTGGCCAAGTTGGAACGGTCGAAGACTTAACGGTCATCCCTCAAAGGAAGGCAGGGACAGCCCATGGCATTTTCCACCATCCAGGGTGGCTTCCATAATTGCAGGGCCGACACATAGCGCCCTGGTGCTGGGCTCACTGAGGGAATTGTCACGTCCTGCTCATGGCTGCTTTAATTCCTCACTTCAATATATTGGGCATTTTGTTCACCCCGGGCCGTTCCCGCAGAAACCAGACTGGTCTGCAGTTGGTATCCACTCAGTGAGTTTTCGGTTCGGACATGTGCTTGTCGTTGTGCCCATCAGAACTGTTTCAGACATGTCAGACATGCAGAAAACTACCTAGTCAGAGCTGTTCCAAACAAGAGCGGCATTCGAAAACTAGGTAGCTGTTCCTAGCACGAGGGAAGTCTAGTTATAGTCTGTCCGGAAATTGGTGCCGTCATTCAAGATCAATTATTTTGAAAACTGTCTGTTGCATCGTTATGAAATTTTTCCAGCCGTCTTATATTTACCCCCACCCAAGGAATATGTCTTTGATAGGTCCAAAAACAACTTAAATCATTAGAAGCGGCATCATTCCTTTGATGTTTTGCTTAACAACTAGTGATTTCTTGCTAAAAAAGTTATGTTTACGGTAATGAGGACCTGCAAATGCAGATGACAAACAAAGGCGTGTCCGGATTCTTATGGGAGTGGGTGCAATCAAAGAAGTAGCTTACAATCGACAGAATCGGCTGCATTGTACCGGGTTTTTATCCCATATGGCTCAGTTTCTTTCCGCAGCGCGGAAAGCGTTGCACAAAGCACGAACTCCGTAGCTCCAGCGACGACCCTCGGGAGTCTCCGAAAAAATGCACTCGTGAAATGAAGGACGCGGCCCGAAATCGAACATACAACCTTCGGAGCCCAAGTCAGACGGCTTGCCCACTTCACCACGGAGAATCCCGAGAGGGTTGCAATGTGTAAAATTAGTAGAGACAGAGAATTTACAGAGGCAAGGGGTAAATAATTTGTAATTTAACAGGAAAGTAGAAGAAATATATTTCTTACCTTATTTTTATTTCCTTCTTGTTTCTTCAGTTATCAATTATCAGTTGGGGTATCTTCATTGCACTCCGGACATGTCCATAGGTCCTCAGATCCTCCCCCCAGCATATGCATCAGCGTCCGGTGGCTAATAGTGCCAGTTCTGTGTTAGTTGACGAGGCGCCTTGTTTTCCCGATTTACCTCTCGCATCTGGCCGTGCCGATTCTTACTCCCAAGTCTTTCATCCTGGACAGCGATGTGGATTCACTGACGTCAAAGTCTTTTGTTCTCGCCATATCTTTAAGGACGTTAATAACATCGGCACGATCCATGGGCTGGCCATCTACAGGGGGTGCAGAGCCAGCCAGTTTATCAGCTCGTTCATTTCCCTCGACTCTCGCATGTCCCGGGACGAAGAGGAAGGTGACTTTACGAACAACAGACTTCCGCAGCGACTCAGTCCACCGTCTACGTAGAAATCGAGCTTCGATCTTCTGAATCATGCGCATTGAGTCACTTAGTACACACACGTTGGTTTAATGCTGTGATTCCAGCCATATAAAAGCCTGTGTAACTGCCATCACCTCCATCGTTATGCTGCTCGAGGTCATAGAGTGGGCACCACTGGATTCTTGAACGGTTCGGTCCGCTGAATGGGCTGTAAATGCCCACGCACTTCTGTGCTGCTTTACAACAGATCCATCTGTATGGATGAGCACTTTGGGGCTATATGAGTGTTCATAGATGAGCGCGTTTACTTCTGCATTGACAGCGACAGGGTTCTGCTCTCTGCACCGTCTGTCGAGTGTGATAATGCAGGAGAAAGTGCACTTAAAAGCTGGAGGCACCGGCACCCATTCCTTGCCGGGGTTGATACTGGTAAGACTGCAGACCTGTCTGACGTCATCTTCCGCCCGACCCATCCATGATTTGCCTCTCTTTAGCCTGTCACCCTTTTCTCTGAATATAGCGTCATGCAGAGGTGCTGCTCATCTGCACTTATGTTTAAGAATGCACGAGCTCTCCAGATCTTGATCCTGTGTTTCATTGTCAGGAAGTCAAGGAGGTATCTCACTGATACACAGCTGGTGTCGTTCGTGCAGCCCAAAATGATGCGCATGGCTTCGTTTTGTACCTTTTCAAGTCTTCCAATCTGTGTAGGGCTGACAGTGAGGATGGCCAGGGCATACTCTGCTCAGACCTTAATCTGTGTCGGACGATTCCAGTAGGTTGATGATTACTCTCGGTTGCATAAAATTCAATCCATCCTTTCTCCAATAATCCATCCTCTTCCTCTTTCAACACATGGTCCTCACATTTTTTCCAGTAACTTTTATCAATATTTAATAGCGCGGACTGGGTTAGTATCTTGACATCAGACAATTTTAATGTAGTATTGGCAGCTGCCACTTGTCCTTTAATTTTAGCCCACACAAGTTCTATAGGGTTTAAATGAGAATGATACGGTGGAAGTCTCAAGCACCTATGGCCATGTTCTTCTATCAATTTGTCAATTTGAAATTTCTTGCTTTTTTGCGTCTGTTTTACAAGGGACAACAACTGTAGCTTGAAATATGTTTCTGGAAATGGTATATTTTCCCTTCAGAGCCATATCTTTATTGCTTCCTTTGTGCTCGATGCCGTAGGTATTTTGTCTTCTTGGGCAACAACATTGTGATATGATGCATTGTCCATGATTAGACAAGACGGTCTATCAAGGGATGGAAGTACTGTATTCTCGAGCCAATCTCTAAATACATTACCATTCATCTCATTATGATAATCCCTATTGTCTGTATGCTTTGATACGAACACGAGCCCAGCATTCTGTAGTAAGCCATTATGAGTACTACCAGCATGGGCTATGACCAAACGCTGTCCTTTACTACTGGGCACATAACGTTTTATCTTTCCATCCATTGACTGCCATTCCTTTTCACTTGTGTGGTGCGCATTGATCCACGTTTCATCCAAATACACTATGTCATAATTTTCTTTGCGCATTTCCCTTATTTCACGTAGGTATCTGCTTCTCATGGCTCCTAAATTCGGTTGCTCGCAAAGAATATTTCTACCTCCCTTGTACTTTCTAAAAGTGAAGCCTAATGTCCTTATAATTTTCCACAAAGTTGTTTTGGATAGCTCTATGTTATTGTCCGCTGATTCAATCTAATGCAATGAACAGCAAGCGCCTAAATTTGTTACATGTCTCAAAGCCTAGATTGGACCTATACAAAACATGTTTCGCCTATTCTGGTGCTCACTTATGGAATGATCTGCCTCCAGATCTGAAAACTCCAATGAGTCCCTACACATTTAACCGAAAACTCTTTCAATACTTAATCCATACCGACTATATGCCACCATAATTCATTTACTGGTATAATTGTTCAGTATAATTGTTCATTATAATTGTTCACTATATATGTGTGTGCGTGTGGGAGAGAGAGAGAGAGAGAGAGAGAGAGAGAGAGAGAGAGAGAGAGAGAGAGAGAGAGAGAGAGAAAGAGGGAGAGAGAAAGAGAAAGTGGGTGTCAGAGAGAGGGAGAGAGTATGTGCGCACGTGCGTGCGTGTGTGGAGAGAGTGATTGAGCTAGAAATGGTGGGGGAATGTCTCAGTGCATGCATTCGTACGTGTATGTGTGAGAGTGATTGAGGGAGTGTGTGCGTGCGTGCATGCGTTCATGTGCATGTGTATGTGTGAGAGAGTGTGATTGAGAGAGAGTGTGTGTGTGTGTGTGTGTGAAGGATTGTGTGTTAGAGAGTGAGACAGTGGGAGAGTTGATGTGTTAGTGTGTGTGTGAGCGTGCGCATGCGTGTGAGTGTGTGTATATGAAAGAATACAGAGAGAGAGAGAGAGAGAGAGAGAGAGAGAGAGAGAGAGAGAGAGAGAGCTGAGCAGATGCATGTCATGTAACACGCATGTTATGTAACACGCGAATCCATATGTTTGTGTATTCTCATATGTCATATTATCAGTTAAATACCATTTGATTTTATCATGCATAATATAAACTCATGTTCATTACTGTAGTTTGAGTGAGAGAGTCAGTAAGTGTGAATGAGAGACAGAACGAGTGAGCGTGAGAGTGAATGAGTGAGCGGGAGAGTGAATGAGTGAGCGGGAGAGTGAATGAGTGAGCAGGAGAGTGAATGAGTGAGCAGGAGAGTGAATGAGTGAGCGTGAGAGCGAATGAGCGGAAGAGTGAATGTGTGAGAGTGAATGTGTGTGTGTGTGTGTGTGTGTGTGTGAGAGAGAGAGAGAGAGAGAGAGAGAGAGAGAGAGAGAGAGAGAGAGAGAGAGAGAGAGCATCACTATTTTTACGTCACACACATTTTATGTACACATTTTTCTCCATGTTTAACATTTTTATGAGACTGCTCATGACAAGTGTCAGTGTATGTGTGTGAGTAAAGTGTGGGAGTTTGTTCATACTAGTTTCAATACTAACGTGAGACATTTTGTATGTGTCTAGATGTGAGGAAGTGTGAGTGTATGTGGAGGATGTGTGTGAGTGTGGGGATATGTGTGGGTGGGGGTTGTGTGGGTGTGGGTATGCGTTTGGATGGGTTGGGGTGTGTGGGTTTTGGTGGGTAGTGGTATTTGTGGGTGTTTGTGGGATGTGTGGATGGATGTGTGGGGGTGAAAGTAGGGGTGTTGGAATGGGTGTGGGGGATGTGTGTATGGGTGGAGGATATGTGTATGGGACGGATGCGGGGGATGTGTGTTTATGTGGGTGGAGATGTGTGGATGGTTTGAGGAAGTATGTGTGGGAGGCGGGGTTGTGTGGGTAGGGGATTGTGTTGGGTGGATTGGGGATGCAAGGGCGGGTGGGGAGAAGTGTATGGGTGTGTGGGTTTGAGATATGCGTGCGGTGTGTTGGTGGGGGTTGTGTGAATGATGTGTGGGTGGAGGGTATGTTTGTGGTGGTATGGGTGGAGGATAGTGTGTGGTGTGGGGGATGTGTGTGATGGGTGCGGGGAATGTGCGTATGGGTGGGGTATATGTGTGGGTGAGTAGGGGATTGTGGTGGTTGGGGGAAGTATGTGGGGTGTGTGGGTGGGAGATGTGTTTGTGTGGATGGGGAATGTGTGGGTGGGGGTGTGTGAGTGGCTTAGGGATGTGTAGGTGGGTGAGGGAGTTGTATGTGTTGGGGTGGGATGTGTGAGTGGGTGGAGGGTGTGTGTGGGTAGTGGTACTGTGATCGAGAGATTGGTTGGGGGTGGGTGTGTGGGTGCGTAGTGGAGGATGTTTGCGTGAGTGAGTGTCTGTTGGTGGACCGGTAGGGAATGCGTGTGTGGGTGGATAGAGGTGTGTGGTGTGTTGGTTGGGGATATTGTGTGGGTGAGGTATGTGTGTGTGGGTGGGGGATTTTTGTGGTGTGTGAGTGGGGGTATGTGGGGTGGATGGGTAAGGGTATCTGTGTGGGTGTGGGTGGGAATATTGTGTGGTATCTGGGTGGGGGATATGTGTGTGGTGTGTAAGTGGGGATGTGTTGGTGAGGGATATGTGTGTGTGTGGTGCGTGGGTTGGGAATAGTGCGTGGTAGGGGGTGTATGTGATGTGCGGGTGGGGGGTTGTGTGGTGGGGGATTAGGTTATGGCATGTGTGGGTGGGTGGAAGTTGTATGTGTGAGTGGTGGGGTGTGTGTGAGTGGATTGGGGATGTATGGGTGGTTAGGGAGATGTGTGTGTGTGGGGGGGGGGGACATGTTAGTTGGTGGGGATGTGTGTGTATGGTTTGGGGATGTGTGAGTGGATGTGCGATGTGTGGGTTGGTGGGGGATTGTGTGCATGGGTGGGGAATATGTTGTCGATAGAGATGTGGCTGGGGAATGGGTGGTTTGAGGTGTGGGTGGGGAGAGGATGTGTGGGTTAGGATGTGTATGTGGATGGGAGTGGGATGTGTGGGTTGGTGGGGGAATGTTTGTGGGTGGCGAGTGTGTTTTGGTTGGGGGATCAGGTGAGGGCAGTGTGTGCGGGTGGGGGATGTGCGGGAGGGGGATGGGTCGGTTGGTGGGGTATGTATGTGTCCCTTGGTGTGCGTGTGTGTGGGTAGGTGGGGGTGTGTATGTGTCCCTTGGTGCGTGTGTGTGTGGGTAGGTGGGGGTGTTGTGTGGGTGGGGTGATGTATGGATAGGTGGGAGATGGGCCTCACAACATGGTAATTAGCCTTGTTTATGTTTACAACATTCATTTCACAATGTTTATTTTTCTTCCTATGTAAATGTATAATGCTCTTGATGAACGAAAGACGAGTGATTGGAAGCGCCGAATGTAAGACGGGCCTGCGCGCCCAATTTGTGACCCTAATAAAGTTGATTTGATTTGATTTGATTTGATTTGTCCTTTCTCAACAAAACCCTTAGTTTTCTTACACTCACTGTTTCTTTGGCATCCATAATTTTTATAATAACTCGTCTGATGACATCCTTGTCAAAGCTGTCTACAATTGCCTTTCTACCTACCGTTTGCTTATCGCGTGTTGGTTTCATTCCAGATTCTTGCACCCATCGACGAAACGATCGTTTACTCAAACCTAATGCATGCACTGTTCTTTTTTTCGGGGTTTGTAACAGTATGAAACAGTTTCCTGCGATCAGCTTCTTGACAAAAATATGTGTAAACTTCATAGCGATGTTTTGAAGTGTACACAATTTCACTTTTAATCCCACTGAACAGTATTAACACATTCAAATATTAGCTATTAAGATTATATTAATGGTAAGATTTATTTATGTAATCACGTTTCATGAAAGAACCCACAAGTTGACGACGCCTCTGAACTATAACACTCAGTCTGTCCAAAAACGAAAGACCGCCAGACAATTTTAAAAATAGCGCGAATGGGTCTTGCTGAGCTGTAGTACTCTAAAAATTAAGGCATTCTTGGCGGGGCGGTAGAATATATACCTCATATAAGCGAAAATGGAAATCTGCTGTACAATCTCCAGAACAAAAAATTTTTTGTTGGGTGGACATAATGATAAGGTTATATACTAAATCTCATTATTTTTCATCAGGTGGTTACTGAGATATTCAATTTAATATTGAGGCAACAAAAAAAAAAACACACTATAGAGCTTTTCCGGTCACGAAAGACATTTCACTCGGACGTAATTGCGCAGTGCCAATTTTTATTTTGCCGCCCGTAGGTTGGCACTTCCGGCTTCGGCGGGCATTTTTTAATGAAGTTAGCCTTCCTCGGAAACAGAATACAAGTTTCATTTGTAGCAGTAATTTATCTGTGTACTTGTATAATTTTTCAGCATTTGAGATGCCAGAAAATAATTTTGAAAGCCAGTTTTCAAATCCGTTTGTAAACCTGTAAATAGTGTAAGGAGTACTTTTTTTTCCTTAGCAGTGCAGCAGTATATAATTATTTAAGTTTAAATACAATACAGTGAAGTAAGTTGTTTGTGTGTTTTTTGTTTTTTAAAGTTAGTATTTAATTATTAATTGCTCACTTTTAGGGACACAGAGGTGTTTCCAAGGCACCAGGGCCGGGTTATATACTGGCCAAGAACTATTGACGCGTGTCAGTGCGTTTCAATTGCCCCACAGTGTTTCTTCGGCTTTGGCAACCGTTTCTCTGTGTGTGTGTGTGTGTGTGTGTGTCTCTCTCTCTCTCTCTCTCTCTCTCTCTCTCTCTCTCTCTCTCTCTCTCTCTCTCTCTCTCTCTCTCATCATGAGTTTTCTGGAACTGGCAGCAGCAGCTGTCCACGACAAGCAGAGTAGCGTTGCTTTTCTGTGGCGTACCCGGAAACGACAGAGCTGATCAATTGGCTAAGGAAGGAGCCAAAGAAGAACAGCCTGATGTGCCCATTACATACCACCAAAAGAAAAGAATGATCAAATCAGTCAGAAGGCCACCAAAAGCTGCTCAAGACGACTACCACGTTATGGAAAGACCAGAACAAGTCATTATTCTGTGCCTCAGAACAGGACACAATAGATTACGCAACCACATATATACAAAATCCAGACTGGTGTCTCAGCCATGTGCATATGCGGTTTGGCGTCGCAGACAGCGGAACACATATTCCAAGACTGCCCAAACTACCAACATGCCCAGGCTGACCTTCTGGCCTAGAGAGTTAACAATGGAAGATAAACTCTATGGACGGCTGAGTGAACTAAAAAATACTGTTAGATTCATACAAGAGACAACCATCCATCCATCCATCCATCATGTGCCACGCTGGTAAGCGTGGGCGGTCATGTTCTGCCATCTCACTCGATCACCAGAGTCGTGGATCAGCTCTGTGTTCCTGTCTCGACAGTGCCACGTGGCCAAGCCATCCAAGTATTTGCTTCTATGTCTTCCCCTTGGTCTCTTTCCATCGATCTTGCCAGTTGTCACCAAATTCTCAATTCATTTCTTTTCATTGCAGTTATAAACATATTTCAAGCGAACGAAAGAAGAAGGAGGAGAAGAAGAAGAAGAAGAAGAAGAAGAAGAAGAAGAAGAAGAAGAAGAAGAAGAAGAAGAAGAAGAAGCATACTGAGCGTCAGACAGATGGAGATGCCACCGACGCGACAGTCACCATGTATGTCGGCAGGACATCTCCCCCCCCCCCCCCCCCCCCCCGCTGAGACAAGACCACATGGCTGCAAGGCTTGCGTCTCCCGTACAGACAGATCATCATCATTCTATTCGTATACTGCTGGTCTCAAGAGTTGACAAGCATTTCATTTTGCCAGTTAATTTTACCAGTTACAGTTGGGGGGATGTCGCCGAGAGCAACTGTTGCACACCGACAAAATTGCGCACCGAGCTACGGTGCAACACAGGGAACCCCTGGATGTGACGTCATACAATGGGATTCCGTATGCTTGGGGTGAATTAAGGCAAAAGTACCCAATATTATTTTTTTATATAATAAACTATAAAGAACTTTTGACTGTCCTTTATTTTGTTTTTGGTTGTTGTTTGCTGATGAAGGCTTGTCGTCGCAACGTGCTGTTTTTGTAATTTTTAAAACTAACATACACACCCTGCTCTGCATGGCTGTATGGTATGGTTTATTATTTACATTTCCACAGCCACCCACACACCTCTTCTTTGCGTTTGCCGTTTGCGGTCAGCTCTTGAATTGAAAATCAATTATATTTATACATAGTTAACAATACATACGGCCTAACAAGCGTTGAACGGCATCCCTGTGAAATTACAGCACATGTCGCACTTTACAAAACAAAAAATAAGTATCACCAACCTGCCAAAACGATGATAAAGTCGACAAAAGAGCTGAACATACAGATGACTGTGGCCATGATGTCGTTGTTTGAAGTATGAAGGAATAGCATCAAGCTAAGAATGCTGCGGGTCTTTCAGCTTCTGATTAGGGTTGCCACTTTTTGTTTTACCAAAAATATCTAGAAACGGCCCAAACAACATACATACATGTCTAGATTTCGTTGGAATGTATCTAGGAAAAATACCCAGATTGAGAACGTAAGAAATTACATATGTATTGGTGTGACTGGCCGCTCCCTGGCGAAGAGTTTTACCGCTGTCGCCGCAACCCCGTATATTCTCATGAGTAACGCAGTTGCACCCGAACCGGCATCGGTTCGAGCCGCGCTGGTAACTTACGGGGGTATGTCAGCCGGTCGCTGAGAAAGCATTGGCAAACTACTGAGCGTAATCTTGCCTATAGTCTGTCCAGAAAAGAATGCCTTCATTCTCGATCAATTATTTTGAAAACTGTCTGTTGCATCGTTATGAAATTTTTCCTGCCGTCTTATATTTACCCCCACCCAAGGAATATGTCTTTGATAGGTACAAAAGCAACTTAAATCATGAAAAGCGGCGACATTTCTTTGATGTACTGGTGAAAAACTAGTATTTCTCGCTAACAAACTTGTTTTACAGTAATGCCAATGCCCCCGCCAGTTCGGATGACAAACACAAGGCGTATCCAGATTCGTATGGGAGTGGGTGCAATGTCTACTCTGCTGAGACGGAACATGATTACTTGTTTTGCATGACGAATATAGCTGTGAATGTCTCTGTAGTGGGCTTCCTTCTTAACTGTCAAGATGTTGGTCCTCTTTTCATTGAAGTTTATAGAATGATTCGTATGTTCGTGTGTTGTCCCCTCATTTGACAACGTGTTTCTTCTCACGTTTCTTGTTATGCCACAATATGTCAGTTCCCTCCACAATATTACTCTTCGATTGGTATTCAGTGCGTCTAGAGCTTTTTTTTTTTTTTTTCAATGTCAGTTGTTTGTCACCGTTGAGGGCTTACGGAATTGAAAATTCATCACTGTGGAATACAAACTGTTGCCATTAACAAGTTGTATTGTTTATGCCGATGCTGTAATGTTTAGAGCCTGCAATTCTTCTGAATATGTGGAGCAAAATATCCCAGTAGGTGTGCATGTGGATTAATGTCTGTGATCTGCCCAGACCTTAATCGGTGTTGGACGATTCCAGTAGGTTGATGACTGCTATCGGTTGCATAAAATTCAATTCATCCTTTCTCCAATAGTCATCTTCCTCTTTCAACACATGGTCCTCACATTTTTTTCCAGCAAATGTTATCAATTTTTAATAGCGCGGTCTGAGTTAGTATCTTGACGTCAGACAATTTGAATAGATTGATTGATTGATTGATTGATTGATTGATTTAGAAACCGACATCACAGCATTCCCTTAAGCGCTCCGTCCCCATCCTCAGCAGCTAGCGAAGAGTTCCAACACCAATAATTCCAGTAGCAACTTGATTATATGTCCGTTTCGCCTTTCCTTTGAGCGTCGAGCCTCGGCCAGATCCCCTCGTCACTCCTAGCTGCCTCATTCTTGCCAGACTATGGTGATCCATTTGCTCCTCCGAGGTGTACACGTGCTCCCACAAGGCCGCAACCACGTCTGCCTTGTCATGCATCAATGCCGTAGGTATTTTGTCTTCTTGGGCAACTACATTGGATATGATGCATTGTCCATAATTAGACAAGACGGTCTATCTAGGGATAGAAGCACTGTATTCTCAAGCCAATCGCTAAATACATTGCCATTCATCTCATTATGATCCAGACAAAAGTGAGAGGAATATTTGACAAGGAAGATCAGAACAGTGTGCAGCGCAGAACAGCCACTCTCAGCTTCCTTGATGAAGAATACCCACAGGACCTCTGGATCCGAGTCTACACAGATGGGTCAGCACAAAATGCTGTTCGAAATGGAGGAGCGGGAGTGTACATAGAATACCCAAATAATACCAGGGACACAGCTAGAGTACCGACAGGAAAGTACTGCCATAACTACGATGCTGAAATTGAGGCAATCAAGATAGCAACAGAGAAATTACTAAATACCAGCAATGGTACACAACCTGTGGTGCTATTGACAGATGCAAAATCAGTACTCGAGGCGCTCCTGTCTGGGAAATTGCCAGTACTAAGGACACTACTTTCTGAACTTAGCAGTCAGCATAAGGTCACCATACAGTGGATACCATCCCACTGTGGAGTACCCGGGAACGACAGAGCTGATCAATTGGCCAAGGAAGGAGCCAAAGAAGAACAGCCTGATGTGCCTGTAACATACCACCAAAAGAAAAGAATGATCAAATCAGTCAGAAAGCCACCAAAACATGCTCAAGATGACTACCACGTTATGGATAGACCAGAACAAGTCATTATTCTCCGCCTCAGAACAGGGCACAATAGATTACGCAACCACATGTATACATAATTCAAGATTTGTGAAACAGCCTTGTGTACATGTGGATTGGCGTCGCAGACAGCAGAGCACATACTCCAAGACTGCTCAAAATATAACATATCTAGGCAAACCTTCTGGCCTAGAGAGACGACAGTGGAAGATAAACTCTATGGACCGCTGTGTGAACTGAAAAAGACAGTTCAATTCATACAAGAGACAGCACTGCAGTTATAGACATATTTCAAGCGAACGAAAGAAGAAGAAGAAGAATCTCATTATGATAATCCCTATTGTCTGTATGCTTTGATACGAATACGAGTCCAGCATTCTGTAGTAAATCATTTTGAGTACTACCAGTATGGGCTATGACGAAACGATGTCCTTTACTACTGGGCACATATCACGTTATCTTTACGTCCACTGATTGCCATTTCTTTTCACTTGTGTGGTGCGCATTGATCCAGGTTTTATCCAAATACACTATGTCATAATTTTATTTGCGTATTTCCCTTATTTCACGTAGGTATCTGCTTCTCGTGGCTCCTAAATGCGGTTGCTCGCAAATGATATTTCTACCTCCTTTGTACTTTCTAAACGTGAAGCCTTATATGAAAGGACCCACATTAATGACGCACCTCTGAAGATACTGCGACACCACTGAACACTCCCCGTTTCACTTCTCAAGGCTCTTTTCGTAAGACCAATCCCGTGAACAACGTGAAAATTTATTATTGAACGCTCATGTTTCCTCGTGAAGATTTAATACTTCTAATAATGTGCACTTCATCTCTGTCCCGTAAATTATATACCGCATATAAACAAACTTTGAAATCTGCTGTACAATCTCCAGAACAAAATTTTTTTTTTTTTTGGTGGACATCATGATAAGGTTATATGCTAAATCTCATCATTTTCTCTCAGCTGGTTACTGAGATATGGAATTTAATATTGGGGCAGACAAAAGTAAATGGACTATAGTACATCAACAGCAGCTGATAAATGCTGATGTTGACTACAACGTCCTGTAAGGGATTTGCAACAAAACAAAAAAAATTGATGTGACTTACCCTATAGCTTCAGATTCAAAATGACTCTGGTATGCTTTAGCTGTTCCAATTTCTTTTAATACACGATCAGGGAGCTGGTAAGTTGAACAGCATTTTCCTGCTCTCATCAGGCCAAATCTTATTGTTAAGATAGCATTTAAGAGGTCAAGTTTCATCCTGTTTCTTAGTTTACATTTTGTATAATTCATAATACTGGAAAACCTTTCCACGTCAGCATTTGGTAGTATCATGGCAGACTTCGCACATTCAAAGAGCTCACAGAATGGACTGTTACCTCAGGCATCTTTAAATTGTCTTACTTCACTCCAAAAGGCTTCAGTTTCTGTTTTGTTTCTCCAGTCAACCAAATTTATTTTGGTTAACTGATATTCTGCTTCCACCAAAGTATTATCAGTAGCCCCTAAAAATTTCATAACTTGACAATATTTTGATATGTCCTTTACTGGCTGAAGTATGTTGTTAACAGAAAAGAGTGAAATATTTTTCAATACATCTAAATTTTCAGGAAGTCTCTTCTTCAATTGCTTGAATAATGAGAGAAGAAAATCTTGACAGCGCTTTCTTAAGTTGTTCTCTTCATTCTCTGTTAACAGTCCTTTTGTTTTTAAACCATCAATTTTTGATTCGATTTGGTATCCCAGGTATGGCTTAGGAGTCAAACAGCTCTCTATAGTGCAAGTGAATAAGTCAGCTTTAGAAGTTGGCAGTAGGGGAGACTGGGGAGAAATGGACCAGCAATTTTGTAGTTTTCAATTTTTGCTCATCACCGGAACAGATTTTATCGAAACATAACAAAACCATGACTAAAATGTTGTACATTCATTTATTTTAAAAGGGGAAAACATTTAGCAATCTATTTCTATATGTTTCTTTACAAAATGCATTTCAAAAATGTATATGAACATGGGGAGAAATTGACCACCATTGGGGTGAAATGGACCAGCACGTGGGGAGCAATGGACCATAGTGGGGAGAAATGGACCTTTTTTAAAAAGAAGCAGCAACAACTCATCCATATTGCTATAAGAAATAAATAATCATTAAAAGGATATTTGCAGTTTTTTTTTTATTATTTTAAGCGACAGTAAAAAAGTTTAATATGATATATTAATCTAATATAAAGTTTTATCGAACATTTATGCCTGCAAGACTTTCTTTGAAGACATAGCCATCTTTGGTCCTAGAAGTGGTTCCAGTGATTGTAGATCTAGTAAGCTGTGCTTTAATACATGAAATTGAGACACTGGCGACATCTTCTACCTTAGGTTTAACAAATTTACCAGCAACCTTCTCACTCTTGCGCAAGAACTCTACCTCAACATCACCATCATCATCAATGTCTCCCCTTACAATTCCTACATAGTAAACACAAGTCTTCTTTGTTCCATATTCACATAGCACACACTGGCCTTCAAAAACCTCACGCACACCAGTCAAGCTAACCGTACACTCCTCATTTTCACCAAATGAAACATCAGAATCTGTGTCATCACAAAACGAAATGTCAGTTTCTGGATCTGAATCAACATCAAGTTCTTTCAGCAGCTGTCTCTTTGCCTTTTTGGGTGGAACTTTTGCTGCCTTTTCTTTCATCACCGCTCTTTCCCTAATTCGATCCATTTCTGGCGTAGAAGTAGCCAGCATAGTTTTTCCTCTTTTCCTCATACTATTTGAATCTTTTCGCGGACCAGCTTTTGGTAGTCCTCTGAAAACATGAGGCGAAGTAAAGGAAGAAGTAGCTTTATGTTGAAGACTCCCTGATATTTCCTGCAAGTCATCTACAAGGTTCTCAACATTACACTCTTTCTGATTTTCATGAAATTCTTGTGTAGTTTGATTTGTGCTGGTACCACAATGTGGAGATGCTGATCCTGTCTGTTCATTGCTTTCTAAAGTGGCATTTTCACTGTCCTTGCTGATGGGCCTGTTCGTTATTTCTGAAGGCATAAAATCATCTTCTGTAAAAACATCTTCGTTAAAGGGCCAAATACCTGACACTGCAAAGCCTGATTGAATGTTAATGGGAGTTGCCGCTTTAAGAAAAGCGTGGCCTCCTAGATTTGCAACTTGATAGATTGTCAGTGGTGTCCCAACATTTTTCATCATCCATGAATCACACGCATTGTTGTAGACCGACTTCATGGGTCCAAAAACTGAACGGTCCAAGGGCTGAGTTTTAGATGAGGTGTGTGGTGGCAACGTGATCACATGAATGTTGTTTTTCTTGCACAGTTCAAGTGATTTAAATGAAATGTGGGAATCGTGATTGTCCAAGATCAAAATCAAAGGGAAGTCTTTGGAAGGTCTTGAATGCTTAATGAAGTGATTTATAACTTTGACGAAATTATCACGGGTCATCCAACCTGATTCATTCACAAGGCCAAGGGAACCTTCATGTGCTCCAGCAAGCATAAAATTCTTAAAAAATTTTCTGGGAAACACAAAAACTGGAGGGATAATGTGACCCACAGCTGACACAATGCAACAGATTGTGACCAGTTCTCCTCTTTCTCTGGATGTCACCTGGCCTATTTGCTTCACTCCTCGTGGGGCAATTACTTTTGGCACTTTCTGTACAGTGGTCAGACCTGACTCATCCAAATTGTAGATTTGAGCTCCACTCACATTTAGTTTTGTAATGGTTTCCTTCACAATGTTGAAGAAGGTGCAAATATTATGTTTGTTGAAAGCTGTAGCTCTAGCCAGAGATGTTGCCTCAGGTTGCCTTATGGTCAACTTGGGATTCCGTCGCAAAAATCCACAAAGCCAGTCATTCCCTGCCATCATTTGTTCATCCCAGGTTAAAGGATGTACAATGTTATTGACCTTCGCCATCTCGTACGCCAAAATACGAACGTTTTTAGTTGTGAGTCCATGGAACATTCTTGCACAATCTTTCAAGTAACTAGCAAAATCAGCTTCTTGCTTAGCTGTGAAAATAAGGCTATGCCTATAATTTGGTACGAGTCTAGTTCAGACCATTTCCTTCTCTGTCTTTTGTAAGATTGTTATTGAGGGTAGAGCGAGCAATGCCGTACTCCCTTGCAGCTTTCCTCACTTTCATTCCATTTTTCACAGCATTAACAGCTTCTCTCATACGTTCCTCCGTAACGAGATCCTTGTTGGTGTTTCTGATGTACAATCTTGGCATCTGAAACAAAAGAGTGACAGAATTATATAACATTTAGAATGGTAGGCCTATCATTTGCAAAGAAATACTGATCATAGCACGAATGGCGTGCATCTTTAATAAATCACTGAAATCAAATTTGTTAACAGTTTTATTGGTCTAGATTTAGACCCCAGTATTAAAAAGAATCAATAATGCTGATATTCGAATGCAATCTTCAACACTTTTAATAACAACAGACTGTCTTGTCAATTTCTTCTATGGGGAGAAATGAACCATGGGGAGAAATGAACCGGTCCATTTCTCCCCCATCAATGTATTAAACTATTCAGCCATAAAGTCTCTTAAATATAATATTATATGCTATATATTTTATATGAACTCTTAAATAACAAGTAAATAAAGATATTAACGTAATTACCTTGTCCTGATTCCTGACTATGCGTCTGCTTTACGATGGTGTCTGGAACTGGAAAAAGAAACTTTAGTGCAGAAAATTTTTCAAACTTTGCGTGAGAACGACCTGTGCTGGAAGTCGATGGCAAATGAAAAATTCGGACTATGTTTGATGTGGAAAACAAACTTATTATGGTTTCACTTTCATTGCATCACAGCCAGGGGCCAGAGAGGGGGTGGTCCATTTCTCCCCTATGTCCATTTCTCCCCAGTCTCCTCTATAAGTCTTTTACCAATTGAGTGAAATAGCAAAGTGAGATCGTCAAGTAATTTAACTTTATCAACATTTTGATTCATTCGATTCGTCTAATAATAAACTATATTTATTTGTAGAAAAATCTCTGATCAAATCTTCTTCAAAGTGAGAAAACATAGTATTTCTGATCATATTTGTACACTTGCTGCGATGCATTTTCACGTCATTTAGTACTTTACTGTCAGAAATAGTGTTTTTAAACAAATCAATCAAATGGTCACAGTTCACGAGTGCACAATGACAACAAACATTGCGACAGATCCTTCAACTTTTGATGATTCGTTACTCTGTGTAGTTCTGAAAACAGATGTCAACGGTGGCATATCCCTAAATGGCATTGCACTTTTATGTTTTTTAATTTGTGCATGTTTCTTCAAGTCTTGTATTTGGTCGCTTTCATTTTGCACTTGCAGCACTTACAACGAGCCTTAGTCGCATCTCCATGAACTGCCATCACCCAATCTTTAATTATGTCATCCTGCAGCCACTCTTTCCGAAATGTGGGTTCATATTGCTTTACTTTTGGCATGTTGAAAGATTTGTTCAAAGTGGAAGACACATATGAAGGTGAGCAATTATAAAAAAAAAATAACATGAAAAAGATTCACAAAGTTGGCATCACAACAATAATTCGCAACACGGTGAGTTTACAGTTCAAATAATGTTATTATAATTTATGCGCCCTTTTACTTATTACCGGGGGGGGGGGGGGGGAGAGGGTTTTGCCAGATTGTTGAGAGTTTACCCAAGTCAGTTCAAAGTTTAAATAATCATGATAATGGCAGTTACCATAATTTACGCGAGTCCAGACACCCCCCCCCCCCCCCCCCCCAAAAAAAAAAATAAAAATAAATAAATAAATAAATAAAATAAAATGGGTAAACGACACGGAAAGAAAAGTAAAATGTAGAAAGTATTCAAAATATCCAACTCCAAATGAAAAGTATCTAGAATTGCATCCAGCATCCAAACGTCAGAAAACGGTATCCAGACACCGGCAAAAACCTCTAGATCTGGATATAAAATATCTAGAATGGCAACCCTGCTTCTAATGCTTCAACTTATCTGGCAAAGTCATAGCCAATATGCAAGGTTATCATTCACAAACTGCCATTTTGTGTTCTGTGTCGAGTAAGACCATAGTCTACTCTTGCAAAAGATAGGTGCTGAAGACGGAAGCAGCCAGCCAGGAGGCGCACCACAGAAATCAGGCTGCCACGCAATAACGCCGTGAATTATGTCGACAACTGCTACATGTTATGGTGCTCGCCCTGCTCTGGACCCCCAGGCAGGTGCAGTGCCGGGCCTTATGCCTCGTAAGGGTCTAACTACAACTAATGGAGGTCCTTCTCAGATGTCCTGCGGAGCCAGAGGGCCTGACAATAGAACGTCTGGCCGTACCAAACAAAGACTTAAAATAATGCACTGGAATGCAGAGGGTTTCAACAACAACAAAAAAAGAATAGAACTAGAAAACATCTTTGCCAAAGAAAATGTAAGTGTATGTTGCTTGCAAGAAACTCACCTGAACGAAAATATAGCCTTCAAAATCAGAGGCTACCAGTGTTACCGATATGACCGAAAGGACAGGCGAAAGGGTGGGATACTGACTCTTGTCCAAAAAAAAAAAAAACATTCCTGCTTCCCAAATTGAAGTTTACATGGAAGGGGCTGAGTATCAGGCACTTAAACTTAAGACAGGCAATACAGACCTTCACCTGATCAATTACTACTGACCAAATGACCGCCCACAGGCACTGGACACACTACCATTAAAAGGAAAAATTGATTGTGTGTGGCGACTTCAACAGCCACTCGCAGAGCTGGAGCTATGATCACATGGACCAGAGAAGAGAGAGACTGGAAGACTGGCAGGATGAGAATAGATTCATCCAGATTAACAAGCCGTCTGACCCACATACCTTCTACTCGAGATCATGGCACACTACAACTACGCCTGACCTGGCGTTTCATTCACCAGACCTGGAGTGGAACATTACACGAATTGTTGAGAAACAACTTGGTGGCAGTGACCATCGACCATCTTTCTAACTGTAGAAAATGAGCTTGTAAGTGAAAGCAGCACCCTCTCGAGGTGGAACTACAAGAAAGCAGACTGGGCAATGTACAAGCATCGCATCGCACCAGCATACTGGTTAGAAACCTGAACACTGAGAAGGACATAAATAAAGTAATTGAAGAGTTTGGGAAATGCATACTACAGGCAGCACGAGAAACAATACCAAGAGGAGCCCGTAGACATTATAAACCCTACTGGAGTAGTGAACTGGAACAGTTGCATAATGATGTGGATGTATGTAGAAAGCAAGCAGAGGCCAATCCCAGCCAAGAGCACCACAATAAATATCAGCACGCAAAAGCCAAATTTCAAAGGGCCCTGCTTGTTAAAATGGTAAACATCCTTGTGCCACAGCAGGCTGGCTTTAGGCAGTGCTACTCTACGGAAGATCAGACAACCTACCTCTCTCAAGAAATTGAGGATGCATTCCTAGAGAAGAAGCTGGTGCTTGCGGCATGGATAGATTTGAAGAAAGCCTTTGACAAAGTCTGGAAAGAAGGTCTGATGAAGAAACTGAGAAACTGCAAAGTCAATGGAAGAATGTACAAATGAGTGAAAGCATACTTGCACAACAGAAGAGCCCGAGTACAGATAGACGGACTAAAGAGTAAGAAAGTACTACTGCGTCACGGTGTTCCCCAGGGCGGAGTCTTGTCCCCCACACTTTTTCTAATCTTCATCAATGATCTCGTTGCTAATCTACCGCATGGAATTAAAGCGGCTATGTACGCCGATGACCTGGTTCTATGGAGCACAAATGAACATGCAACAGTGACCACCAGATTGCTACAAAGAGCTCTAGATACATTTGTTGCGTGGACAAATAGATGGTGTGTCAGCATAAACACTGACAAGTGCAGCACCATCCTATTTACCCTCTATCCAAAACAAAAGGCAGAGACCATCCAGATAAATGGAACACCCCTAAGAGAAGATAAAGAACCAACATACCTTGGAGTAACATTTGATGGCAGGCTGACATGGAAAAAGCACATCAACAAAGCAGTGGCAAAAGCCAGAAGGAAAATAGCCATCCTGAGAAAGCTAAGTGGAACCACATGGGGAGCCAGTGGGAAAATACTTAGCAAAGTTTATCAACATAGCATACGACCACACCTGGAATACTGGTCAACTGCGTGGTGTTCGGCATAAAAAACCACACTACAAGAGCTGGACAAAGTGCAAAATCAAGCACTTAGAGCAGTGGTTCTCAACCGGTGGGGAATTCCCCCCCCCTCCCCAGGGGGGAATTTTGGGGTTTCCAGGGGGGGGGATGAAGATTATTTCAAGATCGCGTTAATACAAGAACCGATTACTTGATCTTGTTTTTCCTTTCATACTTTACGCTTCTGTACGTATCACCCTTCTGAAATTCATTTTATAACGTAAGTAGATTCGCAAATCACATTTTATGTAGATGTCTAGACTTGTTTTAGTATGTGCTATTAAATTTAGCTTCAATTATTACGTATACTGTGTAAGGGCAGGGGGAAATTTTTAGGGAGGAAATACGAAAGGGGGGGGGGGGATGACGTTCTAAAAATATGGTACGGGGGGAATGATGTCCTAAAAATATGGTGAGGGGGGGGGGATTGACGTCCTAAAAATATGGTGGGGGGGGGGGGACCAAAAAAGGTTGAGAACCACTGACTTAGAGTCACCACAGGAGGGATGAGATCAACCCCTATAATGGAAATGGAGAAGATGGGGAGGACACAAGCACGGAGTGAGCGCAGAGATACGAAAACGCTAATACAAGCAGAAAAGTTCCTCAGCTTACCAGGCCATCCTATGAAGAACAGATTTGAAAACCTAGCTATGGGGCGGTTGAAAAGATGTAGTTTTATCCACCAGGCCAAACGACTCTGCAGAGAAACCACCGATCTGCCTACAGTTGGTATCCCCCTAACAACTATTCCAGAGCGAACTCCATGGAAAGATGAGCATAGACTATCATTACAAATTCCGACAAAAGTGAGAGGAATATTTGACAAGGAAGAACAGAACAGTGTGCAGCGCAGAACAGCCACTCTCAGCTTCCTTGATGAAGAATACCCACAGGACCTCTGGATCCGAGTCTACACAGATGGGTCAGCACAAAATGCTGTTCGAAATGGAGGAGCGGGAGTGTACATAGAATACCCAAATAATACTAGGGACACAGCTAGAGTACCGACAGGAAAGTACTGTCATAACTACGATGCTGAAATTGAGGCAATCAAGATAGCAACAGAGAAATTACTAAATACCAGCAATAGTACACAACCTGTGGTGCTATTGACAGATGCAAAATCAGTACTCGAGGTGCTCCTGTCTGGGAAATTGCCAGTACTAAGGACACTACTTTCTGAACTTAGCAGTCAGCATAAGGTCACCATACATTGGATACCATCCCACTGTGGAGTACCCGGAAACGACAGAGCTGATCAATTGGCTAAGGAAGGAGCCAAAGAAGAACAGTCTGATGTGCCCGTTACATACCACCAAAAGAAAAGAATGATCAAATCAGTCAGAAAGCCACCAAAACCTGCTCAAGATGACTACCACGTTATGAACAGATCAGAACAAGTTATTATTCTGCGCCTCAGAACAGGGCACAATAGATTACGCAACCACATGTATACAAAATTTAAGATTGGTGAAACAACCACGTGCACATGTGGATTGGCGTCGCAGACAGCAGTGCACATACTCCAAGACTGCCCAAAATATAACATATCTAGGCAAACCTTCTGGCCTTGAGAGACGACAGTGGAAGATAAACTCTATGGACCGCTGTGTGAACTGAAAAAGACAGTTCAATTCATACAAGAGACAGCATTGCAGTTATAGACATATTTCAAGCGAACGAAAGAAGAAGAAGCAGAAGAAGAAGTTAAAATGGTGAAATAATGGTCAATGAGTTTGTTGAGTCATGAGATAGTCCTTGTTCAGAAGTAATTATGATGAGAGTAAACCAAGAATTGGCATAGAAAGAACCTGCCTCAACTTCTGAGTAAGTAAAGAGTAGAGGCAAGTACTTATATCATAGCACTCAGTGTATTCCCATATGTGCTACGACCACATCTTCTATAGCCAGCGAAGAGTCCCAATACTAATGATACCAGTAGCAATCTGATTATGTGTCTGTCTGGCCTTTCCTCTGAGTTTTGAGAGCCTGCCAGATCCTCTGGTAGTAATAAGTAAAGGGTCCCTGTTAACATGTCTTGAGGTGTATCAGATAATATGGTGCTAACCTCATACTGTTATAGACCAATCGGAGCTTGATCAGTGATGTGGTCAGAACCAGACTGACTGCCTTTACTTCCCAAGATAAACCCTGGTACTCATTTAAGGCTGGGTCAAACCGGAAGCCCGACTCCGACTCATATGTACAAGAGAACGGCATCCCTCAGGGCTCGGTCATCTCACCAACAATCTTTTCAATACTGGTGAACGAACTGACAGAGGAGATTCAAGACCAGAAAACAGGGCTATCTCAATTCGCGGACGACTGCGCCATATGGAGGAATGGTAAGGCGGCAAAGACTACACGAGGACCCCTCCAAAAACAGATAAACAAGCTAACAGCATTGATGGACAAATGGGGTTTCAAAATCAATACCAATAAAACGGTCAGCACGGTATTTAGCAGCAAGAAGAAGATAAATCCTAACAAGGACTGGAAAATAAAGATAAAAGGGCTAACCATTAATAGAACAAATAGCACAGTCTTCCTAGGAATGACCCTGGATGAACAGATGAACTGGTCAAAACATAGATGCCAAACATTAGAAAAATGCAAGAAAGGAAGCAACCTACTGCGGGTGATAAAAGGTAACTGTTGCGGTGCCCACATCCAAACCATGCTGATTCTATAAAGCATTTATCAGAGGCAAGCTAGAATATGGCAGCATTGTGTACGACTCAGCATCAGAAGCCAACAAGAGGAAGCTAGACACCATACAGACCCAAGCGCTAAACACCATCCTGGGTGCTAGAGAAGGGACACCCAAAGAAGCCATGGAGTTAGCACTAGGTGTACTACCACTGAGTCTGAGACGTAAACAGCTGAAGTATAACTACTGGCTAAAGGTAGCACAAGACAAAAACCACCCTGGATACCAAACATTCAGTGACAACCGCAGTAAATTGGGGGGGGGGGGGGGCATCCCAACAATAAAACTGCAAAGACCGGCAGGATAGGAAGCAGCAGAGAAGATGAAGGAAGAAATTGAGCTAGCAGAAACCCTGAAACAGACAAGACGGTTAAAGCCAACAATCCCACCATGGGAACTAACAGTTCCATTCAATGACTGTAGTCTAGCAAAGTCCATCACCAAGGACACGGAGGACACAGATGTAAGAGACGCGGCCGAGGAATACATACAAGAAATCAGTAAAGACAACCTCATAATATACACAGACGGGTCCAAGAACGAACAGGGAGAGGTAGGAGCAGGAGTAGTCCCAGACTGGAAGCTGAAGAAACAGTTCAAACTAACAGACCAGACAGCAGTATGCACGACCGAACTGGTAGCCATAATGAAAGGTCTGGAGATCGCAGCCGAAAAACCTCCACTGAAACTGTGTATATTAACAGACTCCCTGTCATCAGTACAAACGCTCGGGAACTTCAATAGAGGGAACAGACCCGATATAAAAGAGGAGATACTAGCGACAGCCACAAACCTCAGGTACATGGGATGCCAAGTCACCATCGGATGGATACCAGCCCACAGGGGTATCCCGGGAAACGAACAGGCAGACAGAGCGGCGAAACGAGGACTAACCAGCAATAATAAAATCAGCACAGGCCTAGGTAAAGTAGAAGGGAAGAATATCGTCAAAAAATACATTCTCCGGGAATGGAGGAAACAGTGGCGAGACAGCGCTAAAGGTCGTTATGCATACCAAGTACTGGGTGTACCCAGATACAAGCCACAAGTCAAGACCAACATGAAAGCACCGGCAAACAGACAGCTGTGGATAATCAGACTAGGCAATTGGATAGACACAAGAGAAAGCCCATTCTGCAGAGATTGCCGAGAAAACAACACCATCGAACATAAATTTCTAGTATGCGACAAGTACAAGAGAGAGCGAAGGGATCTAAGAGAGCACTTCGTCAAAACTGGGACCCCAATGACAATGACGGAGTGCCTGCACACAAACAGCAACCCAGAAATACAGCGACTGGTCAGACAGTCCCTATGCAGAACAGGGAAGACCATATAACCTTCCTACATTGTATCTGTCTGTCTGTCTGTACGTACGTACGTACGTATGTGTGAATGGCAGGAAGGTGGGTTGGCTCTTCCGGTAGAGCACCTGAACTAGGCTGACAGGGAGACCGGGTCATCTTGTTGCTACACCACACCCACACGCGATGATGAAAAACGCCAAACAAACGTAAAGGAGTTCGGGCCGCTGACCAGGAGGACAACTTGAGACTTGCATTTGAATGCTCTGCCTTTGCCTACATCGAGTCCTTATGTGGACTGGACATGACCGGGACCAGCCCCGATGAGAATAACACAAGAAGTGACAAGCACGTAGCAGTGCTAATAGAGAAAAGAAGCCAACAAACGAAAGAATGCGGACCCCAGTAGGCCCGACCAAGGACCGGTCCCTTTCAGGACCAACACAAGACAAAGAAAACAACCAGAAAGCACAAAATAAATATATCCGACGAACAGAGCGGGACCAATAAAACCAGTAGGAACTAGGACTAACAGTCCACACAACCACGGATCTCAACAATAACCGACGCTGAGGAGGCAGGTTGGATGAGACCGAAGTTGGCATTTTTCCCCCCGAAAATTTGAATTGGAATTGGAAGCCCGAGTTAGACCCTGGTACTCATTTAAGGCAGAGTCAAACCTGAAGCCCGAGTTAGACGCTGGTACTCATTTAAGGCTGGGTAAAACTGGAAGCCCGAGTTAGACGCTGGTACTCATTTAAGGCTGGGTAAAACTGGAAGCCCGAGTTAGACGCTGGTACTCATTTAAGGCTGGGTCAAACCTGAAGCCCGAGTTAGACCTTGGTACTCATTTAAGACTGGGTCAAACTGGAAGCCCGAGTTAGATCCTGGTACTCATTTAAGGCTGGGTCAAACCGGAAGCCCGAGTTAGATCCTGGTACTCATTTAAGGCTGGGTCAAACTGGAAGCCTGAGTTAGACCCTGGTACTCATTTAAGGCTGGTCAATCTGGAAGCCCCCGAGATAGATCCTTGTACTCATTTAAGGCTGGGTCAAACTAGAAGCCCTCGATCCTGGTACTCATTTAAGGTGGGGTCAAACTGGAAGCCTGAGTTAGATCCTGGTACTCATTTAAGGTGCGGTCAAACTGGAAGCCTGAGCTAGATCCTGGTACTTATTTAAGGTGGGGTCAAACTGGAAGCCTGAGTTAGATCCTGGTACTCATTTAAGGCTGGGTCAAACTGGAAGCACGAGTTAATGTTAAAAGTCCACCTGGGTGCAAATGTAAACGTATGACCACCGGGTCAGCAGGGAAGTGTACACTACCACATCTCCCTCAGTTGGTGAGACTTCTGCTTATTCTTTCAACGTGATGGTTTCAGTTCATAAATAATCACACATGTACTGTTTGGCGTTCGTAGAAGTAGAAGAAAGAAGTAGGCATTAAAGAACGCTTTAAAAAAAAGTTAGTTGCATATACTTTACAGAATGACCTGTGCTGGAAGTCGATGGCAAATGAAAAATTCGGACTATGTTTGATGTGGAAAACAAACTTATTATGGTTTCACTTTCATTGCATCACAGCCAGGGGCCAGAGAGGGGGTGGTCCATTTCTCCCCTATGTCCATTTCTCCCCAGTCTCCTCTATAAGTCTTTTACCAATTGAGTGAAATAGCAAAGTGAGATCGTCAAGTAATTTAACTTTATCAACATTTTGATTCATTCGATTCGTCTAATAATAAACTATATTTATTTGTAGAAAAATCTCTGATCAAATCTTCTTCAAAGTGAGAAAACATAGTATTTCTGATCATATTTGTACACTTGCTGCGATGCATTTTCACGTCATTTAGTACTTTACTGTCAGAAATAGTGTTTTTAAACAAATCAATCAAATGGTCACAGTTCACGAGTGCACAATGACAACAAACATTGCGACAGATCCTTCAACTTTTGATGATTCGTTACTCTGTGTAGTTCTGAAAACAGATGTCAACGGTGGCATATCCCTAAATGGCATTGCACTTTTATGTTTTTTAATTTGTGCATGTTTCTTCAAGTCTTGTATTTGGTCGCTTTCATTTTGCACTTGCAGCACTTACAACGAGCCTTAGTCGCATCTCCATGAACTGCCATCACCCAATCTTTAATTATGTCATCCTGCAGCCACTCTTTCCGAAATGTGGGTTCATATTGCTTTACTTTTGGCATGTTGAAAGATTTGTTCAAAGTGGAAGACACATATGAAGGTGAGCAATTATAAAAAAAAAATAACATGAAAAAGATTCACAAAGTTGGCATCACAACAATAATTCGCAACACGGTGAGTTTACAGTTCAAATAATGTTATTATAATTTATGCGCCCTTTTACTTATTACCGGGGGGGGGGGGGGGGAGAGGGTTTTGCCAGATTGTTGAGAGTTTACCCAAGTCAGTTCAAAGTTTAAATAATCATGATAATGGCAGTTACCATAATTTACGCGAGTCCAGACACCCCCCCCCCCCCCCCCCCCAAAAAAAAAAATAAAAATAAATAAATAAATAAATAAAATAAAATGGGTAAACGACACGGAAAGAAAAGTAAAATGTAGAAAGTATTCAAAATATCCAACTCCAAATGAAAAGTATCTAGAATTGCATCCAGCATCCAAACGTCAGAAAACGGTATCCAGACACCGGCAAAAACCTCTAGATCTGGATATAAAATATCTAGAATGGCAACCCTGCTTCTAATGCTTCAACTTATCTGGCAAAGTCATAGCCAATATGCAAGGTTATCATTCACAAACTGCCATTTTGTGTTCTGTGTCGAGTAAGACCATAGTCTACTCTTGCAAAAGATAGGTGCTGAAGACGGAAGCAGCCAGCCAGGAGGCGCACCACAGAAATCAGGCTGCCACGCAATAACGCCGTGAATTATGTCGACAACTGCTACATGTTATGGTGCTCGCCCTGCTCTGGACCCCCAGGCAGGTGCAGTGCCGGGCCTTATGCCTCGTAAGGGTCTAACTACAACTAATGGAGGTCCTTCTCAGATGTCCTGCGGAGCCAGAGGGCCTGACAATAGAACGTCTGGCCGTACCAAACAAAGACTTAAAATAATGCACTGGAATGCAGAGGGTTTCAACAACAACAAAAAAAGAATAGAACTAGAAAACATCTTTGCCAAAGAAAATGTAAGTGTATGTTGCTTGCAAGAAACTCACCTGAACGAAAATATAGCCTTCAAAATCAGAGGCTACCAGTGTTACCGATATGACCGAAAGGACAGGCGAAAGGGTGGGATACTGACTCTTGTCCAAAAAAAAAAAAAACATTCCTGCTTCCCAAATTGAAGTTTACATGGAAGGGGCTGAGTATCAGGCACTTAAACTTAAGACAGGCAATACAGACCTTCACCTGATCAATTACTACTGACCAAATGACCGCCCACAGGCACTGGACACACTACCATTAAAAGGAAAAATTGATTGTGTGTGGCGACTTCAACAGCCACTCGCAGAGCTGGAGCTATGATCACATGGACCAGAGAAGAGAGAGACTGGAAGACTGGCAGGATGAGAATAGATTCATCCAGATTAACAAGCCGTCTGACCCACATACCTTCTACTCGAGATCATGGCACACTACAACTACGCCTGACCTGGCGTTTCATTCACCAGACCTGGAGTGGAACATTACACGAATTGTTGAGAAACAACTTGGTGGCAGTGACCATCGACCATCTTTCTAACTGTAGAAAATGAGCTTGTAAGTGAAAGCAGCACCCTCTCGAGGTGGAACTACAAGAAAGCAGACTGGGCAATGTACAAGCATCGCATCGCACCAGCATACTGGTTAGAAACCTGAACACTGAGAAGGACATAAATAAAGTAATTGAAGAGTTTGGGAAATGCATACTACAGGCAGCACGAGAAACAATACCAAGAGGAGCCCGTAGACATTATAAACCCTACTGGAGTAGTGAACTGGAACAGTTGCATAATGATGTGGATGTATGTAGAAAGCAAGCAGAGGCCAATCCCAGCCAAGAGCACCACAATAAATATCAGCACGCAAAAGCCAAATTTCAAAGGGCCCTGCTTGTTAAAATGGTAAACATCCTTGTGCCACAGCAGGCTGGCTTTAGGCAGTGCTACTCTACGGAAGATCAGACAACCTACCTCTCTCAAGAAATTGAGGATGCATTCCTAGAGAAGAAGCTGGTGCTTGCGGCATGGATAGATTTGAAGAAAGCCTTTGACAAAGTCTGGAAAGAAGGTCTGATGAAGAAACTGAGAAACTGCAAAGTCAATGGAAGAATGTACAAATGAGTGAAAGCATACTTGCACAACAGAAGAGCCCGAGTACAGATAGACGGACTAAAGAGTAAGAAAGTACTACTGCGTCACGGTGTTCCCCAGGGCGGAGTCTTGTCCCCCACACTTTTTCTAATCTTCATCAATGATCTCGTTGCTAATCTACCGCATGGAATTAAAGCGGCTATGTACGCCGATGACCTGGTTCTATGGAGCACAAATGAACATGCAACAGTGACCACCAGATTGCTACAAAGAGCTCTAGATACATTTGTTGCGTGGACAAATAGATGGTGTGTCAGCATAAACACTGACAAGTGCAGCACCATCCTATTTACCCTCTATCCAAAACAAAAGGCAGAGACCATCCAGATAAATGGAACACCCCTAAGAGAAGATAAAGAACCAACATACCTTGGAGTAACATTTGATGGCAGGCTGACATGGAAAAAGCACATCAACAAAGCAGTGGCAAAAGCCAGAAGGAAAATAGCCATCCTGAGAAAGCTAAGTGGAACCACATGGGGAGCCAGTGGGAAAATACTTAGCAAAGTTTATCAACATAGCATACGACCACACCTGGAATACTGGTCAACTGCGTGGTGTTCGGCATAAAAAACCACACTACAAGAGCTGGACAAAGTGCAAAATCAAGCACTTAGAGCAGTGGTTCTCAACCGGTGGGGAATTCCCCCCCCCCTCCCCAGGGGGGAATTTTGGGGTTTCCAGGGGGGGGGGGATGAAGATTATTTCAAGATCGCGTTAATACAAGAACCGATTACTTGATCTTGTTTTTCCTTTCATACTTTACGCTTCTGTACGTATCACCCTTCTGAAATTCATTTTATAACGTAAGTAGATTCGCAAATCACATTTTATGTAGATGTCTAGACTTGTTTTAGTATGTGCTATTAAATTTAGCTTCAATTATTACGTATACTGTGTAAGGGCAGGGGGAAATTTTTAGGGAGGAAATACGAAAGGGGGGGGGGGGGGGATGACGTTCTAAAAATATGGTACGGGGGGAATGATGTCCTAAAAATATGGTGAGGGGGGGGGGATTGACGTCCTAAAAATATGGTGGGGGGGGGGGACCAAAAAAGGTTGAGAACCACTGACTTAGAGTCACCACAGGAGGGATGAGATCAACCCCTATAATGGAAATGGAGAAGATGGGGAGGACACAAGCACGGAGTGAGCGCAGAGATACGAAAACGCTAATACAAGCAGAAAAGTTCCTCAGCTTACCAGGCCATCCTATGAAGAACAGATTTGAAAACCTAGCTATGGGGCGGTTGAAAAGATGTAGTTTTATCCACCAGGCCAAACGACTCTGCAGAGAAACCACCGATCTGCCTACAGTTGGTATCCCCCTAACAACTATTCCAGAGCGAACTCCATGGAAAGATGAGCATAGACTATCATTACAAATTCCGACAAAAGTGAGAGGAATATTTGACAAGGAAGAACAGAACAGTGTGCAGCGCAGAACAGCCACTCTCAGCTTCCTTGATGAAGAATACCCACAGGACCTCTGGATCCGAGTCTACACAGATGGGTCAGCACAAAATGCTGTTCGAAATGGAGGAGCGGGAGTGTACATAGAATACCCAAATAATACTAGGGACACAGCTAGAGTACCGACAGGAAAGTACTGTCATAACTACGATGCTGAAATTGAGGCAATCAAGATAGCAACAGAGAAATTACTAAATACCAGCAATAGTACACAACCTGTGGTGCTATTGACAGATGCAAAATCAGTACTCGAGGTGCTCCTGTCTGGGAAATTGCCAGTACTAAGGACACTACTTTCTGAACTTAGCAGTCAGCATAAGGTCACCATACATTGGATACCATCCCACTGTGGAGTACCCGGAAACGACAGAGCTGATCAATTGGCTAAGGAAGGAGCCAAAGAAGAACAGTCTGATGTGCCCGTTACATACCACCAAAAGAAAAGAATGATCAAATCAGTCAGAAAGCCACCAAAACCTGCTCAAGATGACTACCACGTTATGAACAGATCAGAACAAGTTATTATTCTGCGCCTCAGAACAGGGCACAATAGATTACGCAACCACATGTATACAAAATTTAAGATTGGTGAAACAACCACGTGCACATGTGGATTGGCGTCGCAGACAGCAGTGCACATACTCCAAGACTGCCCAAAATATAACATATCTAGGCAAACCTTCTGGCCTTGAGAGACGACAGTGGAAGATAAACTCTATGGACCGCTGTGTGAACTGAAAAAGACAGTTCAATTCATACAAGAGACAGCATTGCAGTTATAGACATATTTCAAGCGAACGAAAGAAGAAGAAGCAGAAGAAGAAGTTAAAATGGTGAAATAATGGTCAATGAGTTTGTTGAGTCATGAGATAGTCCTTGTTCAGAAGTAATTATGATGAGAGTAAACCAAGAATTGGCATAGAAAGAACCTGCCTCAACTTCTGAGTAAGTAAAGAGTAGAGGCAAGTACTTATATCATAGCACTCAGTGTATTCCCATATGTGCTACGACCACATCTTCTATAGCCAGCGAAGAGTCCCAATACTAATGATACCAGTAGCAATCTGATTATGTGTCTGTCTGGCCTTTCCTCTGAGTTTTGAGAGCCTGCCAGATCCTCTGGTAGTAATAAGTAAAGGGTCCCTGTTAACATGTCTTGAGGTGTATCAGATAATATGGTGCTAACCTCATACTGTTATAGACCAATCGGAGCTTGATCAGTGATGTGGTCAGAACCAGACTGACTGCCTTTACTTCCCAAGATAAACCCTGGTACTCATTTAAGGCTGGGTCAAACCGGAAGCCCGACTCCGACTCATATGTACAAGAGAACGGCATCCCTCAGGGCTCGGTCATCTCACCAACAATCTTTTCAATACTGGTGAACGAACTGACAGAGGAGATTCAAGACCAGAAAACAGGGCTATCTCAATTCGCGGACGACTGCGCCATATGGAGGAATGGTAAGGCGGCAAAGACTACACGAGGACCCCTCCAAAAACAGATAAACAAGCTAACAGCATTGATGGACAAATGGGGTTTCAAAATCAATACCAATAAAACGGTCAGCACGGTATTTAGCAGCAAGAAGAAGATAAATCCTAACAAGGACTGGAAAATAAAGATAAAAGGGCTAACCATTAATAGAACAAATAGCACAGTCTTCCTAGGAATGACCCTGGATGAACAGATGAACTGGTCAAAACATAGATGCCAAACATTAGAAAAATGCAAGAAAGGAAGCAACCTACTGCGGGTGATAAAAGGTAACTGTTGCGGTGCCCACATCCAAACCATGCTGATTCTATAAAGCATTTATCAGAGGCAAGCTAGAATATGGCAGCATTGTGTACGACTCAGCATCAGAAGCCAACAAGAGGAAGCTAGACACCATACAGACCCAAGCGCTAAACACCATCCTGGGTGCTAGAGAAGGGACACCCAAAGAAGCCATGGAGTTAGCACTAGGTGTACTACCACTGAGTCTGAGACGTAAACAGCTGAAGTATAACTACTGGCTAAAGGTAGCACAAGACAAAAACCACCCTGGATACCAAACATTCAGTGACAACCGCAGTAAATTGGGGGGGGGGGGCATCCCAACAATAAAACTGCAAAGACCGGCAGGATAGGAAGCAGCAGAGAAGATGAAGGAAGAAATTGAGCTAGCAGAAACCCTGAAACAGACAAGACGGTTAAAGCCAACAATCCCACCATGGGAACTAACAGTTCCATTCAATGACTGTAGTCTAGCAAAGTCCATCACCAAGGACACGGAGGACACAGATGTAAGAGACGCGGCCGAGGAATACATACAAGAAATCAGTAAAGACAACCTCATAATATACACAGACGGGTCCAAGAACGAACAGGGAGAGGTAGGAGCAGGAGTAGTCCCAGACTGGAAGCTGAAGAAACAGTTCAAACTAACAGACCAGACAGCAGTATGCACGACCGAACTGGTAGCCATAATGAAAGGTCTGGAGATCGCAGCCGAAAAACCTCCACTGAAACTGTGTATATTAACAGACTCCCTGTCATCAGTACAAACGCTCGGGAACTTCAATAGAGGGAACAGACCCGATATAAAAGAGGAGATACTAGCGACAGCCACAAACCTCAGGTACATGGGATGCCAAGTCACCATCGGATGGATACCAGCCCACAGGGGTATCCCGGGAAACGAACAGGCAGACAGAGCGGCGAAACGAGGACTAACCAGCAATAATAAAATCAGCACAGGCCTAGGTAAAGTAGAAGGGAAGAATATCGTCAAAAACTACATTCTCCGGGAATGGAGGAAACAGTGGCGAGACAGCGCTAAAGGTCGTTATGCATACCAAGTACTGGGTGTACCCAGATACAAGCCACAAGTCAAGACCAACATGAAAGCACCGGCAAACAGACAGCTGTGGATAATCAGACTAGGCAATTGGATAGACACAAGAGAAAGCCCATTCTGCAGAGATTGCCGAGAAAACAACACCATCGAACATAAATTTCTAGTATGCGACAAGTACAAGAGAGAGCGAAGGGATCTAAGAGAGCACTTCGTCAAAACTGGGACCCCAATGACAATGACGGAGTGCCTGCACACAAACAGCAACCCAGAAATACAGCGACTGGTCAGACAGTCCCTATGCAGAACAGGGAAGACCATATAACCTTCCTACATTGTATCTGTCTGTCTGTCTGTACGTACGTACGTACGTATGTGTGAATGGCAGGAAGGTGGGTTGGCTCTTCCGGTAGAGCACCTGAACTAGGCTGACAGGGAGACCGGGTCATCTTGTTGCTACACCACACCCACACGCGATGATGAAAAACGCCAAACAAACGTAAAGGAGTTCGGGCCGCTGACCAGGAGGACAACTTGAGACTTGCATTTGAATGCTCTGCCTTTGCCTACATCGAGTCCTTATGTGGACTGGACATGACCGGGACCAGCCCCGATGAGAATAACACAAGAAGTGACAAGCACGTAGCAGTGCTAATAGAGAAAAGAAGCCAACAAACGAAAGAATGCGGACCCCAGTAGGCCCGACCAAGGACCGGTCCCTTTCAGGACCAACACAAGACAAAGAAAACAACCAGAAAGCACAAAATAAATATATCCGACGAACAGAGCGGGACCAATAAAACCAGTAGGAACTAGGACTAACAGTCCACACAACCACGGATCTCAACAATAACCGACGCTGAGGAGGCAGGTTGGATGAGACCGAAGTTGGCATTTTTCCCCCCGAAAATTTGAATTGGAATTGGAAGCCCGAGTTAGACCCTGGTACTCATTTAAGGCAGAGTCAAACCTGAAGCCCGAGTTAGACGCTGGTACTCATTTAAGGCTGGGTAAAACTGGAAGCCCGAGTTAGACGCTGGTACTCATTTAAGGCTGGGTAAAACTGGAAGCCCGAGTTAGACGCTGGTACTCATTTAAGGCTGGGTCAAACCTGAAGCCCGAGTTAGACCTTGGTACTCATTTAAGACTGGGTCAAACTGGAAGCCCGAGTTAGATCCTGGTACTCATTTAAGGCTGGGTCAAACCGGAAGCCCGAGTTAGATCCTGGTACTCATTTAAGGCTGGGTCAAACTGGAAGCCTGAGTTAGACCCTGGTACTCATTTAAGGCTGGTCAATCTGGAAGCCCCCGAGATAGATCCTTGTACTCATTTAAGGCTGGGTCAAACTAGAAGCCCTCGATCCTGGTACTCATTTAAGGTGGGGTCAAACTGGAAGCCTGAGTTAGATCCTGGTACTCATTTAAGGTGCGGTCAAACTGGAAGCCTGAGCTAGATCCTGGTACTTATTTAAGGTGGGGTCAAACTGGAAGCCTGAGTTAGATCCTGGTACTCATTTAAGGCTGGGTCAAACTGGAAGCACGAGTTAATGTTAAAAGTCCACCTGGGTGCAAATGTAAACGTATGACCACCGGGTCAGCAGGGAAGTGTACACTACCACATCTCCCTCAGTTGGTGAGACTTCTGCTTATTCTTTCAACGTGATGGTTTCAGTTCATAAATAATCACACATGTACTGTTTGGCGTTCGTAGAAGTAGAAGAAAGAAGTAGGCATTAAAGAACGCTTTAAAAAAAAGTTAGTTGCATATACTTTACAGAATGTTATAGTCAACACCAGCATTTTTTGCTGTTGTGATCTTTTAGCAAGTTTACGTTCAGTAGTTTGTCATTGCTTTCTGAACGACCGGCACCCATACCATTTCATGAACAACCAACGCAACGCAGCCAAATCGAGTGCAGCTGTGTTTTTAACGCGGGTATGCAGGATCACGAACTGCATCTGTAACACGGAGCCGGTAGAGGACGCACTAGACAACAAACACTGAAAGCTAGTTACCGACCGGGATCCGAACGTATCACTTCCAAATGATGACGGCGTCTCGCTGCAGGAACAAATTTGCTTCCGCACATGACCAACTAGACACCTCATGCGCCGAAAGTACACATGTTCCTGCTGCGAGGCCCTGTCATCATTTGGAGGTAACAGGTTTATGTGGTGTACAATCATGTAGCCTTGAAAAAATGAAGTACATGATGTCATCAAAACATGTGCTCCACAGTCCATCGTGAAGCAATATGCAGTGAATGGCTGTCGTCTGTTGGAGCACTCCAAACAGAATGGTGTTACTGTATAATGGAAGAATTTATTTTCAAAATTGTTCTACATACAATGTGTAGTGAGACTTTACAAACACCCTGTAGAATAAATCAAGTAGAGGAAAAGGTAGTCCCACAGCAGATACTGCCATTGGCATGTCTTAGGTCACCATATGAGGTGAGGTGGACAGCTCCCTTCCTCATCGCCTTTCCATAAAGTTCTCTAAAATCTTCTCTTAGGAGGCTGGGTCAACAGGAGCCATACCGTTCAGACAAACATCATCCTGCCTCTGATGGGGATGGAACCAGGACCACTCTATTGGCTGGTAAGGGCTCTAACAACTATGCCATCACGACATCTAAATCAAGGCATTGTAATCTTAATAGTTGATATAAACAACACCACAGAGCTAGCATGACAAGAGGTTTCCAATCAGAAGATGCCCTTCGCTAAATGTTCCGGTTTATTTACCTCCTTAGCACACCAGGGATAGGCCTTCCCGTGTCTTTCTCCTGTCGTAAACTTGCAGCCTGCCTTCCGGTTTCGAGACGTACTAATCACATTATGCACTTATATCACAAATATGCTGTGTGCCTGCTCACCACCGGCTCCGTGGTGAAGCGGTTAAGGATGCAATATGTGATCCCGCATACCTACGTCCGAAACACTGCTGCACGCTATTTGGCAGCAGACCGTGTTGCCTTGGTTTTTTGCGAAATGGTATGGGTGCCGGTTGTTCAGGAAGCAATGACAAACTACTGAACGTAAACTTGCCAAGAGATCACATCAGAAAAAAATGCTGGTGTTGACTGTAAAGGATATGCAACTAACTGCCTACAAGCTGTATAAATACAACAGTGTTTTTTGGGGGGCTTGCTTTGAACTCGAGCATAGTCGATACGCGTGCTATTATACCTAGTGCACTGGACATATTTTTGCCTGTGGATTAGCTTTTCCTATTACCATTCTCCCTCACCATCAGGCAAATCCACTTTGACTATTCTGAGGTACTTGCAATTTACATCCCCGAGTCAAGAATGATAAGTCAACATTTTATTCCAACTGACCGGTGTAGAGGTTGAACTGGCTACTTCGGCATCAGCACACTGGAAGTTTAAGAGCGAGCACTCTTATCCATTTGGCCACTCTGACCTCCACAACAGCATTTATGTTTCTCTTCTCTACACCAATATCACTGTACAAAATAGACAAGTGCCTGGGAAAGCCAAGTGTACAAGAGAAGAAACATTCATTCATTCATTTAATGAATCTGAGGGAAAGCCAAGTGTACAAGAGAAGAAAGATTAATTCAATAACAATTTAATTAATCTAAGGGAAAGCCAAGTGTACAAGAAAAGAAAGATTAATTCATAAACAATTTAATGAATCTAAAGGAAAGTCAAGTGTACAAGAGAAGAAAGATTAATTCAATAACAATTTAATTAATCTAAGGGAAAGCCAAGCTTACAAGAGAAGAAAGATTCATTCATTAACAATTTAATTAATCTAAGGGTATGCCAAATTTACAAGAAAAGAAACATTCATTCATTAACAATTTAATGAATCTAAGGGAAAATCAAGTGTACATGAGAAGAAATACATTCATTCATTAACAACTTAATGAATCTAAAGGTAAGCCAAGATTACAAGAAAAGAAACACATTCATTAACAATTTAATGAATCTAAATTATGATGTCCTACTGCAAATTAAAAGTGATTCGCCCAGCAACCAATAATGAAAGCATATATATATATATATATATATATATATATATATATATATATATATATATATATATATATATATATACACACACACACACACACACACAATATGCATAAAACAACAGGTGTATAGTGTATGTATTACAAGTATAAAATATTTTGCACATAATTTTGTAACAAAGTATAATGCCCTAACATTTGATGTAAAACATCCTCTTGAATGGGGAAAATAACTTTAGCCCACAATATATGCATTGTAACTGTGACCATCAAAGAAATATGTGAGAGATTGCACAAAGATAAAAATAAAGCACAATGAATGATGGTATAACAAAAACGATTACACAAAAGTACAACAGTAAAACTTTTACATTAAAATAAAACATTACTATATCACTATTCTACAAACTACGTTACTATTCTACAAACTACCTCACCATTCTACACACTACCTCGCCACTCATCAAACTACCTCACCATTCTACACACTACCTCACCACTCTTCAAACTACCTCACCATTCTTCGAACTACCCCGCCATTCTACAAACTACCTCACCATTCTACACACTACCTCGCCACTCTACACACTACCTCGCCACTCTTCAAACCACCTCACCATTCTACAAACAACCCCACCAATCTAAAACTACCTCACCATTCTACACACTACATCACCATTCTACAAACTACTTTACCATTCTACAAACTACTTTACCATTCTACAAACTACCTCAACATTCTACAAACTACCTCAACATTCTACAAACTACCTCACCATTCTACAAACTACCTTACCATTCTACAAATGACCTTACCATTCTACAAACTACCTTACCATTCTACAAACTACCTCACCATTCTACAAACTACCTTACCATTCTACAAACTACCTCACCATTCTATAAACTACCTTACCATTCTTTAAACTACCTCACCATTCTATATACTACCTTACCATTCTACAAACTACCTCACCATTCTACAAACTACCTTACCATTCTACAAACTACCTCACCATTCTACAAACTACCTCTCCATTCTACAAACTATCTCACTTATTTCAGTGTTACCATCAAGTAAAAGTAAAACGTCTTATAAATTTACAAATGTTCTCGTTACATGATTGTAAAATGGTAAATTCCTAATAAATTCACCCAGTTATAAATTAAAGTAAAACAGTAAACTAGTCAGTTTATAAAATATGACAAACAGTAATGTTTTTTGAAAATTTACACATTTTACTTTTAAATGCTAGCAATGCAGTTGTGTATGATATCTAGTAAGATTTATATCTCTATTCATTAGAACAGTAACATGACATTAATAGATTAATTCCCTGAAACTAATTACTACTTTTCTAAGCAACATTAATGTGGAGTGCTGACGAGTGTAAACAATGAAGATCTATTTTGTCTTCGTATTGTCCAAGCCATGTGGCATTGGCTGTCACATCTGTCCACAGCTTTCAGCTTTGTGTAGTCTTCTTATAGTCCATGCTGTATGGCGTTGGGATCATATCTGCCCACAGCCTTCAGCTTTGTGTAGTGCCAATCTTCTCATAGTCCATGCTGTGTGGCGTTGGGGTTCATGTCTGTCCATAGCCTTCTGCTTTGTGTAGCGCCAATCTTTGTATAGTCATTGCCATGTGGCGTTGGTGATCATATCTGCCCACAGCCTTTTGTCTGGAGTAGTGCCAATTATTTCCTATAAAACTACATCTCTGCATCTTCAATATAATTCTTCACTAATCTGTTGATTGTCAATGATTCACTTCCGCACCATACGTCAGAATCATTTCAATATAGCCCCTCCCCCTCCCGATGTGTCTCCACCTTGTCGCGGTGGGGGGTCCTTGCGTGTCCCAGAGATCCCAAGAGCATTGTCGACGGATGCACAACTACATGTCGGACAAGCCTTGGGTTAGGGACTAGACCAAGAGAGACACAACTTGCCTCTCTGCAGGTAGACTGAGGATAGCAGTCAATGTCTAAATTAGGCACACAAGGCCGCTTAAGTATGATCCGGACAAATACTCTAAGGCTCTCAGCTGAGGGATATGGCTCAACGCCTCTAAGCCATAAACACTCGGATGTGAGAGTTGGGCCGATACCCACCTACCGATAAATGGAGGTGAGATGCAGAGCACGCTACATGGTTAGTTCAGATACTTGTTCGAAGACTCTCAGCTGGGGGATATGAGGGATCCCCGGATGAGAGGGCCTGGCCGTTTCTCGCTCACCACATCCTGCACCCATCTTCTCTTTGGCCTTCCTCTTCCTCTCTTCCCAGGCATATACCCCTCCATTATTGTTCTCTCCAAACTTTCATGACGTTTCAAGTGACCAAAATATTTCAATTTTCTTTGTTTTATCGTCTTTAGTAGCCAACCTTCTTCAATATTCAGCTCTCGAAGTATTGATACATTTGTTCTTAATAATGTTATATTGTATGTTATAATGTATAATGTTATACTGTATGTTGTAATGTATAATGAAGTCATGGTGATATCAAAGAAACAGAGTCTGCGTAAATATGCAATTAAAGTAAATTATTTCGGGGCAAGTGCAGAAATGCAGATATCTAGGCACATGGATAACAGATGGAAGATGCAACACAGATAAAGAACAGAATAGGACAAGCAAAAACTGCATTCTATCAAATGAGGAACAAGAATGAATTGTCCTTTAACGTTAGAAAATGAGTTCTTGTGGGTTACATAGTACTGATTTTAACATATGGCTGCGGATCCTGGACAATTAGTAAACAGGCAAACAACAATAGAAGAATGCTAAAAATTAACAGGACAGCCAAAATGAACAATCTGGACATTTTGAGGGAAGCTGAGTCGCAAAGACGACTTATCACCAACATCAGAAAGAAGCAGTCATAATTTAATATTTGGGCCACATTATGAGGATACAAAAACTGGAACATGTTGTGACAACCGGAAAAATTTGTGGAAACAGAGACGTAGGAAGACAGTGTGAGAAAATTCTTGACAGTCTTGTGTCATGAGACCGAAGTGAGGCAACACAAAACTGATCCATGTCGTCGGATATCACAATTTGTGGAGATATGATCGCCAATTCTACCTTTGTTGTTACAAGAGGGCTTCAAATGAAAACCTTAAAAGTGTGATTAAAAAATTACAATAACCATGCCACTGTCTTGTAACATGTTTTTGTTTTTTTTAATCAATGAAGGGGTGCCAGTCTCCCTGGCCTATGCGTTAATGTCTTTCTCTGTAATCATGTATATCCATGTGAGGACCGTAATCTGAGCAAGAATCAGTAGCGGTTCTCACTGCATTGGTAACATGGGGTATGTGAGCCGGTCGCTCAGAAAAAACAATGGCAAACTACTGAGCATAATCTTGCCAAGAAATCAACAATCAGCTGAAAGATGCTGATGCTGACAGCAATGTCCAATAAAGGACATGCGAACAAACAAACAAAACAAAAGTAAAGGGGTGAAACCTATAGAAATTCATCGGCGATTGAAGGTCCTGAATGGTAATGCATACCTGTCAGTCCCAGCAAGTGTATGAGTGGAGTAGGAAGTTTCAAAACGGCGTGACTTCTGGATAGACTTTTCGGTCCCGATGAAGAGGTCCATCAAGTGGTGCATACGTGGTTACACACACGACCAAGAGAATTTTTTTCTGCAGGAATCCAAGCACTTAATCAGCGGTGGAGAACTTGCATTGAATGCGGTGGTGACTAAATTGAAAAATGATATATTTGTTCTGTACTTTTTCAGAATACATCGGACCGAAAAGTTCTGAAACTTCCTACTCCATTCATACACTTGCTGGACCTTCATTCGCCGATGAAGTTCTATAGGTGTCACCCCTTCACCGAGTTTTGGGTTTGAGGTCAGTTTCAGGCAATTTGGGTGCAAATTGTTTTGCGCTGATCTTCACTACGGTATGAGTGTCAGCCATTCAGAAAGCAATGGCAAATTACTGAACATACAATTGCCTACAAAATCACAAACCCCATATTTTAAAAAAATGGGGTTGAAGGCAATGGCAATCTAGCAAATGTACAATGACATAGAAAATCACAAACAGCTAAAGAAATGCTGAGGTTGATTGCCATGCCTTGTAAAGGACACACAACACTCAGCATTAATATTGTTCTGCACATTTTCAAAACATATAAAATAATATGCCATATAACAATGCACAGTGTGCACTTAAAATCCATTTATTTACTGTATAAATGTGTTTATAAAAGTCATCATAAAAATGTGAGTAAAACAATAGAGGCAATGATGAACATCTACTGTTACCAAACATTTCTCATTTCATTATAAAAACGTGATGGCTAAAAGCTAAACACTGCTGATGAAACAATATGATGTTAGCCATCAGTTCTTGCATGATGTTCTAAGATATGTATTCATTGTAGTTTATAAATAACTGTGGAATGGATGAATTTATATACACGTACACATATTGGTAACAGAGTTATTGTACAACAGAGATGACACACACATATTGATAACAGAGATATTGTATAACAGAGATAACACATATTGATAATAGAGATGACACATATATTGGTAACAGAGATACTGTATAACAGAGATAACACATATTGGTACCATAGATACTGTACAACAGAGATGACACATACTGATAACAGAGATGAGATATACTGATTACAGATATACACACATATTGTACGACAGAGATAACACACATACTGACAGCAAAGATATTGTTATGACTCCAAGAATCCAGAACACCACACTTGGGAACAAAATGGAACACCTCATTAAACTCTGCACAGAGCTTACTGCCAGGCAAGGTCCAAAAGATAACCTAAATAGTTGTTTTCAGCCTGTCAATGGGTTCACATAGCATTAATCGTAATCAAGAGCCTTGCTGACTGGCGACCGCAACAATACACATTGTGTGATCTCCAATAGCATGTATCCATGTGTGCACTGACTCTACCATGCCATAAGACAAGGCTGTGAAAGAACTCTTACTGTCTTCCTTTGTCTCTCTTTGCACAAATCTTCCCATTTACCACCTCAGGATTCAGTTTTTCTATTCTCACAATGGGACAAACAAATTACAGCCACCTTTTTCTGATGTTCCTAAAACACAACTTCCACCCATCAAATGATCCACCTGATTATGTGTATATATAATTATAAAAATATTTGTTCGATGTATTACAAATAAACTATTCTTCTGCTGCAACATTTGTACCATTTATTACTAATAAATTATTTCACTGTGTCAATTCTTTCACCTGTCATTTTATAAACGCATCCACAACATCTTTTCTTCAATTTACACAAAAATGCTTTCACAGCATCAAGTTATCTCCACTAATTTCCTTGGTGGCCACACCAATCATCACTACAGCAACCCAATGAGATCATTTTTCACGAGCAAAACATCTAAACCAAAAATCAACAACACAATAAAATCATCCCATATTAAAAATTACACCACTCAGAACAGAAAGATAATGACACAAAATGACTCCACATATTAAAGGAAAGTTTCACCAGGTAAAAAAATATATATATATATATTGCTATCAATGAAAGAACTGTTAATTTAACATTCTTCTGTTATTTTTCCCTTTGTAAATTCCCGCTTCTGTACAGATGTCCTACTGCGACTGTGATCTCATATGTAAAATTACGGGTTACTGTTATCAATACTAGACTGTTGAACTTGTCTTGTCTTGGTACACTTAAACTGAAAAATAAGGCAAAACAATTAGTAAAAATAGGAAACATAGGTCTTATCATTACAAATTTACACTTGTTCTTTATTCATCCAATGTCAGTCGCTGCGATGAGTCTCTTTACAGCAGAGTTGCAAAAATGCACATTTCAACTGGCACATCCGACTTGCATCTCAACATTTTGTCCAAATTGGCCAGTCGGCAATTTCATGGCAAGAAATTTGACTTCGTAGCATACTGTTGGTTTCCTCATTTTGCCACAACATAGAGGAATCAGAACAAACACATATATAACTAGAGAGCTCACCAACAAAGAAAACCCATGGCAAAAAATAATGCTTAACAGGTTTTGTGTTTCATCAGATTACACTTTAAATTAATCGGCCAAACATTAATCATCTTTGTTTTGTTTTTTATTGGTCCGCATTAATAAAGTGAAAGTTTCACCTGCTTCCGAGTATTTTTAATCTGTCAAGCTCCCTATTCATGTATTCACTTGGATTTCATTGACACCATTCACTGGGTGACCATGGGATGACCTAATGATACATAACAGCTTAAGATACATGGTTAGATAACTGTAACTCTGGCAGATATTGCTGATGGTGTGTGAAGTAATAAAGTCACAGAATCATGAGATGGGGCGCCCAGCTCCTTTCTCTACTTATTAAGAGACCTATTGTACAACACAACCAAACAAGTTAATATAAAAACTAAAACAAGAAAATTAATTTTTTCCAGAACATGCAAACTTCCTGTGGCAAAATACTATTGAGAGTTCTTAGAATATCTCGGAAGCAACACACTGAAAAGATACTGAAAGTCTACATGGTTGAACATTAAAGAAATATAGCTCATAAATAGCATCATGTCTGGGAAAGTGAAATACTTAGGTCATCCATATTAAATGTCCCAATGGTCTGGAAAGGACAATTATAAAAGGCATGTCTCACGGAAGAAGAGGCAGGGATTTATCAGCACGAAGATAGACACAAAACATTGCAGACACCTTCAGCATGAAGGTGCATAAGGCAGGATATCAATAAAATAACTAGAGAAAAAGTACACTCTATGAAAACACTGTAAAGATAAATCATCAACATGATCCAGTACTTTGCTGACTGGCGTAAATGATCAAGTCTCTCCACACATTGCGATCTCCAATGGCATGGATAAATCTGTGTTGCCTCCCTTATTGTCAAAAAATGTTCTCAGTGTCTTCCTCTATCTATCTTTTCACAAATCTTTATGGTTGTCACAACATGTTCCAGTTTTTGTCTTATAATGTGGCCAAAAAATTATGACTGCCTCTTTCTGACGTTTGTAAAGATAAATAGATAACAGATGAAGAGAATTACAAACTTACCACTAAACATGCCACAGCGGTTCCTAGAATACTTCCAGCTAACACATCACTCCAGTGATGTTTGTAGTCCGAGATTCTGGATAAGCAAGTGAAAAAGGCCATGCTAAAGGCAATAAGCTGAAGAAGTGGTCGAAACATAGGTACAATCCTCTGTGTTAGTTTTGATTCCAAGTACAGCTGTTTGAAAACAAATATAGACCGTAAAATGCATGTATTAATAGACACATCAGTTATTTGGTTCTTACTGGTTTGTAGAGTTATTGTTTAAGCCTTCTGTGTTTAGATTCAGCAAGTGAATACATTGTTTTGAATTTTGGAAACACCGCTACCCACCGTTCAGAAAGCAATGGCAAACTACTGAACGTAAACTTGCCAAGAGATCACAACAGCAAAAAATGGTGTTGACTGTGACATCCTGTAAAGGATATGCAACTAACTTAAACAATCAACTGTGAAGTGGGTAGATGGATTACTTAAGCTGAAATACTATTTATTTAGTATTTCAGTCAAAGTAATATTCATTTATTCACTTCATATGATATATAACTCTGCAGTGTGCACCTGACAAGCTGTTGCAACGAAATGTACCAGGCAATACATCATGAAACATATTGTTTGTGACTTCTGTGTTTACAAACCTCAAAACACTGAAGGAATTACAGTGGTTTCCCCTTGAGCTGCACACCTACATAACAGATTTAAATGCTAAATTTATATTATGGGTTGCATTTTAATTTTTTGTTGTTGGTCTGGGCAGCTGCAAATTGCATTGTGCTTTTACATCCCGTTTCCAAGTGCAGAAACCAACTGAATGAAAATCAAGACCAAAACTTCTCATCTGTTAACAGGTACATTAGGATGTAACCAGGTCACGATGCCGCACAACTCGCACGGATTAGGCTGTGGATGGCTGTGTTACCTCCATGGTTTTAGATATTTCATAGTCAACAGACGATCCCCACCCCAAAGCCCTAATGCTAGTATGATGATATAAAACAGAATCCCACGCCTGCGATTTCACCGTCTCCTTATGTTTATATTGCCTGTCAAAATTATTAGTATTTATTTATCCCTGAAACAATTTGATTAATATCAGAACCAATAGATTGACTGCGTGACTTTGAATAATGAAGACAAAAACAATAGATTGCACAATTTATTGCCTGGCATATTTCACTGCATCTCGTCAGGTAGATACTGCAGAAATAACACAACATAAAGTAACTAGATAAATCCTTCAAGCTGAAATATACACATGTTCGCTCAGTAATTTCAAATGTCTACCAAGGTAATTTTAAACTGACTATCATGCCTTTCTGTTTGCACAACAATGGCCCATGTAGATTAATAATGATGGCTTCTGCCAACTTTAACATTATGGCCTAGAACGATGTTGCTTGTAGCTTGTCTGTGGTGATAATTTTATTGTCCACATATGGATGGTAGAAGACTAAGTTTTTAATGTCTGAGGATCTATTTTCTTCTAAATGTGTCATGAAGACTGCTAGAATAGGACCAAGAGGACTCCCCATGGCTACCCCATCAATTTGGCATTATGACTTTTATTTTACAAAATTGAATTTCATGTTGGCGGTACATAGTAATAATAGCCTCTCCAGAAAAGATGTTGGTATGCCTAATTTTAGTTGTTTGTCTTTAATATGTTTACTTAGATGCTTTGTTTCCCACAGCAAATGTTGCAGTGTAGACACCAATCATTCCACTGATGCGCAGGTTGTAAACACATCAAATTCCTCCTCTCATATGCCCCCACCCACACTTAATTCCTAACTGGCACAGGCGTAAATATGCTGTTTCACCTCTTTTTGTGTGATGCATCTGGCAAAGTGGCTAGAAAGCCAGCCTCCCATTTGGGAGGCCAGAATTTGAACCCTTGGTAAGATGATGGATTTTTTTTTGTCAGGGGCAAAAAGAAAACCCTAACCTGCACAGTTTGCAACTGAACTGTGCAGACCCTCCCTCAGCCGCAAGGTACTACTACAGGCAGTAGTGAGCTCTAACTAAAAGTCGTTCATAGATAGTCTTCAATATGCTTGCCTTGCAATGAAACCATCATTTAAAGTTTGACATGCTTAGACATAAAACAAAACCAATGCAAAACTATGGTATACTTACAATGAAAAAGAAAGCACAGTACATAGCCATTGATGAATGGCCTGATGGAAAGGACACCCTAATGGAAAAAGACATAAAACAAATGTACATAAATCACCGCCTTTAATCGTTTTCAACCTAAAGGACAATGAAATAAATTATGCATAAATTCCTGCTTTCATTTGTTTTCAGCCTAAAGGACAAGGAGGCAAATTATGCATAAATCACTACTAAAGGACAATGAAATAAATTTTGCATAAAACACTGCTTTCATTGGTTTTCAACCTAAAGGACAATGAAATAAATTATGCATAATTACTACTTTCATTGGTTGTCAACCTAAAGGACAATGAAATAAATTGTGCATAAATCACTACTTTCACTGGTTTTCAAGGACAATGAAGTAAATTATGCATAAATCACTACTTTCATTGGTTTTCAACCTAAAAGACAATTAGGAAAATTATGCATAAATCACTATTTTCATTGGTTTTCAACCTAAAGGACAATGAAATAAATTATGCACAAATCACTACTTTCATTGGCTGCATTTGTTTTGGAGACAGTCAAAAGATGCTCAAAGTGCCAGTAAAGGGAGATTATGTCCATATAGGAGAGTAATCAATGGTGAAGTAAGCCAAACAAGCAAATAGGTAAACAAGGTGTAAAGCTCTGACTGTTGAAACAAACCGCAGGTGGGTACAGAAATGTTAATCCCCATATTCACAAATATGTCACACAGGACAGTTTAAATTAAAAAGAAAACGTAGGCCCATATGGCAGCTGCTAACTGAAAGATAGCAAACAAGAATCACCTAGAAGGACAGGGGTAACTCCAGAGTGAAGCTGCAAACAACTGGAGAAAAAAGAACTGCAGAATGATCAAGAAGTAAAAACATAGCATTATCATTATTTGCAATAAAAAATTAGTAATGCTAAACAAGGGCAGTTGCTAGGACACTTGTCGACCAAGTGGTTATATGTTTGTATCTCTCATAATGGGGATTTTTAAAACAATTTCAACTAAGTCTCAAGTCAACCCAGGCTAAAGAAGTAAAGAAAATATGTTTTACACACATAAGGTGCCTTTTGCATGCATAAGGATTGCCTTTTACACATGTAAGGAGTGCCTTTTACACATGTAAGGAGTGCCTTTTACACACGTAAGTTGCCTTTTACACACGTAAGGTGTGCCTTTTACACATGTAAGGTGCCATTTACACATGTAAGGAATGCTTTTTACACATGTAAGGAGTGGCTTTTACACATGTAAGGAGTGCCTTTTACACATAAGGTGCCATCTACACTTTAACAGTGCTGGCCGCCAATTGCAGGAGAAGTCAAAAGACATGACGTAAATCGGTGGAAGCAATATTTGTAGAATTCTTCGCGTTGCATTTTCAAGTATGAGTCCAAACGCTTGTAAAGTCAGATTCTATTACGTTTATTCGTGGATTCATACAAAAGCAGGTTCATAAATCAGCATGGCCACAAAAGCTCTGGGTCACGGCTCAGATTACAAAAAGGCTTTACAAACTCTTCAACTTTAAAACTAAATCTCGCCAGATGGAACCCTAAGCTGCTACTCGAGACGACGGTTAGAAGCTTCTGTCCCGTAACCAAGTGGTCGTCATCCCCTATGACTCTCCTCTACGCATCATCACGAGACCGTGCTCAATCGTGCACAGCACACTTTTCATCTTGCACATTAAGTGCCATGCTTTGCCTTTGGAACCCCGACCTTTTGTCTTACGAATCCATAACAGTGGCACACTGTTACAACACACGTAAGGAAGGAGTGCCCTTTACACATGTAAGGTGTGTCTTTTGCACATGTAAGGTGCAATTTTTTACACATGTAAGGAGTGCCATTTAAATATGTAAAGTGTTCCTTTTACACATGTAGGGTGCCAGGTAAGGTGCATTGTGCATGTGCTGCTAGTCGCATACTTTCATACACCAAGCAACAACAATCTGGTCGACATCAGGCCGGCTGCCTTCACTTCCCCAGGCATGTCCTGGTCGACATCAGGCCGGCTGCCTTCACTTCCCCAGGCATGTCCTGGTGCACATCATAACCTGAGTCGACCTGAGAGTCCTGGTCAACTTAAACAAATTACAAACTGTCCCTATGTGAATCAAGCCCAAGACCATGGGCCAGCGGTATCTAGCTGCTATGCTACTTCAGCTCCCGCAGTCACCAAAAGGGCACTAGAATGTTCAAGTAAAAGCAGCTGCTGTGGTACTACCATATTACCCATCAAATGTTGCGTGTCCTTTGTAGGACATTACAATCAACCCCACATCCAAGGTAAGGTTCATTTTACGTTCAGTAGTTTGCCATTGTTTTCTGAATGAGTAGTGCAGAAAAAAAAAAGAATCCAGTGACACTAAAACAAAGACAGTATAGGAAAATATATCTGGAAAGTATTTTGTAAGAAGTTATGTTATGATTTCAGAGTGCAACTTTTTTTTGTTGTTGCGTATCCCTTACGGGACGTTGCAGTCAACACCAGCATTTTCAGCTGCTGTTGATGTACTAGGCAAGTGTTACGTTCAGTAGTTTGCCATTGCTTTCTGAACGACCGGCCTCTATACCTTTTTCGAAAAAACCAGCACCGCCGTGTTTCGAACCTGGGTATACGGGCTCACAAACCGCGTTCGCAAGCCCTTCAGCCACAGAGACCGACCTGTGCAACATGTGCAACTAAAAGAGTGTAACTAAAGGAGTAAAATTAAAATAGAAGGATAACGAGAAAAATATTAACAAGCTTAAAAAAATGAAAGCCTTCAGAGGAAATTAAAAAAATGAACCCAGCAAAACAAAACAGAAATTACATAAGTACCAGAACAGACAGTGTAGAATAAAAAGGTTGACTACAGAAATAATCCTATAAGTACCATAACAGGCAGTGTAGAGTAAAAAAGGTGATTACAGAAATAACATAGATAACAGGACAGTGTAAAGTAAAAAGGGTGTTTACAGAAATAACATAAGTACCAAAACAGACACTGTAGAGTAAACAGGGTGATTACAGAAATAACATAAGTACCAGAACAGACAGTGTAGAGTAAAAAGGGTGATTACAGAAATAACATAAGTACCAGAACAGACAGCTTAGAGTAAACAGGGTGATTACAGAAATAATGTACGAACCAGAACAGACAGTGTAGAGTAAAACTGGTGATTACAGAAATAACATGCGTACCAGAACAGACAGCATAAACAGGGTGATTACAGAAATAATGTAAGTACCAGAACAGACAGCACAGAGTAAACAGAGTGATTCATTACAAAGCAACAATAAACTGAAGAAATAAAACAAAAACGATTCACAACAAGGATTGGAAGAAGACAAAATAAGGATAATATGACTGGCCCTACCTTGCTTCCTGGATCTTGCCTATATCTTCCCCCGTGCATATATCAGCTGTGATATAACCTGAAGTATTATTCAATAGACTCCAGTCGGGCTTGCAAACGTCAAAGAAATGTGGCCTGAGACGACCAATAGCATATTTTGGAATGTCAGTTAAAAAATGCGTAATGCCAGCACCAAAGAAGAACATGGCTACCATGTGAAAGCACGAGACAAACCATTTCTCACGTTCACTTAGATCTTCAAACGGTTTGCTGCTTCTTGACTGCTGACGGTTCAGAATATGCAGCAGAATTATCTGTGGAACAGACATTGCAATGACGACTTTTATTTGTTCATGTGCATCCTGAAAAGAAGTGTCTGGTTGTATTGTGGCATTTTCTGAGAAACTATGGTACTGTCCACAATGACAATGTAATATGCGGGTAAATGGGAATATTCTTCAACAAGTGAATTGGTACAACTATCTCGGAACACTCATAACACCTGATTGGAGGTGCCTTGAATAGATTAGAACAAGAATCGTTATGGCAAAGATAGCCTTTTGTAAGATGAAAAACATGTCCTTTGCCATCAGGCAAAACCACTCAGACTTCTTGAGGTACTTTTAATTTACATCCCCAAGTCAAGGACGAGAAGGTAACATTTTAGCCACACTGACCGCTGTAGGGGTTGAACCCGCTACCTCAGCATCAGGACATCGACATTTTAAGAGAAATTGCTCTTATCCATTCAGCCTTGCTGACCTCTGCTTCTTTCCTTTAAATATATCCGAAAGTGTATGAAGAAGAAATGATTAGCACGTGAGACAAGAGACTGGACAAACATGCTTAATACCACTGACACCAATTCATCACAATCATATAAAATATAGGTCAGCATGGGTGAATGGATAAGAATGCATGTTCTTAAACATCCGGTGTGCTGATGCCAAGGTTAGGGGTTCAACCTCTAGACCGGACAGTTGGACTAAAATGTTGACCTATCGTCCTTGACTTGGGTGGGGTGGGGTGGGGTGGGGTGGGGGGGGGGGGGCGTAAATTACAATTACCTCTGAAGTCGGAGTGGGTTTGCCTGATGGCAAGGAGCGCTGTTGATAGGAAAAGCTAATCCACACGCAAAATTCAGTCCAGCACAACTTGAAGTAGTGTGTATAGACAACACTTGAGTTCAAAGCAAGGGAGCACAAAACAAAATATATATAAGATACAAATCCTTGATCCTTGGCCACTTCTGCCTCGTGCACTTGCATGCTCAAGGTGTCTCCATCTTTGTGTTGCCTCTTCCAGGAACTATTCTGAGTAGGGGCTGATTGGTCTCAAGGTATGGGGTCCGCCTTGAATGCTGGAGGTTCCAGGCTCAAGCCCCAGTGAGGGCTGGGATTTTTTCACATGGACTTCTAGTAACAAAATTTCCCCTGGTCTCTGGGTAGTGAGATCGGATGCCCGTGTGTAATGCTGTGCACATAAATAATCCCTTGGCAGTTGGAAATCGAAAAAGAGAAGCCTAATGGCTCTACCCGGGCAAAATTTTGAGTTAAAAATCTACCCAAAGTATTTCAGGATCCTCACCAGTGCTACGGAGTTTGTGCACTGAGCTGAGATTCTCCAGACTCAGGCTTGAGTTAGGAGTACAACGGAACACTTATGGGTTACACTCATATGCCGTGATGTTGATCCGTCGACTAAACTAAACTAGGAACTATTCCATCCATCGCTGTTATTTCCAAATCAATATGGCATTTAATATATAGTGTTTACTTTTGTTTGCCCCAATATAAAATTCCATATCTCAGTAACCAACTGAGTGAAAATGATGAGATTTAGCATATAAACTTATCATTATGCCCGCCAAACAAAAATCTTTTTGTTTTGGAGATTTTTACAGCAGATTTCAAAGTTTGTTATATACAGTATATAATTTGCGGGTCAGAGATGAAGTGCACATTATTAAATGCATTACGTCTTCACACGGAAACATTAGCGTTGAATAGTTAATTTTCTCATGGGACATGGGATTGGCCTTATGACAAGAGTCTCACGTAGTGGAACGGGGCATTACTGTAAAACAAATTTGTTAGCGAGAAATCACTAGTTTTTCACCAAAACATCAAAGAAATGTCGCCACTTTCCATGATTTAAGTTGCTTCTGGAACTAACAAAGACAGATTCCTTGGGTGGGGGTAAATACAAGACGTCAGGAAAAAATTAAACATAAAAAAAACTAACGATGCAACAGGCAGTTTTCAAAATAATTGATCGTGAATGAAGGCATTTATTTCTGGACAGACTATAACCATAGAATTTCAGTTTCTGAGATATTTCATACAATAGACAACAATGCAGTTATACAGCAAAAGAAGATGAAGCCCAAAAGCCTCAATTTCCTTCTGTGATTGTGAAACAGTCCTGAGTATACAAAGAAGATTAATGTTTTAGTTTTAAAGATAAATAAAAGTATACTTACTGTGAACACAGGGATTGTAAACCCAACTGCATATAGAGTTGTATTGGTAATGGTTGAATCATGGAATGGATGCATTATAGACTGATCGTCTTTGAAAAATCCTCTCTGATAAGGCGTACAATACTTCCGCATGACTATGGCAGCCAACCAAACTGGAATATAGAATTAAAGATTAAGCATCAACTTCCTGTATACACAAAAATAACAAAATGCAGGATTCAAAACAATGTTTTCCCAAAGTGAATTTGAATAATGAAGACACAAACAATAGATTGCATGATTTATTGCCAGATATATTTCACTGCATCCCATCTGGTACATACTGGCAGATTACCATTCATTTACAAAAACCAACTTTGTGCAAACAAAAAGACATGATAGTCAGTTAAAAATTACCACTGTAGACAATTCAAATTACTGTGTGAATATGTGTGGTGTATACTTCAGCTTGAAGGATTTATCTTATTGCTTTAGTTGATGAAATGTGTGATTTCTCAGTATGTACCTGATAAGATGCAGTGAAATATGCCAGGCAATAACTCGTGCAATCTATTGTTTGTCTTTATTATTCAAAATGCAGGATTCTTCTTTCACCCTGTATGCCCCATGTGGGGTAGAGGCCCTCAACCAACTCACTCTGCTATTCTTAACTATCCCATACAGCTCCGTTAATGTGCTCCCCATATTCATTTCTGTTGTTACGTTTCCCCCATGCAGGATTGCGTACACTTAAACCTATGATTTATTTTCTGGCCATCCACATGATTCAGATGAACAACATAAACATTCGGCCTTGCCAACTGCACTTGATCCATTTACAGTGGAGATTCAGCACAAAATTTAGGACCCAAGTAAAATACTCTCTTCATCATATACTTAAATTTTGGGCAGACCCATCAACACTCCAGGAGTCATGTGACAATACAACGCTGGCCGCCTTTCCATCCCAAGGCATTTGCTGGTGCACGTTAGGTTGGGTCACTCTGGTATTCCAGGTACATTTTGAAACATGTTGATACAAACCAATGACCATGAGGGCAGGCATTATGCTCAGTTATCTTCCATGGAGGAATTCTAATATATAATTAACTTTCATTTTAAAGGGGGAGGGGGGGGGGGGCACACACACACACACACATATATAGCTTTAAATAATTATGTGTTAATTTAATTCAAAATATACTGTATTTCAATTCAATCTGCGATACATTGTAAACCGTTCCATGTGCCCTGCTTGGATTCTAGGTCTAAATTTAACTTACTTAACTATAGGACTAACTATGTGACATAGTTATTTCTATGGTTAAGTAAGTTAAATTTTGCTGTTGCTTTCTAGATCTTTGTTGTTTGATAAGTTGATTTGCAATATATATAATTAGCGGCCATTTTGAATTTTAATGAGCCGATATTGCATAACATTAAAAAATTTTACTTAGGCAGTTAGGCCTCACTGTTCTGAAAATATATAGTTGCTAAGGGGTTTTCTCAAAATTAAAGAAGTAGCAGCTGTAAACACATTGTAAACAAATGTTGTTTCCGGGCAGCAAGTCAAAATCAGCCAAATCAGTATTTAGTATTTTCCTCTATGTTCCATTTATGACACAATTTTACACACAAATCCGGAAATCTCGGCTTAGAATCATATCAACATACAGACTTGAATGAGGTACCGTTGGAAAGCATTTTTCAGGTCCTATTCAGCTGTCCAGACGTAATCGATACCAATCCATTTTTTTTTTTAATGTCATAGTCTATTAATAATAATAATAAAGTATTAATATTATTATTTATTAATATGGCATAGTAATAATAGTTAGTTTGTATATTTATTTTTTTAAATATTACAATATTATTATAAACTATAAAACTATAGTATAAAGTATAATAAAGAACTTTTGACTGTCCGATATTATTTTTCTGGTTGTTGTTAATGTTTGCTGATGAAGACTTGTCGTCGCAACGTGCTGTGTTTTTGTAATTTTGTAAAACTAACACACACACCCTGCTCTGTATGGTTTATTTACATTTCCACAGCCACCCACACAGTTCAGTCACACCTTTGCGTTTGCGATCAGAGCTCTTGAATTGAAAATCTATTTTATTTATACATAGTCAACAATACATATACATACGGCCTAACAAACGTCGAACGGCATCCCTGTGAATTACAGCACATGTCGTACTTTACACAACAAAATATAAGTATCACCAACCTGCCAAAACGATGATAAAGTCGACAAAAGAGCTGAACATACAGATGACCGTGGCCATGATGTTGTTGTTTGGAGTATGAAGGAATAGCATCAAGCTAAGCATACTGCGGGTCTTTCGGCTTCTGATTCTTGAACTTATCTGGCAATGTTATAGCCAATATGCCAGGTTATCATTCACAAACTGCCATCACAGGCCAAATTTGGAAATGGTCGTCTTCTTATTTCGTTCGATTGAAATGTTTCTGTATCTGTTAGTTATCTCTTATATGAATTTCACTGTACATTGTAATAGTATCTCCCACAAAGAATGCTTTCATTCACGATCAATTATTTTGAAAACTGTCTGTTGCATTGTTATGAAATTTTTCCAGCCGTCTTATATTTACCCCCACCCAAGGAATATGTCTTTGATAGGTCCAAAAACAACTTAAATCATCGAAAGCGGCGACATTCCTTTGATGTTTTGCTGAACAACTTGTGATTTCTCGCTAACAAATTTATGTTTACAGTAATGGGAGACCCGCCAATTCAATTGACACACAAAGGCGTATCCGGATTCGTATGGGAGTGGGTGCAATGAAAGAAGTAGCTTAAAATCGACAGGGTCGGCTGCATTGCACCGGGTTTTTATCCCATATGGCTCAGTTTCTTTCCGCAGCGCGGAAAGCGTCGCACAAAGCACGAACTCCGTAGCTCCAGCGACGACCCTCGGGAGTCTCCGAAAAAATGCACTCGTGAAATGAAGGACGCGGCCCGGAATCGAACATACAACCTTCGGAGCCCGAGTCAGACGGCTTGACCACTTCACCACGGAGAATCCCGAGAGGGGTGCAATGTGTAATATTAGTAAAGACAGAGAATTTACAGAGGAACGGGGTAAATAATTTGTAAATTAACAGGAAAGTAGAAGGAATATATTTCTTACCTTATTTTTCATTTCCTTCTTGTTTCTTCAGCTGCTGGTTAATAAAGTTTACACAGGTATACATGTTAGCTTTTTATATTGAGTTCATGAAAGCTTCCAAATAGCTATGCGTTAATGTGTGTATGGAGTGACCAGAAATGATACCGCAATTTAGTCATCATGTTTCAATTTTTAAGGATCTGTTCAGCTGTCTGTGTAGTTTGTTCACACGTACACATGGGTGACAGGCCCGCTTTGAGTCTTCGTGAAAGATTGTCTACTCTGCTGTTTACCGTTCAGAGACGGAACATGATTACTTGTTTTGCACTATGAAAATAGTTGTCAGTGTCTCTGTAGTGGGCTTTCTTCTTAACGACCAAGATGTTGGTCCTCTTTTCATTGAAGTTTATAGATTAATTCGTATGCACGTGTGTTGTCCCCTAATTTGACAACGTGTTTGCTCTCACGTTTCTTGTTATGCCACAACATGTCAGTTTCCACCGCAATATTACTCTTCTGTTGGTATTCAATGCGTTTAGTGTGTGTGTGTGTGTGTGTGTGTGTGTGTGTGTGTGTGTGTGTGTGTGTGTGTGTGTGTGTTTCAATACAGTTGTTTGTCACCGCTTAGGGCTTGCGGAATTGAAAATTAATCACTATGGAATACAAACTGTTGCCATTGACATTATGCTGATGCTGTAATGTTTAGGGCCTGCAATTCGTCTGAATAGTTGGAGCAAAATATCCCAGTAAGTGTGTACGTAGATTACTCAGACCTTAATCTGTGTCGGACGATTCCAGTAGGTTAATGATTGCTCTCGGTTGCATAAAATTCAATCCATCCCTTCTCCAATAGTCCTCTTCCTCTTTCAACACATGGTCCTCACATTTTTTCCAGTAACTTTTATCAATATTTAATAGCGCGGACTGGTTGACAGACAGACAGACAGACAGACAGACAGACAGACAGACAGACAGGTAGGTAGGTAGGTAGTGCTGAAGAATGTCTTAACGAACTTCAATCAAAACCATTTAACCGATAAGGTGTCCAGGGTGTGACACTCTTTCAACAAACTTGAAGCAGGAAAACTTAACAGCAAACAAAAGGACTGAAGATCGGTAAATATCTTACTCTTCTTTGTAATTTTCAAACGTAAACATAATGAGTAATCAATCGTCAAACACTAGCCCTTTTTAGTTAACCTTGCCGTAATATATATCTTGTCTCGGTTGGATCTGTTGCCTTTGTTCTATTCTTTTCAGGCTCCTATATCCTTCTCACTGTGGATATTGTCTTTTGCCATCTATATTGGCCATAATGATGTCGCCCTGCTCTTCAATATTCTTTTCAAGGGCTGGACCATTTCAATGTCCCCTTTCCCTGTTGGAATCCATGATCCGACTTTTGTAACTATTGATAAACGACACTGACGTGATCCGCCAGTTTCTTAGTTATATCTACGTTTCTGACCGAGAGTTCTGCTCCTTCTGTTTTTCGCGTCATGAACTTCAGTCACGACTTGGCAGGTAGGTAGGTAGGTAGGCAGGCAGAAAGGTAGGTGGGTGGGTGGATGGATGGCTGACTGGCTGGGTAGACAGACAGACAGACAGACAGACAGACAGACAGACAGACAGACAGACAGACAGACAGACAGATAGATAGATAGATAGATAGATAGATAGATAGATAGATAGATAGATAGATAGATAGATAGATAGATAGATAGATAGATAGATAGATAGATAGATAGATAGATAGATAGATAGATAGATAGATAGATAGATAGATAGATAGATAGATAGCTCCCCGCCAGGAGCTGGGCGAAGCCGGGCCTAGTCAGCTAGTTTATTTATATAATAACGTTTCATGAAAGAACCCCCATTTGAGACACCTCTGAACAAACCCATTTAACTTCGCGCTGTTTGTACCAAAACGAAAACCGCGAGACAATTTAAAAAAGAGCGGGGTTGTGTCTTGCTGAAGCTGTAATACTTTTAAAATGATGAATTTAATTCCTAAGCCGTAAATTATAAACCGCATATAAACAAACACTGAAATCTGCTGTACAATCTCAAGAACAAAATTTTTTTTGTTGGGTGGACATAATGATAAGGCTATATGCTAAATCTCATCATTTACCCTCAGTTGGTTACTGAGATATTGAATTTTATATTGAGGCAAAAAAAAAAAAAAAACACACACACACACGCACACACACACACACACACACACACACACACACACACACACACACACACACACACACTATAGTTCATTCAGTGGTCCATTGAGTTTATCTACCACTACGGTTCACTAGGGAAACTACGGGAATTCACTACGGGAGTTCACTACGGGAAAACATTGTTTTGAATTTCTCAAACGTCGCCTCCCATTACCAACTGTGAAGCGATTAGATGGATTACTCAAGCTGAAGTGTAAAATATCGCTACAGGATTGTCGATTGAGATTTCTCGAGGAATGCCTAAGGACGGGGATAGTTCCTCACCGGTATTTCAGATCTCCGAGGACCGACAGAATATGTCCGACAAGAAAAAACCTGAGACGACTGACAAAAAACCAGATAGAAGAAACCCAGTCCAAGCTGGCCAATTTGAAGCGCACACACAGTTCTGCCTACTACGTCACCCAAGAATTGAGCTTGTATGGCTACTTGAAGTTCACTAAATTCTGTACAGAAGCAGTGTACAAGGTGAAAATCTCAGAGAATGCTCGCCTCAACAAATCACTGAGCACTGAAAAGGTAACAACGTCAGTACTAGACAACCCAGAGAAGTATGTGAGGAACTTATCGTCATACGTACTCAACAACATTGAAACGGAGGCCCTTGCATACGGATTAAAATTATGCATAAAGCCTAAACACATCAACAGTGTTGAGTCGCAAGCACAGTTTGAAATGTTGTTTGATCAAGTCTCCAAGTTATCACCTACTTCTGCTGAGTCGGTCGGGTGGCTGAAGGCCAAACTGGTAGATTTAGAACACCAGTATCGCACAACACCCTCTAAACAGACGTGTCCGCTGACCAACGAACACCTTACTGCCTTAAAAGCGTTAAAGGCTAACAAAACCCTCGTCATACTGAAACCTGACAAAGGGAGCGGTACAGTACTGATGGACATGTCAGATTACCAGAGAAAAATGGATGCAATATTGTCAGATGAATCCAAATTCAGGATAGATCAAAAAGTAAACAAGTCGGAGGACCTGGATGCTATAATGAAAGAGATCCAGTCACTTGTGAATGCGGGACTCATCAGTGAGGCCACTGCAAAAACGCTCACACCACGTGGCTCGCACACTCCTCAGATGTACGGTCTACCCAAACTTCACAAGCCCGGCATCCCGCTAAGACCTATCCTGTCCATGGTTAACTCTGCACAACACCGAATGGCGAGATGGTTAGCCGAAATGTTAAAGCCAGTACGACAGTCCTTCGATCCAAAAATACTCAGAGATACATTCCAACTGGTGGAATTATTGGATACTATGGACATAAATAACAAACACATGGCATCCATGGATATAGCCTCCCTATTCACTAACGTTCCATTAGAGGAGACAGTGAAAATAATAAGGGAACGCATTGAAGACAAACAACTAAAATTAGGCATACCAACGCCTATTCTGGAGAGGCTACTACTACTATGTACCGCCAACATCCAATTCAATTTTCTAACTAAGTCATACCGCCAAATTGACGGAGTGGCCATGGGGAGTCCTCTTGGTCCTATTCTAGCGGACATCTTCATGGCACACTTAGAAGAAAAGAGATCCTCAGACATCAACAACTTGGCCTTTTACCGGCGTTATGTGGACGATATACTAATTATCACCACAGACGAGCTACAAGCAACATCGTTTCAGGCCACAATGAATAAGACGCATAAAAACATCTCTCTATCTATGGAACACGAACACAACGAAGCGTTACCATTCCTAGATAATCTAATGAGACGTAGAGCAGACGGCACAATTCAAAGATCGGTGTATTGCAAAGAAACATGGACTGGCCAATACCTAAATTTTCAGAGCTTCACACCTGTCCAGTACAAACGGGGCTTAGTACGGACCTTGTTTGACCGTGCTAGAAAGATATGCACCCAGGACACACTGACAGAGGAATTTGAAACTCTGAAGAATGTCTTAAACCTGAATGGGTACTCCACAGGATTTATAAAGCGCCATTGCCAACAGCCCAAACCCAAAGCAGACGTAACTACAGTCCCTAAACTCAAGGTATTCATCTAGCTAACCTTTCGAGGGGATGACGTAATGCAACGTCTACAAGACCGGCTTACTACAGCAGTAGGTCGAACATTCTGTGCGGCAACTCCAGTCATTAGATGTAAAACCGTACCCATTCCTACACCAACAGTCAAAGAGCCTGTTCCTCTGTACGCCACAAACAATTGTATTTACCAATTCACATGTAGATGCCAGGCCGTTTACATTGGTCGAACGGAGAGACAGCTTAACAAACGGGTGTCAGAACACATACCTCAATGGGTTAACAAGATACAACACACAGGAGTTGCTAGCCGCGAGGAGCCGACACACCGGAAGCTCCCGGCGTCTTCAATCGGCAGGCACATTGTCGCCAGTGGCCATGTTGTGTCCAGAGACACTGCATTTCGCGTGTTGTTTAGAACACAAAATACTCGCTTGTTAAAATTTGCAGAAGCAATTATCTATCAACGCAAGCCAGAATTGTGTAAACAGAAAGACATGTTAGTCAGCTTAAAATTACCGTGGTAGATAATTGACATTACTGTGCGAAATTGTGTATATTTCAACTTGAAGGATTTATCTAGTTAATTTCACGTAAGTTGTGTGATTTCTGCAGTATGTACCTGACGAGATGCAGCGAAATATGCCAGGCAATAAATCGTGCAATCTATTGTTTGTGTCTTCGTTATTCAAATTCACTACGGGAAAACATTGTTTTGGAATTATCTACCACTGTTGTTTTTCTAGACCAGATTTAGAAAGCGGAAGTAAAAGAATGTAAATATCTACCAAGTATGCCGGCTTCGTGGCTTAGAGGTTATGACTTTTCTCCGTAATGTCGTATACAGTCGGCGGTAACGTGATGACGGTGAGAATCAGCAGTAGTTCGAATCGCATCGGTAACTTACGGGGTATGTGAGCCGGTCGCACAGAAAGCAATGGCAAACTACTGAGCGTAATCTTGCAAAGAGATCAACATACAGCTGAAAGATGATGGTTTTCACAGCGATGTCCTGTAAAGGATATGGAAAAAAAAATGATCACAGAAGGTGGTAGAATAGACATCAGATGTCACAAAGCAAGAGCGCTTATTCACCCATACTGAAACATCCAAATATACCTATGTCCTCAAAACGATAGATAGTATATAGCATATTCACACCAACTCTATACTACCAATGTCCAATGTTGACGTTATCCAAATCAGACTTACACAAAATCAACACTTTCGAGATGAGATGCGTGAGAAGAGCTGCCAACTTTACTATCTGAGACCAAATAAGATATGATGTTATCTGACAGAGTGTGTGATCAACACTTTGTGCTGCGTGTATTAAAAGGCGGAAGATCAAATGAGACAATCTTGTTAGAATGAAACACCATCAACTATCAGCCCTGGCACTACATTTTTAAAAAATCTGATGCGCGAGCAAGAGGACATCCCGGAATAAAATGGATTGGCGACATCAAAGATATTGTATTGTACAATCACACGGAATGACACTATCTAGTGCAACCCATCGGGCGCTGAAAAGTCGAATATTCCTTCCCACGATGTTTGACTGTAAAAGACTGTAAAAAAGGAATAAATGTGCACACGGATGCAAGCGAGCCGTTCTGTTTGTTACCCGTGCCGGAATAGACTCACTGAGAAATGCAGGAACGTTTGTTTAAATGTGTTCGAGGGGTTTCAGGGTAGAATGAGGCAACTGCTTTGGCAATCAATTTAGAGAACGCATGCTCTATAGCCTGTTTGTGGAGAGTATGTGGAACTGTGCAGTGAACCTCAGGCTGGAATATGAAATGATTGATTGATTTAGGAATCGACATCACAGCATTCGGGGCATTCCCATAAGCGCTCCTTCCCCATCCTCAGCAGCCAGCGAAGAGTTCCAACACCAATAGTACCAGTAGCAATCTGATTATATGTCCGTCTCGCCTTTCCTCTGAGCGTTGAGCGTCGGCCAAATCCCCTCGTCACCCCTCGCTGTCTCATTCTTGCCAGACCATGGTAATCCATTTGCTCCTCCGAGGTGTACACGTGCTCCCACAAGACCGCAACCACGTCTGCCTTGTCATGTATCAATACTCCACCAAGTTCTGCATAGCCAGCCAATCTGCCCGCCTGTTCATTTCCCAGCACACCGGCATGCCCCGGAGAAAAGATCCAGGCTATGCTTGTCACCCGTTACCTCCGAAGCGAAGCAAGCCACTCCGCACGAAGCCTGCCCGTCATTACCCTCCTCAGGATGCTTTCTGAGTCAGTTACAATCACGATGTGTGTGTGTGTGTGTGTGTGTGTGTGTGTGTGTGTGTGTGTGTCGTATTCTCCATCCAGCGGAGAGAAACAGTGACTGCCTCCACCTCCATTCTTAAGCTGGATGTTGTGGTATCTTATACCAGGCTCTCCTGCACCAAACGTCGACCATTAGCTTTGGCTATGAACCCCAGCCACTTCTCTCACCTCTTGACACCGAACCATCTGTGTAGATAATCACATCACCGGTGTGAGCATTGTCCTGAATTAGTTGTGGATTTCCACTTCCGTGGCCCCTGCTGGCCACTCCCTGCACTCCCGGCTTAATGTGATTATAACTCTGCACAAGTCTGACTGTTCCGCTGGCACTCTGACCCACTCCTCTCCTCGCCTAATGTTCTCCAAGGGGCACACCTGTCTGATCGTATCCTCCGCCTGGGCCATTCATGATTTCCCTCTTATCAGTCGCTGACCCTTAACTGCGTCCAGCGCCTCATGCAGTGGGTGGTCTGTGTCTGCAGCTACTCTGAGGTATGCCTTCGCCTGCATCACTTTGAGCCTACCAGCTACAAGTCGGCAGACCAAGGATGTAACGCATACACACTACTGGGGTTCTCTGGTGCATCCCAGAATGACCCGCATAGCTTCGTTCTGTATGCGCTCTAACTTCACCAGCTGACTCTCTGAGACAGTGAGCAGTCCTAATCCATAGTCAATTACTTAGAGGATCAACTGCTGGTATAGTGTGAAAAGCATTCTCTGCTCTGTGTCCATTGCAGCCATAGTTTTAAGTTCATTGAGTCCCTTTTGAAATCTTGTCACAACCGTCTCCACGTGGTCCTTGAAGGACAGGCTGCTATCAAATGTGATCCCCAGATACTTCAGTTTGTTCTCTCTGCTGACATTTCTACCATCTATCGCGAGGCTTGGGACATCAACTCTCACAATCCTGTTGTCCAGAGAGCACCACAAAACAGCCGCCTTTTCCGGGTGGATGACAGCACTCATTTCTGTGCACCAGTCAATCACTTTATCTACTGTTGACTGAACTCCTGGGCTATTTGCTCCCTGTCTCTCCCATGCCTATATGCAAGAATATCATCTGCAAATGTTAGTATTCTTCCAACCCCTGGTGCTTCTAGGTTTTCAATCTTGCTCGCATACATGTTAAAGAGCACCGGTGAGACTGCAGATCCCTGTGGCAGTCCCGGGGTTAAACTATGTGGTTCTGAGGTCCATGCACCCAGACGGAGAGCAACCCGACGAGAATGCAGGACGGCTGCTATCCAGTTCACCAACCAGGGATTGACCCCCTTCTCCATCATTGCGGTCATCAAAATATCATATCGAACTCTATTGTACGCATCCTCGAGATCAAGCGCTGCCGCCATCGTTTCCTGTCTACTCTGGAACCCCTCATAAACGTCAAAGGCAAAAGTGGCTGCATTTGACCAGGTATCTTTTCCTGGACTGTAGCTCCCCAGGCCTCTTGGAAGAATCTTCCCCCTTTTTAAAAACTCTTACAGCTTGATAGCGACTATCTTCTCTAGAACCTTCCCAAATTTATTTTGAAGGGTGATGATTCTAACGCCGCTAAGCTTTGAATGATCCTTGAATAGTTTTGGGAGAGGGATGAGATAGCTGTGCACCCAATACTGCGGTACTGATGCTGTCCTAATGCTCTGGTTAAAGCAGTCGGTCATCTCCTCCAGGTCTGCATTGCTCAAACCCTTCGTGTGGCCATACCTGACGCCATCGGGCCCTGGTGCCGTGTCTTTTGCCTTTTTCAAAATGTGTTTAACATCTTCCATCCGTATGATGTGTCCGCATCATTATGATTGGTCTGCTCTAAAAATCTCTGGAGAAACGCCTCTCCTTTCTCTTTGTCTTTTGTCACGCGCACACCATCATCTCTGTAAATTGTTCCCTCTGTCATAGGCCGAACTTTTCTCTGTATTTGCCTGTGCAGTTTTCAGAATTTTCGCAGTGTTTTATCACCTCCAATCTCCTTCATGAAACATTCTCATTTTGCCTTTTTGGCCTCTGCAACACAGCGCTTGAAAACCTTCACCTTGTCTTTCTTGACATTTTCCGCTGTGTCCACTTCCTCTCGTGAGCTTCAAGGTGTCTGTCGCACTTTCTTTAGCATCGGAGTCCACCATGGCATCCACAAGGGCAATTCCCTGTCGGTTTTCTCCACTACTGTCCCAGTCTCTGTTCCTTGCATTGAGGTCTCCACATATGAGTAGCCTATCACCTGGTAATTCCTCCAGTTCCTTAAGCCAGTCCCAGTGTTCCTTTCTGACAAAACAGTCCACTGTGGCATATACATTTATGATGTTCCAACTTAAGCCACCAATCTCCATTTGTATACGCTGGACCTCTCTTGCACTGTGAATCCACTGGCTCAAGTCAAGTACCACATGCTTCACTCCTTCCTTCACCGGCAGACCTTGTCCATGTCTCTTCTGCCCAGTGGGTTTATATAGCTGGCGTACCCAGGGCAATGGTATTTGTCTGTATTTAGCTCCTGGAGCATGAGGACATCAAAATCATATATTAGTCTCTCCAATACAGGACCTCTCTGTCTGGCACTGCGACAATTCCAGTATCCCACTCTTACATAGGTAAAACCTAGTCTCTCCACTGTTAGTCTTGTTCTCCTGGCGCCTGCCCTCCTAGTTCTATGCCGTCTTCTCATACCATTTCCTCGTCTTCTCCTCCTCACTCTGTCTTCGCTAGCCTCTGAGGTATGTGTCAAGCGCAGAGCACGTGCTCCGTAGCTCCGTCGACGGTTCCCGTGTTTAAAAAAATCCATGGGCAACGTTTGGATATTGCAGGAAATAAACGGTCACCATAGCATTGTCAATTAAAACGAGAAAAAGAGTGTTGAGGGGATACATAGAGCCTGTTCTTTTGTATGGATGTGAAACTTGGACAATGTGCAGTCAAGCTGAAAAACATCTGATGGCTGCAGAAATGTGGTTTCTGAGGAAAATGCAAAGAATACCATGGACAGATAGAAAAACCAATGACCAAGTACTACAAGAGACAAATGAAAATCGTAGATTGATTAGAGAAATTAGACGTAGACAGTCAAAATTTTTTGGACATGTTATGAGAAGAAATGGACTGGAGAACTTGGTGACAGCTGGCAAGATCGAGGGGAACAGACCAAGAGGAAGACCGAGAGGAAAATACCTGGATGGCTTGGCCACATGGCATGGACGAGACAGGAACACTGAGCTGATCCACGACTCTGGTGATCGAGTGAAATGGCGAATCATGACCGCCCACGCTTTCCGGCATGGCACATGATTGATTGATTGATTGATTGATAGCATTGCCTGCTTGCTAGGGAAGAGGCAGGGGATTTCCCGCAGGAGTCCATACGCCTGGTACCACCCCGCACGCCTGCCAGACGTCCAACGTTCACGACCAGTTAACCCATGGCCATCCAGTTCCTCAGCACGCTGGTCCACCTTGAACTTGGGGGTGTATATTTGGAGTTTTCCGTCTCCCAGATGGACTGCTGTCCAAAGCTAACGGGTTCCACCTACCCGGGGGAGGGGTTAGAGCGCCCCGACTCGCTTGGCAGGCACGTCTCCGAGCATATGAGGTATTTTCTAAGGAACCCGCCTCGCCCTCTGTGCCCACCGCCAGTTGGTCCGCGGCTGCTTATTCGATATTCGCAGCTAACCTCTATGTCTAGAGGCCGTTCCACGATCCGTCACCAGTGGGCGCGCTGGGTCTGGGATGGTCGCCCCAGTTTTACCCAAAAAGGAAAAAAAATGAAATGAAATGAATAAAAAAAAATAAAAATAAAATGAAAATGAAATGAATAACTGGCCATGTAAGATTAAATCAGTGGCACTTCCTCTTCTTCTTTCGTTCGCTTGAAATGTGTCTACACCGTAGGTCAGCATGGCCGAATGGATAAGAACGTGTGTGCTGGTGCCGAGATAAGGGGTTCAACCCGTACACCGGACAGTTGGACTTAAATGTTGACCTATCGTCCTTGACTTGTGTGGCTGCTGGTTTTCTAGTGACTACGGCTTCCATTGACAATTAACTGTATTTTTCGTGGAGGACTTTGTGTTGGCATTCTGGCGGCGGCATTATGCACAGCGTACCTGTGCGGGCTGTTGGTTTGTCGAGACTCCTGGTTGTTCCACTTTTGGCATGGGGCAGTGATAAACATTTTGTGTGATATTCAATGGCACACGGACGGAGCATAATCGGGACGACCCGTTGCCGTGAAGTTGGAACTGCGACTAATGACTAATTACAAGTACCTCTGAAGTCTGAGTGGGTTTGCCTGATGGCGAGGGACACTATTAACAGGGAAAGCTAATCCACAAACAAAATTAAGTCCGGCACTACTAGAAGAAGTGTGTGTGGACTACACTTGAGTTAAAAACGAGCGAACGCCAAATAAAAACAAACACATACATCGGTCAGTTGTCTTCTTTGCGTTCATCCGGAGTGTGTTTTTTTTTTTTGCCAAATGTGATCGCGGTGTGTTGTTATGCACCCTTGGGCCAACTCATCCGACTTTTTTGACCAGGTTAGCATTCCTGGGGGACTCTTACTTTTGTGGTGCCGTCCACGTCCCAGCTGGTCAAGTTGGAACGGTCAAAGACTTCATGTCATCCCTCAAGGGAAGGCAGGGACAGTCAATGAGAATTTTTCGCCATCCAGGGAGGCTTCCATGTCTGCAGAGCCGACACATAGCGCTCTGATGCTGGGCTCACTCTAGGAATCGCCACGTTCTGCTCATGGCTGCTTTAATTCCTCATTTCAATATATTGGGCATTTCGTTCGCCACGGGCCGTTACCGCACAAACCAGACCGGTCTGCAGACGGTGTCCACTCAGCGAGTTTTCGATTCGGACATGTGCTAGTCGCTGTGCCCGGAAAACAAGATAGTTAGAGCTGTTCCAGGCACGACGGACATTTGGAAAACTTGTTTTTCAGAGCTGTTCCGGACACGAGGGGCATTCGGAAAACTATGTAGTCAGAGCTGTTCCGACCACGAAAGACATTTCACTCGGACGTTTTTGCGTTGTGCCTGTTTTATTTGCGCCCTTAGGCCAGCACATCCGACTTCAGAGGACATTTTTACGGGGCTACCTTCCCGGGGTTTCGAAAGACATTTCACTCAGACGTTTTTGCGTTGTGCCTATTTTATTTGTGCCCTTAGGCCAGCACATCCGACTTCAGCGGGCATTTTTACGGGGTTGCCTTCCCGGGATTTCAAGGGACGTTAGACTCTTACTGTTGTGGTGTCGCCACATCTCAGCTGGTCAAGGTAGGACGGTCAAATACATCACGGTCAATCCTCAAGGGAAGGCAGGGGCAGACCATGGGCATTCCCCGCTATCTAAGGAGGCTTCAATAATTACAGAGCCGGCACATGTTGCGCTGAGACTGGGCTCACACGAGGAATTGCCACGTCCTGCTCATGACTGCTTTAATTCCTCACTTACATGTATTGGGCTTTCCGTTTGCCACTGGTTGCTCAGGCACAAACCAGGGACGGACAGACTGCGGGCGACGTACTCTCAGCAAGCTTTTGCTTCAGGCTTCCACGTAATGGATTCGCTAGCCAAGCGTTCCATTTCGTGTGAGCGAGACAATCCTCCACCTTTGACTATGCTCACTCTATGAGTGTAGATGCAGACTTCCATAGTACCCATTGCGTGCTTTTCCACCTTTAGTAACTGCTCATGAGGAAGGCTACACGTGCTGCCGGCTCAGCTCCTTAAGTCTATGTATCAGTGAGCGAATAATAGTCAGCCCTTTTCACCCAGGGAGCCTCCATATCCTCCAGCTGAGAGCCTTCGAACAGGTATCTGGACTAAGCATGTAGCGTGCTCAGTATCTTTCCTCCATTTTGAGGTAGGTGAGTATCGACCCGGCTCGCACGTCAGAGGGTTTATGGCTCAGAGGCGTTCAGCCATATCCCTCGGCTGAGAGCCTTAGAGTATGTGTCTGGACCAAGAGTTTCTGCCTTCGTGCGCCTGAATTGAACTTTTGACTGCTTTCCTCAGTCTACCTGCAGAGCAGCTGGTTGTGTCTCTCTTGGTCTGGTCCCTAACCCAAGTCCTGTCCGACACATAGTTGTGCTTCCATCGGCATAGCTCTTGGGGTCATTGGGATACGCAACCCCCCCCCCCCCCACCACCACAAGAAGGTGGAGACACATTGGGGGGGGGGGGGGGGGTCAGCTGTTCTAAAAAATAAACTTCTCGTCCCTGACATGGGGATGTAAATTACAAGTACTTTAGACGTCGGAGTTGGTTCGCCTTATGGCGAGGGACACTGGTAATTAGAGAAAGCTAGCCCAGAAGCAAATATCAGTCCTGTGCGCTCCCAAGAAGAAGCAAATATCAGTCCTGTGCGCTCCCAAGAAGAAGCAAATATCAGTCCTGTGCGCTCCCAAGAAGAAGCAAATATCAGTCCTGTGCGCTCCCAAGAAGAAGCAAATATCAGTCCTGTGCGCTCCCAAGAAGAAGCAAATATCAGTCCTGTGCGCTCCCAAGAAGAAGCAAATATCAGTCCTGTGCACTCCCAAGAAGAAGCAAATACTAGAGGTAGTAGCAAGTTTATGGGCTGCGCTTGTGTTCAAAGCTAGCGACCGCAATCCCCCCCCCCCCCCCAAAAAAAAAAATGTCGACAAGCAAGAGGTAAACAGAGGGTTACAGAAGCAATCACATGACTTATCCCATTGGTGTGAGAGACGGGTCAAGGGTAAATCCTGGCAAGGTAAGTGTGCTGCGGTGCTCCCTGAACAACATCCATAGTCAAAGACAAACTCTGAGAGTGTAACGAAGGTAAAGGGGCCGAATCATTCTGCGAAGGGAGTTGGCGTGTGATGACCGGAAGCCTCCTATTGCGCTTGCTCCTCGGCAGAGTTTTTACCACAAACTCCCTGATATGTACTTCAGCGGGAAACTTAAAATAGATATGACATGCTGAAATACCTGGGGACAATCTTTTACCGCTGCCTGTCATTTACATATCACATTGATATCACTAAACAGTGTGGCAGACTTTGATTGGCGGTACTGAAAACTATTGTAGCGCTCACATGAAACACGTCGGTCATTTTTACATTACCCCTCCCTCATTACCCCGTTCAACCTCGTAAGCGAAGTCATAATTAGGGTCCATCCCAGCCTCAGATTAATAGTCCTATGACCAAATCAGTCACATTTCGGAAATTAATCTGAAAGGGATTGTAGTCCATCGAGGTAATGACTAATAATCTAGTATAAAACATTGAATGGTTCTTCTTTTTGTAATCAATGCCGTGTAATGATCATGTCTGTCCACAGCCTTCTGCGAATTATTTCTGATACAGGCTTTCCTCCATGCCATAATGTCAAACTGTCTAGCATCTTCTCTCTTGATCTCCCCTGTCTATCTCCCTATGATAGGTGGTCCGTCTTCTTCTGATGAGAGTAACCAGTTCTCTCTGTGAGGTAACTTCTTTCAAGATAATGTAACCCCTTTCTATTCATCCACTGTGTTCTCATCATTCTTCTATAAGACCACTCACTATAAGAGAAATAAACTCGAAAAGATATTGACAACATGCAAACTTTAAAAAAAAAGTGGGGGGGGGGGGGGACAAAGAGATACAGATGTTTTAAGGGCAAGATGACAGATTTCAATGCACTGGGTTGGATCCTCTATGGCTCGATCTCTTTCCCCCAAAAAAAGCGGCTGGCCGAATACGTCACACTGAGCGCGCACTTCGTAGCTCCAGCGTCGACATCCAGAAGTATCTGAGAAAGTTGTGCTTGTGAACCGAAGGACGGAGTTTTAACATGAATCCGTGAGCTTCTGACACTTCACCAAGGAGACTCCCAGACAAAGAGATACATTTTGGCCACAGTCGGAGAAAGAACACAGGCTTGATAAGACTGATGATCTTGCAAGATGGCGAAGCATAACCACCTACGCCTACCGGTATCGAACATGATGAATGTTGGAGCGCACCATGATGTGAAATATGAAATGAAGAAACGACATCATTGCAGAAGGGCAATTCCCACACGGGTTGAGTTCACGTGAGCGGTGCGTTATTGAACTACATAACCTATGCCCCCTCTCACAGTAAATCTCCTAGAGATAGAGAACTTAGATTGACGTTCGGTCCAACATGGATTAAGGGAATCGTTTCTTCCATCTTTAGCATTCTAGAAGTACATCTATCATGTTGCATAAATCAAACTGTAGAAAACGTTAAACGCTTGATATTGAATCGATTTACAACCATATTCCATTAGTAAAGTATGGTACTCAACGGGACATTCTATGAGCAGAAGATTCTAGTGGTTGCATCAGAACGAATACATCTGCGAATACATCATATTAATAATATTATATGTAAACGAGAAATGTAATGTCAATTCACACTGATGCTTCGGAAAATTCAACCCCGTCTTTATTACCCGGAATTAAATGAGAGAACAAGGTTAGTTACAGTTTCAGCAATAAGTCTCATCTGTCGAAATTAGACTGAAACGTACTTTCCTACATAACGGAATGTAATGGAACATACTAGATCTAATTTAAAATCGATGGTTCCGCAAACAACGTATGGAGAAAGAGTGTGCGTGTGAACTATTACAATTTAAAGAAGCTGAATTAAAAGAAAGAACATCGTTACAGAAAAGAGATGGTCCATTCACGATTAAATGTTATACATCGGATGGCTGCGTCACATTTAAGATTCCTTCATGGGGGAAAGTTACATCTACAGAACAGGTACAAACTTGCAGCTAATGTTTATTCCTTACCAGAAAGCAGACTTAAGCACACGTTTTTATATGCAACTAGAGCGATAAAGTATGACAAAATCCACCATTTGTCTGGAAGTATGTTTCGACGTATGCCGACGAAGTTGATATGGGACAACAGGCCAGTGTTTGTTCCCAACGCAAGTGATAGGCGATACATTAGCACTGTCGTTTGGTTAGTTGGAAAACCATTTTTGAAGGTCGTAGCCATTATTGTCGGCAGAAGTATACGGCAGAAATATCGGGTTCTTAGCCCGACAGAAAGACACCTCGTTAAGTATACAATCCAGAAGTATATTCACATTCTTTCTGCTGTATCTGGCGCTTTAGCCATTTTGGCTTTTGTTTACTACACAAGTCATATTGAGGATACTCCAATGACCGGGAGAAAAAGATTCGTCTCTTTCACACACAAACAAGCTGTGGAGATAGCTCAATTTCAAGCAGAATTCTTGGTGACTTTCTATAAGGATCATCTTGTTTCTGCAGACGATGCTATGCTACAGCGTGCTGCCAAAGTAGCCAGAAAGATAATCGAAACCAACAAAGAAGTGAGCACGGTTTTGAAAACTTGGAAAATCTACGTGGTTGATGAAAAGAATGTTAATGCATTTGTTTTACCAACCGGGCATATATTTGTCTTCAAAGGAATTTTAGATCTTTGCGCCACAGATGACCAACTGGCAATCATTCTTGGGCACGAGATCGCTCATGCTGTTCTGCATCACCATGTAGAAGGACTCAGTCGCGGCGCATTTGCGGACTGGTTTTTAATCATTGGGTTTGCATTGATTTGGTGCTTTTCGCGCTCTGATTTTCTAGCTATTCTAAATACACTAGTGTTTTCGAAAATCATCAGCCTGTTAATGCGTTTACCCGCCTCCAGACGGCAAGAATGGGAGGCAGATCATGTGGGGCTGATATTTGCTGCCAATGCGTGTTTCGATGTGCGCGAAGCTGGCGTTCTATGGAGAAACATCGCGAAGCAGCAGGAGAGTATAGCCTTTATTCCAATATGGATGGGAACACACCCTGACAGTCTCAAACGAGCGGAGTTTTTGGATTCCCTTTTGAAAGACGCTGAAGGTTGGCGAAAAGCAAATGGTTGCCCGCCTCTTGCTGGACTACAGAAAACATCATAGTTATCAACACACTAAAAGAATATTAAAGGAATATTAAAATAGATATGGATATTTTTACTGATTTCTCTCTCTCTCTCTCTCTCTCTCTCTCTCTCTCTCTCTCTCTCTCTCTCTCTCTCTCTCTCTCTCTCTCTCTCTGCATGCTCTTTCTCCCCCTCTATCTCCCCTCTTTTCCCCCGCATTCCATATCTTTCTCTCTTCTATCTCTCCCATCTTTATCCTCTTCCCCCCCCTCTCTCTCTCTCTCTCTCTCTCTCTCTCTCTCTCTCTCTCTCTTCCTCCCTTTGTTTCTTACAATCCGCATTACTCTATGACGATGATACTCTTCTGATCCACATATCTGTCCAGGCATTGATATAAGAATGATGAGAACATCGTTGACTGATAGATGGAGCAATGAAGATATCTTGAAAGAAGTTAACTCACATAGAAAACTGGCCACTCTCATCAGTAGAGGATAGACTACATTCTTTGGGTATATTAAGAGCAGAGAAAGTTGAGTTCAGTTGAGTTGAGCTAAGAAACGACATCACTGCACTCGGGACATTCCCACACACGCTCCGTCCTCTAGTTCAACAGCCAGCGAAGTGTCAAACTGCTAATCGTTCCAATTTCCATTTGATTGAAAGTTCACATAGTCTTCCTTCTCAGTTTTGAGATTCTTTGAGAACCTCTGTCGCAATATCATTGTTTCCACATAAGGGTTCTTAATCTGTTCCCCCGCTTTCTCCACCTGGTTCCACAGGCGTTCGACCACTTCCCCCTGTAATCTACCACAAACAGGTGCATTCCCTGCCAGCCTATCAGCCTGTTCATTCCCCCCGCACTCCAGCATAGCCACGGCAGAAATACCATACAATTCTCACAATCTGTGACCTCTGAAGCAAGGCAGGCCATTCTACACGAAATACTCCTTTCTCCACTTTACTAAGTATACTCTGTGAGTCCGCAATGAATACAGTGTCTGTTGCAGCGGTCTCCCCCAACCACTGGAATGCCACTGTTACTGCTTCCACCTCCATTCTCATGCTGGAGGTCGTAGTCTCATACAACAGACTCGTGAGTCAGCAAGGCCGAATGGATAAGAACGCGTGTTCTCAAACATCCGGTGTGCTGATGCACGAGGTAAGGGGTTGAACCCCTACACTGGACAGTCAGACTAAAATGTTGACCTATCGTCATTGACTTGGGGACGTAAATTACAAGTACTTCTGAAGTCGGAGTGGGTTCGTCAGATGGCGAGGAACACTGTTAATAGGGAAAGCTAATCCACACGCAAAATTAAGTCCAGCACTATCAGAAGTAGTGTCTATGGACACGCTTGAGTTCAAAGCGAGCGAGCGCCCAAAAAAAAAAAAAAATGACAGACTCTTCTTTTTTCAAGCATCGTTCATTAGCCTTCGCGATGAAACCCCAACCATTATGCCTGTTTCTCACCACTGACTCATCGGTGTAGAACACATATGTCACCTTGATGTGTGTTACCCTGGATCTGTCTTTGTACCTCAAACTCTGTGTGCGGCCCGCTGCCCATTCTCTGCACTCACGACCCAGTGTTACTGAGACATTGTGCCACTCCCTCATGTCTTCCGATATTTTAACCCATCCTTGTACACAATTGATGGTCTCTAGATCGCACACTTAAATCATATAGATATTTCTGCCTGTGCCATCCAGGACCTGCCTCGTCTCAGTCTATGACCCTTGACCATATCCATGGCTTCATGTAAGGGGTGATCGCTATCTGCAGCAACTCTCAGGTACCATTTGGCTTGAAAGACCCTATGCCTGTCCGCCATTGTTAGTAGTGCCAAGATAAGCATCCTGTATATAATTGGCGTGTCCTTTGTGGACCCCAAGTTCAGCCGCATGGCCGCATTCTCCAACGAGCTCCAATCTTTCAAGCTGGCTCTTTGATACTGTAAGCAGCCCCAACCATGTAAAGGATATGTAACTAACTAACATCTGCCTACACGGTTATCCTTCTTCTTCTTCTTCTTCTTCTTCTTCTTCTTCTTCTTCTTCTTCTTCTTCTTCTTCTTCTTCTTCTTCTTCTTCGTTCATCCGGAGAGGTTTTTTTCGGACTTGATTGCGTTGTACCTGTTTACAGCAGAGCTGCGTTCTTGCGCCGTTAGACCAATACATCCGACTTCTGCTGGCGTTTGTTGACCGGGTTAAGCTTCACGGGTGTTTCGAAGGACTTTTGACTCTCACTGTTGTGGTGTCGTCCACATCCTAGCTGGTCAAATCAGAACGGCCAAAGACATCCCGGTCAACCCTCAAGAGAAGGCAGGGGCAGACCATAGGCATTCCCGCCATCCAAGGAGGCTTCCATAATTGCATAGCCGACACATAGCGCTCTGCTACTGAGCTCACCCAAGGGGTCGACACGTCATGGCTGCTTCGCTTCCTCACTTCCGTATACTGGGCATTTCGTTCACTACAGGCCGCTCCCCGCGCAAACCAGGAACGGTTAGTCTGCAGACGTCATTCACTCAGCGAGCTTTCGACGCGGTTATCCAGGGAATACCACACAACAGATGCCTTGTCTTGAGACATGGACAAGGTCTTCTGGTGAAGGAAGGAGTGAAGCATGTGTTACTTGACTTGAGCCAGTGGATTCACAGTGCAAGAGAGGTCCAGGGTATACAAATGGAGATTGGTGGCTTCAGTTGGAACATCATAAATGTATATGCCACAGTGGACTGTTTTGTCAGAAAGGAACACTGGGGCTGGCTTAAGGAACTGGAGGAATTACCAAGTGATAGGCTACTCATATGTGGAGACTTCAATGCAAGGAACAGAGACTGGGACAGTAGTGGAGAAAACCGACAGGGAATTACCCTTGCGGATGCCATGGTGGACTCCAATGTGGTCTGCATAAATGATGGTAGGCCGACTAGAATGGCAATGAGGCCTGGCGATGCAGACACAGCTATTGACTTGGCACTTGTCTCCCAGTCATCAGCCCTTGATGTAAAGTGGACTGTTTTGAATGACCATGGGAGTGATCACATGCCATGCTCAATCCTGATCTCTAAACCCAGGAAAGTTAAAGTTGGGAGAGCGCGCAAAACCTTCCGGTATGAGTGGACCGATTGCCTTCTTGGACGCCTCAGACAAGGGGCATGCAACAGGATTGTTAAAACTCATTTTTTGCATCCCCCATGGTGGACCCCATAAGTAGACCACACTTGGAAAGCAAAGAGAGCTGCAGTGAAGCAGCTAATGAAAGTGCGACAGACACCTCGAAGCTCAGGAGAGGAAGTGGACACAGCGGAAAATGTCAAGAAAGACAAGGTGAAGGTTTTCAAGCGCTGTGCTGCAGAGGCCAAAAAGGCAAAATGGGAATGTTTCATGAAGGAGATTGGAGGTGATAAAACACTGCGAAAATTCTGGAAACTGCACAGGCAAATGCAGAGAAAAGATCGGCCTATGACAATGGGAGCAATTGATAGAGATGATGGTGTGCGCGTGACAACAGACAAAGAGAAAGGGTGGGGGGGGGGGGGGGCGTTTCTCCAGAGATTTTTAGAGCAGACCAATCATAATGATGCGGACACCAGGGATGCAGTTAGAGAGGAGTTATCTAGCACCACGAAGAATATGCAGTATGAAGACATCATAGGGTGGAAGATGTTAAACACATTTTGAAAAAGGCAAAAGACACGGCACCAGGGCTCGATGGGGTCAGATATGGCGACATGAAGGGTTTGAGCGATGCAGACCTGGAATAGATGACCGACTGCTTTAACCAGAGCATTAGGACAGCATCAGTACCGCAGGATTGGGTGCACAGTTATCTCATCCCTCTCCCAAAACTATACAAAGATCATTCAAAGCTTAGCGGCTTTAGAATCATCACCCCTTCAAAATACATTTGGGAAGGTTCTAGAGAAGATAGTCGCTGTCAAGCTGTAAGAGTTTTTGGAAAGGGGGAAGCTTCTTTCAAGAGGCCTGGGGAGCTACAGGCCAGGAAAAGATACATGGTCAATTGCAGCCACTTTTGTCTTTGACGTTTATGAGGGGTTCCAGAGTAGACAGGAAACGATGGCGGCAGCGCTTGATCTCGAGGATGTGTACAATAGAGTTCGATATGATATTTTGATGACCGCACTGATGTAGAAGGGGGCCAATCCCTGGTTGGTGAACTGGATAGCAGTCGTCCTGCATTCTCGTCGGGTTGCTCTCCGTCTGGGTGCATGGACCTCAGAACCACATATTTTAACCCCGGGACTGCCACAGGGATCTGCAGTCTCACCGGTGCTCTCTAACGTGTATACGAGCAAGATTGCAAACCTAGAAGCACCAGAGGTTGGAAGAATACTAACATTTGCAGATGATATTCTTGCATATAGACAGGGGAGAGATAGGGAGCAAACAGCCCAGGAGTTACAGGCGACAGTAGATAAAGTGATTGACTGGTGCACAGAAATGAGTGCTGTCATCCACCCGGAAAAGGCGGCTGTTTTGTGGTGCTCTCTGGACAACAGGATTGTGAGAGCTGATGTCTCAAGCCTCGCGATAGATGGTAGAAATGTCAGCAGAGAGAACAAACTGAAGTATCTGGGGATCACATTTGACAGGAGCCTGTCCTTCAAGGACCATGTGGAAACGATTTTGACAAGATCTCAAAAGGGACTCAGTGCACTTAAAACTATGACTGCAATGGACACAGAGCAGAGAATGCTTTTCACACTATACCAGCACTTGATCCTCTCAGTAATTTATTATGGATTAGAACTGCTCACTGTCTCAGAGAGTCAGCTGGTGAAGTTAGAGCGCATACAGAACGAAGCTATGCGGGTCATTCTGGGATGCACTAGAGACACCCCAATAGTGTGTATGCGTTACATCCTTGGTTTGCCGAGTAGGCTCAAGATGATGCAGGCGAAGGCATACCTCAGAGTAGCTGCAGACACAGACCACCCACTGCATGAGGCGCTGGACGCAGCTAAGGGTCAGCTACTGATAAGAGGGAAATCATGGATGGCTCAGGAGGAGGATACGATCAGACAGGTGTGCCCCATGGAGAGCATTAGGCGTAGAGAGGAGTGGGTCAGAGTGCCAGCGGAACAGTCAGACTTGTGCAGAGTTATAATCACATTAAGCCGGGAGTGCAGGGAGTGGCCAGCAGGGGCCACGGAAGTGGAAATCCACAACTAATTCAGGACAATGCTCTCTCGGCTGATGTGATTATCTACACGGATGGTGAGAGACGTGGCTGGGGGTTCATAGCCAAAGCTAATGGTCGACGTTTGGTGCAGGAGAGCCTGGCATATGATACCACAACATCCAGCTTAAGAATGGAGGTAGAGGCAGTCACTGCGGCTCTCCACTGGATAGAGAATACGACACACACACACACATCGTGATTGTAACTGACTCAGAAAGCATGCTGACGAGGGTGAGGACGGGCAGGCTTCGTGCGGAGTGGCTTGCTTCGCTTCGAAGGTCACGGGTGACAAACATCGCCTGGATCTTTTCTCCGGGGCATGCCGGTGTGCTGAGAAATGAACAGGCAGACAGATTGGCTGGCTCTGCAGAACTTGGTGGAGTTTTGATACATGACAAGGCAGACGTGGTTGCGGCCTTGTGGGAGCACGTGTACACCTCGGAGGAGCAAATGGATTACCATGGTCTGGCAAGAATGAGACAGCGAGGAGTGACGAGGGGATCTGGCCGACGCTCAACGCTCAGAGGAAAGGCGAGACGGACATATAATCAGATTGCTACTGGTACTATTGGTGTTGGAACTCTTCTCTGTCTGCTGAGGATCGGGACGGAGCGCTTATGGGAATGCCCCGAATGCTGTGATGTCGATTCCAAAATCAATCAATCAATCAATCAATCAATCAATCAGATGCCTTGTCTGGGTTTATAACGGTCCCTGCACCACTCCGCCACCCTGTTTACTGCCGTCTGTAAGTCTTCAACCAAACTTTCCCCATCTGTTCCCTGTCTGTACACCAGAACATCATCTGCAAATGTTAACATGGCGAAGAAGTAAATGGTGCGCAAATGAACCGTGTGATCCCTGACCTTTTCTCTGCGAAATCATTTTCTTGTTAAACTTCCGCCGTCATTTATTGGTGGACCAAGCTTTGTGCTAACTTATGTGACAGAACAGGAACATCTTGCAAACGGCAAATGTAGATTTTCTCTGGTCGGTGGAAAGATATCACAAGTGCTGTGCTGCAAAATCTCGATACCTTAGACAATGTTTATCAATTAAAAAGATAAATCTACAATCTTAATATAAAGAAGATAATGTATCGCCATTTCCGAATGTCATATTGTTCTGAACTGCGAATGAAATGGGCCGATGAAATGTGTATCAATTTCAGCGGTTGAGTTCCAATCGTGTACTGACATTTACAATTTTAGGGAAATGCAATACTGATTTAATTTGATAATTTGACAAGAACGGCAATCTTTACTTATAGAATTTATTGTCTTAATTTCTTGTCAAATCCAGAAATCAAAGGGGAAACATGAATCGTTTTGGAATTAAATATATGCAGTTGATTTTGTCTCAAGCCCAACGGTGTATATTCACCCAACAATTTTACGTTCGAAACACACAGAAAGCTTCTTTTATTGTTTTTGCATTGTCTCATGACATATCTAAACCAAAACACCATTATGTCAAATATAAACCAACAAAGAATTTCCAGAATTTGCATTTTCAATATATCCACAAACTATCGCAGAAACCTTCTCAAGATCCAGCCCTACCAGTTGATTCCAAACCAGATGAAACACATCACTATACTATTATTTGGTTACTTGGCAAATTCTTCGCGAAGTTGGCAGCTATGGTCGTTGGCAGGACCTTGAATAGAACATTTTGGTCCCTAAGCCCGGATGATAGACAAATCCTGCTGAACAACATTCAAGAACATCGCTATATCCCGTGCACTATATCTGGTATAGTATTTACAATTGCCTGTCTGTACTATTTTAGCCATTTTAAAGAAACACCGATTACAAAAAGGAAGCGATTTATGTCTTTCTCTTTTGAGGAAGAAGCCGAGATAGCTCAGTTTCAAGCAGACTTTTTAATAGATGCTTTCAGACAACATTTTGTGACCGGAGAAGATGCTAGAGTCAAGCGAGCTGTTAATGTGTCTAGAAGAATAATATATGCTAATCCAGAAACGAACAAGGTGCAGAAATGGAAGATCTACATAATTAATGATTCTTTTGCTAACGCGTTTGTTCTGTCAACCGGACACATATTTATCTTTAAAGGCATTCTGCACTTGACAAATACAGATGACCAACTGGCAATTGTTCTCGGACACGAGATAGCACACGCAGTCCTGAACCACGGCATAGAGGGACTCAGCCTTAGTGCATTCGTTGACTGGTTTCTTATGGTCGGCTTTGCACTAATCTGGTTTGTAATACGATACGATATAATTAGCATTATTGCTACATTTTTATTGGATAGAATCGCCAACCTGCTGATATTTATGCCAAACAGCAGACGATTAGAATGGGAAGCTGATCACGTTGGGCTCATCTTTGCTGCCAATGCCTGCTATGATGTCCGCGAAGCCGGCCTCCTGTTCAGAAAGATAGCCAAACTACAAGAAAGAAAACAGACCATGCCTGTACCTGCATGGATGGAAACGCATCCTGACAGTATGAAGAGAGCAGACTACCTGGATTCTTTGCTGTCAGACGCTGAAGGGTGGAGAATAGCAAACGGATGTCCTCCGCTCACCAAAGATAACCGCGCAAGGACTCAGTGAATAACTACGAGGAAATGTTATGTTATTTTGAAAATGCTGCAATAAAATCTCTAACACTTAGCAATTCTTCTTCTTCTTTTTTTTTTTTTCGTTCGCTTGAAATTTGTCTATATCTGCAATTTTGTCACTGTCTGTTTTAGTTCACTCAGTGGTTCATAGAGTTTATCTTCCAATCTTGTTTCTCTAGGCCAGAAGATTTGCCTAGATATGTCGTATTTTGGGCAGTCTTGGAGTATGTGCTCTGCTGCCTGCGGCGCCAATCCATGTGTGCGCATGCTGATTCACTTAAAAAACAAAACAAACACTTAGCAGTTAAAAGAAACTTAATTTCTCATTGTATGTGTAATATTTTCGTATATATATGTGTTCGTGTATCAGTATTAGTCAATCAATCAGGTGCCGTCTTCACAGTGAAGGTTGAAAGCAACAGATCTTCAGAATCCGTGTTTCACTCGTCAGTGTTGTACACTCTGTCAGACTGCTGTTGTTCCAACTCTAGATGCTATCTTCCCACTTGTATCACTGTCTACCTCTTGCTCAACTGTCTTCAACCCATCCCTGTAGTATAACTTTTACAAAAGTAATGTGTTGTTTAATGTAGCAGAAATATTCATTTGTGTATTTTATATTTCTTGTATCACATATTCTTTTTTTCCATTCCCATCCTGTGTAAGATTATTTGCTTATCCTTTACAGGACATCACAATGAACCTCAGCATTTGTTTTGGCTATTTGTGATCTCCTGGCAAGTTTTGAGAACTTGGTGAAAACTGGCAAGATTGAGGGGAAGAGACCAAGGGGAAGGCAGAGAAGTAAATACTCGGATGGCTTCGCCACGTTGTATTTTCTAGACAAGAACACAGACCTGATCCCCGAAACTTATGATCTTGTGAGATGGCGAAATATGATCCCCCACGCTTATCGGCATGGCACATGATGATGATTGAAGACAAATGGCTCATTATCAGTATCTCACGTCATCTCATCTCATCCTGTTCTTTTTGTATTCGGTGTATTTTTAATGACTGTGCAGTGTTTGAAAATATTGCCGGTCCAAGTTTTGTATTCACCCTCTGTAAAGTACCCTAATAGGTAAATCCAAAAATTGGACCGGCAATGTTTTCAAACACTGCACAGCCATTAAAAATGCACCCTACATAAACAGCGGGTGAGTGCCCGTTTATGGGCTTCATGTATCAAAATTCCCATGGACTGCTGTTCCCTCTGCCCATCGCCTACGTGGTCGGTATTATCAGTATCATGTCTCTGAAACTGAAACAGTTTGGCCATGATATGCGCCACAGTGGCTGGGAAAACAGCCACGGAAGGATGGCTTGGCTCTTGGAAGAAGATGCAGAGCCTGACCTGTACGAAGATCATCATCACGTGCCCTGCCAGCTGGCGTAGGCGTTCATGGCTCTCCACAGATCTCGGTCTTTGGTGTTCTGGATCAACTCTACTGATGATATTCCTCCATGCCCCCGTCTCAATCCATCCAGCATAATTTCTCTTGATTTGCCTCTGCCTCTCTTCCCCTCGATCTTTCCAGTTGTCACGATGTTTTCCAAAGCCTCCCTTCTCATCACATGACCGAAGAAAGCTGTTTGTCTCTTTCTTATTGTTGTATATAATATTCTAGTTTTATTAGCCTATTTCAGGCAATTTTAGGTACATCGAAAATAGATGCATTAAGGCAAACCAACTCATTGGACAAATGGCACCAATAATGAAGAACAAACATGTATCAGTAGTTACTAAGAAAGCACTTTACAACACAATTTTGCTACCAACTCTATGCTACCAATGCCAAACCTGGACTATGACAGAAAAAGAGAAAAAACACAACAACAGAAATGAGATTCCTGAGAAGAATACTCAATGTATCAAGAAGAAATAAGATCAGAAATAATAAACCAGGACTAAAGTGGGGGTTAAAGCTGCGCTATATTTTATTAGAAGGCAGCAAGTAAAATGGTTTGGCCATGCGAGTAGGTTACCAACTATCAGTATACCACAACAAACAATGATGTACAGACCAAACAGAAGCAGAGGAAGAGACCGACCACGTAAACGATGGACGGAGGGAATAGCAGAGTTCATGGGAATATCGATACATGAAGCCCATAAGCGGGCACTCTCCGGCTGTTTATACTTCACCTCGACACGGCAAGGTACAAGCGGAACCTGGTGAGATTAGATACTTTTTTTCTTTTTTCTTGAGGTTGTTTGAGGTACTCTGGCAGTCCAAGGAATAAGATGGACACGCAAATATCTTGGACATGATAATGCATGATACAGGGAAATGGTCAAGGGATCGATAGTCTATTCGGGGGTCATGATGAGAACGGCGTTCTGCAAAATACCCACTACACGATAACAGCACGTGTAGCATTGCTAGTGCGTGCCGAGAGAGTATTGTCGTATTGAGTATACCTAGGATGGATAACCCGGTGAACAAATGCCTGAATAAGTCGGATGTGTCGCTTGAAAGGCGCAAATATCGCAGCTCTGTTGTAAAAGGGACAACGCAGTCACGTCCGAAACATCCATTCCGAACGAACGAAGAAGATTTAATATAAAGGTCGTTTGCGAAAGCAGTCGCCACGTAGAGTACAGCTAGGATTTAGAAGAAAATATAAGAAGCTTTACCTATGATGGAATACACACCTCACGATGTGTGAGCCGGCCGTTCTGAACTCTAGTCTGAACTTTTCGATGTTGTTACTTGACAAGGCCAAATGGTCATGTTAAAGTAATTGTGTTTGTGTGTGGTTATAGCGACTCACTGTGTCAGGTCTTATATTCAGATATGACTGAGCAACTGTATGACAGTAGACGGTACTACCTGCTTTCTGTCAGCGCCGAATGTTCGACGGAGCTCACCAAGCCTGACACCCCACATTGTGCCAACGGCTTCGGGTGGAGGAGTGCAATTGGGAGTGCGAGGAAATGCATCATAAAGACTAAATGTCATGGCAGGGCAGACCAGGCGGTAAACCTTGGTCGGCAACTAGTTTAGGATGGAAGCTCCGATAGGCGGACAGTTAGAGTACTGCTTTGCTGATCCGGCAGCTTCTGCAGCTTGTTTTGTTCCAGACGTGTTGGTGTTACCTTTCCTCTGGAGTGAACTAGAGAGGCCGAGAGAGGGATCATGCTGCATGTGCAACACATGTTCTCTAAATTCAGCCCAGGCTTTGTGTTATGGAGAGGTAAAACTCCAGTTTACAAGCTATCCTCTGTAAAGACGGCAAGGTACCAATCAGTCAGTATAGAGGCCCACGTTCGTACGTAAATGCGCCATTTAGGTCAAGAAAGAAATTAAGCAACAGTTACAACACCAGAACCCAGTTCACGATGAGATGACCGATAGCTGTCATCTACTACCTATATAGCACTTGCGGTGTATGGCAGGGCGGTCTTGAGCCTGATGAATTAACTAGACTGTCTGGCTAGTGCAGTCTCCACGACCTGTGCAGGTTAGGGTTTTCTTTTTATCCTTCGATAACAATTTCTAGAAAACCTCGCTTTATCGTCAGGCCATATAATGTCAGTCTCACCGGTCAACACTTGTTTAATTATCGCCATGTGGTCAGTCAAAAAAAAAAAAAAAAACACACACACACACACACACACACGTGTATATATAATTGCAACAGGACGTCCTGTTACTATTCATAGGAGGATAATAAAATCATATTTTTTCGAACACCTCCATTATAAACAAGGCGTAAAACTAAGTGGACATTCTCCTCCAACCCCCATATATCGGATCACAAAGTCAAAACAAAGGACTTAGTTTAAATAACAGAAAAACAGAAGAAATAGTTAGAAAAAGTGTACACCCAAATGCAACATCACAGTGTCGTGAAATAAATTGGTGTACTTGTATCAAATGTATTACTTGAACAAGTTATGTCCGGTGTGGCTGACATTTTAACACACAAAGTTCGATTTGATTATACCGTTACCGTTACCTTTTCTCTGTTCAACTTTAGAAGAGAAGTTGTATTAGGGATCATCGCCTGGCCCAGATTAATAATCCTGTGAAGGAATCAGACACACATAGGATATTAATTTGGAGGTGATTATTGTCCAAAGAGGACAATGGTTTATAATAACACACAAAGACAGCCACGCATGCAATTATAATTTACAGTGGTACCTCGGGTTACGAACTTAATTTGTTCCAGAACTCGGTTCGTAACCCGAAACGTTCTTAACCCGAAACATTGAAATCAATGAAATAGAGACAATCCGTTTCAAGATAAAAGAATCGGTCTTTTTTTTTATTTTTTATTAAACACCTATTTTATTAAGGCTAATAGACTACAATGGCTGGGGCATATAGAAAGAATGGAAGATAATAGGGAAACAAAACTCGCTTACACTCAGGAAATAAATGACCGTAGACCCCGAGGTAGACCAAGAAGGCGGTGGAGAGATAATACATATACAGACCTACAAGCACTTGGAATCAACGACTGGCAAGAGAAGGTCCACCAGAGAGACGAACGGAGACGGATTGTATCTGCAGCAAAGAACCTCAATGGCTCGGAACGCTGAAGAAGAAGAAGAAGAAGAAGAAGAAGAAGAAGAAGAAGAAGAAGAAGAAGAAGAAGAAGAAGAAGAAGAAGAAGAAGAAGAAGAAGAAGAAGAAGAAGAAGAAGAATTAACACCTGGTCGTTTACCTGACAAAACGCAAAGAATACGTGTACTTCATGTATTAAATAAAGAGAAAGAAAACAACCAAATAAATTTAATTTAAAATAAAAATAAATAAAAAGAATTAGTCTATCTTTCTTACCAAGAAAACGATCACGGGAAATTCGTCACTTTCTTTGCTATCCTGAATCATTAGTTTCAGGAGTTTCTTGTCGCTGTTTCTTGGCAGCCGACTGGGAATCTTTCTGCACCAAGAAACTATCAAGGGAAATTTGTCGCTTCCTTTGTTGGGGAATCTTTCTGAAGTGGACCATCGCGTTATCATTCATCAGGTTTACTGCCCTGTTAGGAACAAGTTTGTTTGGATGATGGTTCACAATGAAGTCTTAGACGTCTGCCCACTTGCTGCAAATTTCTTTAATCCTAGCAGTTGAAACAGTCACTGGCTTATCATCGTCGGACGTCTGCTCATCCTTTAATGTCTTTAGCTGTTCATTCTGAAGATCCACAAGCTCATTTGTAGTGAGCTCTTCACTGTGGTCCTGAATCAGCCCCTCCAAGTCGTTGCCATCGACTTCCAGGCCCATATTTTTGCCCAAGGACACAATCGCATCCACTATATTGGCAAAGGACAGCAGAGTTAGTCTGTCCTTCATTGATTTGTGTCCCGGCAGTGCTTTCTCCTCCTGGGTGATAAAGGGCCTCTATGTCATTTTCTTCCAGAAGAGGCCCGTTTCATCGCAATTAAAGACTTGTTGTGAAACTTAGTCTTCCTCTTTGATGATCTTATCAAATTCCTCCTTGAACGCTTCTGCTTCTTTCTCGTTAGAACTTGCAGCCTCTCCGTGCCTAATTACACCATGAATGCCACTTTTGTTGTTGTTGTTGAAATTTTTAAACCAGCCTCTGCTGGCTTTAAAATCGTCAGTCTCAGCACTTGTACCAAGTAATTTCGGCAATAAATTACTGTGCAACAGCTTCGCCTTTTCACACATTATTGCCTCACTAGCACTGTCTCCCGCAAGTTGCTTTTAATTGATCCAGATCAAGAGAAGATTTTCAACTTTCTCTAAATTTTAGGTCTTTGTTTCTGTAGCTTAGTTACGCCTTTAGCCACATCGACTGATTTGAGTACCTCTTTGTTTTTAATGATGGTGGAGATAGTTGATTTTGCCATGCTGTACTCATTAGCGATGTCACACACACGAACGCAATTTTCATGTTTCATACTTATTTCCTTCTTTACCTCCACTGTTATACGTTTCTGCTTCCTAGCAGCACCACTACCGTTCTTCGAACTCATAATTGATGGGGTTAACAAGGAAAATAATAAAAGCGACAAACTTAACACAGTGCCACTGCTAATAAATCTTTGACTGCTGTGTAGTAAGGTCATTGAAAGCGAGGCTGCGCACGCGTGCAAAACTAGGCTGCTTGGCTAGCGCTAAGCGATGTTAGTACTGCGTGGCCTTCGTTTGCACAGTATGCGATCGTTTGTCTCCAACGTTGCTCTCTCCTCTCTCTCTCTCTCTCTCTCTCTCTCTCTCTCTCTCTCTCTCTCTCTCTCTCTCTCTCTCTCGTCTTCGTTCGTAACCCGAGGCACTGTTCGTTCCCCGAGACAAAAATGTTTATTAGTTGTTGTTCGTAACCTGAATTGTTCGTGGCCTGAGTCGTTCGTAACCCGGGGTATCACTGTCTATATTTATTTATACATGGCCATAATTCAACAGTGGTTGGCCGATGAATGAAGTTGGAATTATACGGCATGTCGACAGCAAGACTTTTTCAGGAAATTGCTAATCAATCAATCATGTGCCATGCCGGAAAGCGTGGGCGGTAATGACTCGCAATTTCACTCGATCACCAGAGTCGTGGATCAGCTCAGTGTTCCTGTCTCGTCCACGCCATGTGGCCAAGATATACAGGTATTTTCCTCTCGGTCTTCCTCTTGGTCTGTTCCCTTGGATCTTGCCAGTTGTCACTAAGTTCTCCAATCCATTTCTTTTCATAATATGTCCAAAAAATTTTGACTGTCTGCGTCTAATTTCTCTAATCAATTTACGATTTTCATTTGTCTCCTATAGTACTTGCTCATCGGTTTTTCTGTCTGTCCTTGGTATTCTTTGCATTTTCCTCAGAAACCACATTTCTGCAACCATCAGATATTTCTCAGCTTGACTGCACATTGTCCAAGTTTCACATCCATACAAAAGAACAGGCTCTATGTATCCCCTCAACACACCTTTTCTCGTTTCAATTGACATCTTTTTATTGGTTAGAATGTTTTTCATCTTGCTAAAGGCTACTTTCGCCATGGCGATTCTTGTTCTAATCTCTTCAAGGCATCTCCCATCAGATGTTATGACTGTTCCAAGATAATTGTATCGATTCACTTGTTGAAAAATATTCCCATTTACTTGTATATTACATTGTGGTACTTCGTTCTTCCTAGTGACGACCATAACCTGTGTCTTCTTACAATTGAATTCCAACCGCAGCTGCTCACTGTACAACAACAGCGTCTACGACTCTACTTATTGTTGCAGATCCTGTGCATTGTCTGCAATCAATACTGACTGTATCATCTGCATATCTAATGTTATTGATGTTTCATCCTCCAATGATGATTCCATTTATATCTTCTACATTTCTGAACATATTTTCACTGTATAGGGAAAAGAGATCTGGAGACATTACACATCCCTGCCTAACACCTCTCGAAATTGCTGAGCATTATCCAAATCACACTTACGAGATTAGATATTTTAAAAGATCTGCCAACCTAACTATTCTAGGCCGAGTAAGAAATGATTTTATCAGACAGACAGGGGGATCAACACCTTGTACCACATACAGTATATGAGATATACTGAAAGGCAGAAGATCAAATAGGTAGGATATCTCGTTAGAATGCAACACCAACAACTACCATACGCAAGCACATGATGATGATGAACCCTTTGTTTCGGCTTTATTCCGATTGGTTCCCAATAAATCATTGACCAATCAGACACCGCTGTGGCAATTTCAAAGATAAGATGGCCGAGCACAGCTTCGTGTAGAAAGCGTTGTCAACATTCATCTTGTTTACGTTTCTATAAACTGGTGGACATTACACAATGATATAGCTTTTGATTTCAAATCCTGGTGTATACATAAGATAAAAAAAGGTTGTTCATTGTGTATATGTTTCGTATGGACTTATTTTAACGTGTGACATTGTTATTCACTTTCGGATCCAAATAAAATTTACACGTTGACATGATGATGTTGTGTCTGCACAGAGTGGACATTCTTTCATCCTCATTGATGCCTGTTTATTGTATTTGTGTTTACTAAACATCAGCTGGAGGTGTTGAAATACATTTAGGCTGTGCAATTATTTCAATGTTTACAAAGATAATTCTTCGATTATTATTTTAATTTAATAATTATAACAATGCCCAGAATTGGTGAAACGGGAACGAACCGAACAGCTTAACGAAATGAAAGACAAAAAAAAAAGAAGTTGGTGGAACACTGCAACTGAGTTAATGCTGTGAAAATAGAATTTAAGAATGAGTGAATCAGTGAGAATGACAGTACTCTGTTATAGATATTTAAGTTATATTCTACTTCTGGTTTTCGTTGAATTTACTCAAGGAAAGGAGGAGCATGCTTAAATTTAAATAGTCTTCAACGTTCTTTTCAATTTTGAAACAACAAAGTTTTAATGTTAGCAACTAAAACGTGCCGGCTTCGTGGCTTAGAGGTTATGACTTTTCTCTGTAATCTCGTATACTCTCGTCGGTAACGTGATGACGGTTTGAATCATCAGTGGTTCGAATCGCATCGGTAACTTACGGGGTATGTGAGCTGGCCGCTCAGAAAGCAATGGCAAACTACTGAGCGTAATCTTGCCAAGAAATCAACATACAGCTGAAAGATGCTGGTGTTGACAGCGATGTCCTGTAAAGGATATGCAAAAAAAAAAAAAAAAAACTAAAACATAACTGGTAACTCAGATAACTGAGTACGGATATAATGGATACTTGAACTCTTGCCTGTTCGTTGTTCAACACTGTTTGCCGCGCACACACAGACAGTCTCACACACACACATTCTCTCTCTCTCTCTCTCTCTCTCTCTCTCTCTCTCTCTCTCTCTCTCTCTCTCTCTCTCTCTCTCTCTCTCTCTCTCTCTCTCTCTCTCACACACACACACACACTTCCACCAGCTAACTTCTATCATTTAACCTTCCATAGACTTGCAGACCTCAAGCTCATTTCTTGTTTAATATGTACCACATTGTAGATATGCTGTCTGTAAATATGCTGTCTATAACTGTGTGGTCTACAGTACATATGTTGTATTATGTAAAATGTAAATGTGTTGTCTGTAAATATGTTTGTAAGTATGTTGTCTGTAAAATGTATATTAAACACAGCTGCGCTAGATTTGGCAGTGGATCGCGTGATTTGGTTTCTTACAGAAAGGTATGTGGGCTGGTCGTTCAGAAAGCAATGGCAAACAACTGAACGTAAAACTTGCCAAGACATCAAGAGCAGTTGAAAAATGCTGGTGTTGACTGCAATGTCCTTTAAATAGGACATGCAAAAAAAATATATGTTGTAAATATGTCTATAGTACATATGTTGTATGTAAATGTGTTGTCTGTAAATACGCTTGTAAATGTGTTGTCTGTAAATGTCATTCATCATTCATTGGCACCTTTCCGTCTTGACAGACGATAGTTTGGTACATTGTGCTTCAAAAAAGGCTTAATAACTACGATCCATGGTGGTGGCGAGTGTGGCTGGTAAGGCCAATTCTTGCTGCAAATGTTTGCCCACAGTAGGTGCATGTGAAAACATGGTCATTTCCACCATTTTGCACCATCTTATGTCTCTCACGCTCTGTGTGTGCTTTATCTGCAATCATTTTCTCCTTTGTTTTTATTCCATTTCTGATAGTTGCCCTCCATGCAACACGTTCAGCGGCGACGTGCTCCCAATGTGCATTATCAATGCCTGTATCAATCATGTCCCGCTTACACAATCTTTGTATCGTAGTAGAGGCTGACCCTGAGATCTCCTACCCGTCTGTAATTCACCAAAAAAGATGTCCTTTGGTATTCTACCATCATCCATCCTCCTAACGTATCCTATCCATCTAAGTCTACGAAGACTGAGCATGGAATACACCGTCACACAACCTGATCTTTCCAATACTTCAGTATTTGTGATATTGTCTTGCCACTTAATACCAAGTATTCTTCGCAGACATAGCATATGAAAGCTATTTAAACGTTTCTCTTGGCGTGAGTCAGTTGTCCAGGTTTCACTGCCATAAAGAAGAGTACTAAGGACACAGGCTTGGTAGACGAGGACTTTTGTTTTGGCAGTAAGCTTCCTGTTCTCCCAGACTCTTTTTGCTAACATGTTCATTGTTGTTGCTGCCTTGCCAATCCTGATGTTGATTTCCTGATTGAGGGATAATTTGCTATTTACCTCTGATCCTAGATATGTAAAATGGTCTACTATCTCCTGTTCGGTGTTGTCAATTAAGATTGATGGTACACCATGTGCACCTTGTGACATAATCTGTGTCTTCTTTTTGTTAATTGTTAAACCAAATTCAGAACAAGCATTGGAGAATGCAGATAGTAGCTGTTGTAATTCTTCCTCAGAGTGGGTCGTAATCGCAGCATCATCCGCAAAAAGCAACTCTCTGATTAGTACCCTGCTAATTTTGGTCTTGGCCTTCAATCTCTGAGCATTATAGAGGCCACCATCTGAGCGTGAGTGAATGTATATACCGTCATTCTGATCACGAAAGACATATTTCAGTAGAAGTGAAAAGTATATCCCAAAGAGGGTGGGGGATAGTACACAACCTTGCTTAACTCCACTCTTGATTTCAAACTCTTCTGAAGTTGAACCATCAAACTTGATTATACCCTTCATGCCTGTGTGGAACGATTCCACAATGGACAGAAGAGTTGGTGGGCAGCCAATCTTCTTTAGTGCTTTGAACAGACCCTCACGACTGACCAAATCGAATGCCTTTGTGAGGTCGATGAAGGCAATAAACAGTGGCTGATTTTGTTCCCGGCATTTTTCTTGCATCTGTCGCAATGAGAATATCATATCAATGGTAGACCGGTTCTGACGGAAGCCGCACTGTGATTCGGGGTAGACTTGATCTCCCAGGACTTGAAGTCTGTGCAGGACAGTTCTGGCAAATACTTTCCCAACAATACACAGAAGTGAGATACCCCTATAGTTGTTACAGTCGCTCCGATCTCCCTTGTTCTTGTACAGCGTTATGATGTTTGAATCTTTGAAATCCTGTGGGACTTGTCCTTCTCGCCAGCAGAGCTCTATTAGCTGGTGGATCTATAGAGCGAATGTGTCTTGCCCACTCCTGATTACCTCTATTGTAATCCCATCCTTACCTGGAGCCTTGCCAGATGCAAGCTCATTTATAGCACACTTAACTTCTGTTATAGTGGGAAGTGTGTCCAGGTGGTTAAGAGTTGGTAGGGCCTCTATGGCGTTGAGGGCATCATCCGCTAGCTTGGTCTCACTTGAGTAAAGCTCTAAATAGTGCTCGACCCATCTATCCATCTGCTGTTTCTTATCAGTGATGATTTCTCCAGTCAAGGTTTTCAGCGGTGCGCTTCTTTTGATCATTGGACCACAGGCTTTCTTTATCCTTTCATACATGCTTCTGATGTTTCCCTTATCACTTGCGATTTGAATGGACTCACATAACTGTCTGTAAATGTATTATATGTACATATGTCTATAGTACATATGTTCTATAATAGTGGTTCTCAACCAGTGGGGAATCTCTTCCCCCCCCCATTGTTAGGGTTTCCGGGAGGGGGGGGGGGGGAATTAAGATTATTTCTAGACTGCGTTAACCCTTTACAGGGCAGACGCTTGTCCATTTTGTAGCCCTGAACGGGCAAGATTTTGTCAGGTTTGGAAAAAGTTCGGGTCGCGTTAGTAAAAACATCACAAATAAGGTGTTAGTCAACCGATTTTAGTTAAATAAACAACACAATGAAGGGAAAAGCATGCAGAATATGTTACTCACGTGATTGTTGCCGGTCATCCATACATGAACACAAATATTTACGAAATGCGACATGTTGTTTGTGATTTTCCGTCACCTATACGGCAATATACAAACACATTTTCAGAATCATAATCACTTTCTTTAAAGTCCGACTCACGACTGCTAATGCAAAGTAACGCTTTGCACTGATATCTAGCTCCGATTAATAGTCAACTTCGTGCCCTTTAATGTCATTTAAAATGAACCTAGCGAAATCTCGGCTATCACTTGAAGAATCGCCGAAATCCATTTTGAAAAACAGCGTAAAAATCCCGAAAACTATCAAAAATTGTCCTTAAAAGTCCGTTTAAATTGATACTATCGCGTTTACAAATGGCGGCCACGTTGTCAAGCTGTAGGCGAAAGCGAAAGTAGCCGTCGGAAGTGTCGGAAAGCCGAGAGATCGCGATTTTACAATGCATAATAGTATCGGCCGGAATCGGACGCTATGCCTTGTAAAGGGTTAATACAAGAACCGATAGGTTGATATTGTTTTTCCCTTCATACTTTATGGTTCTGTACGTATCACCCTTCTGAAATTCATAACGTAAGTTGATCCACAAATCACGTTTTATGTAGATGTCTAGACTTTATTTAGAATGTGCTATTAAATTTAGCTTCAATTATTACGTATACTGTGTAGGGGCAGGGGGGAATTTTTAGGGAGGAAATACGAAAGGGGGGGAATGACATTCTAAAAATATGGTGGGGGGGGGGGGATGACTTACTAAAAATATGGTGAAGGGGGGCACGGGCCAAAAAAGGTTGAATATTGGTGTTCTATAATTAACACAGAAGAAGTACATATGTTCTATGTAAATATGTTGTCTGTAAACATATTGTCTGTAAATATGTCTATAGTACATATGTTGTATGTAAATGTGTTGTCTGTAAACATAATGTCTATAAATATGTCTACAGTACCTATATTGTATGTAAATGTGTTGTCTGTAAATGCGTTGTCTATAAATAAGCTAATAATATTTGACTTTGATCCCATTAATTTTTTTATGTGTGAGTAAGAAGTAAAGGTCTCTTGTACGCGCCTAAAGTGCATTGGAAATATGGAGCTAGACCTAATGTTTATTTGTAGTGGTTGATGTTGTCAGTATCAGGCCGGCAGCCTTTGCTTTCCAAGACATTTCCTGGTAGCCATGTTATACTGACACTACCTATTTATAAATTTGAAACAGTCTCGAATCAAACCCATGCATGATTGAATGGATTAGAACGCGTGTTCTTAAACATAGTGTGCTGATGCCGGGGTCAGGGGTTCAATCCCTACCCCGGATGGTTGTCCTAGGAAATGTTGTCCTATTGTCCTTGACTTGGGGACATAAATTACAAGTACCTCTGAAGTCGGAAGGGGTACAACTGATGGTGAGGAACACTGTTAATAGGGGAAAGCTAATCCACACACAAAATTCAGTCCAGCACTACTAGAAGTAGTGTGTATGGTCTATGCTTGAGGTCAAAGCGAGCAAGCGCAAAAAACACACACAAAAAAAACCAAACAAACCCATGCCATCAGTGCAGCAAGCGAGCGTCTAGCTATCATGCTACTGTGGCTCTCAATTTTCTGCATGCATACATTTTCTAGGACTTTGTTTTCAGAGCTGCTTGTTTGTTTACACTAGTGCAGAGTATGTTATATATATTGTGGTATCACTATAAAAATCATTAACTTAATGAGGGCAGCATATGAAGATATGACATGTATAGTTCCCCACGGGGGAGAACTGACACTTGTATTTGAAATAAACACAGGGATGTCTTTTGTCACCATTGTTGTTTTTAGTAACTGGTCACCCTAGTAGAGCCTGCCTACTACTACTACTAGGAAATGTCCCTCAGGAGCCCATACATCTGGCGCTGCCCCATCGCATACCAGACATTCCATGTTCACAACCAGCTCAGTCGTGGCCAGTCAGTCTTTGGGACGTTAGTCCTCCTTGCGGGTTTTCCATCTCCTAAGGCTGGTCAGGCACCTGTGGGACCAGGTAGAGAAAGCGGTGAAACAGACTGAGAATCTGTATGTGGAGAAAATGATGTGGTGAGAGATCGGGAGGTGTTCTGAATGAATCTCAAAACTGAGAACTTTCAATCAGATGGTATTTGGAATGATTAGCAGTATGACTCTTCGCTGGCTGTTGTAAGAGGGGACAGAGCGCATGTGGGAATGTCCTGAGTGCAGTGATGTCAGTTATAGCTCCACTCAGCTCCACTATTGCTTTTATTGACTATAGACTGGGTTACGAAGACAACTACCACCACCAGAAATGGAATTAATGGACTCTAACAAATAAAATTTGATGCTTTGGACTTCGCAGATGACCTTGCACTCCTGTCACACATAAATTCAGGTTAAACTAACCTTGCTTGAAAAGAAGTCACTACAATTAAGTCTATCAATTCATAGAGATAAGACAAAGATAATGAGATTTAAAAAAATAGAACCTGATCTCCCTTGGTGAAACCCCACTTCAAGAGGCAAAATCATACACCGGTGTGGAAAGCAATGGGACAAAAATGGGAAAACAAACAGAGATATTAAAATAAGAATACAAAAGGCAAGAGGAGCTTTTATAATTGTTGGTAATGTGTTTTTGTTAAATAATTTTGAGAGTAAAAGAATGCTTTAAGTTAAATTTACCAGACACAGTTCATCTGTCATAATTTTGTGGCCACGTTTACATGTGTCTATTAATGTGTTAATGAATACTAATATTGTACAATTGTGCAGACACGACCTTTTAATTTCTCTGCAAGATTACAAACAACATTTCTTGTTATGTATTATTTTATTTAAAATCCTGTCTTGTCTCTGGCAGATGTTTCCGCAACACAATTCTTCGCCAAGGCCCCACACAGGGCATGGGAATGCAAATGTAAAGGTGAGCTATTAAGGCATTCATGACCTTGGTGTATTGTGGCATTAAGACAGACACTGACTGTGTATTGTGGCATTAAGACAGACACTGACTGTGTATTGTGGCATTAAGACAGACACTGACTGTGTATTGTGGCATTAAGACAGACCCTGACTGTGTATTGTGGCATTAAGACAGACCCTGACTGTGTATTGTGGTATTAAGACAGACCCTGACTGTGTATTGTGGCATTAAGACATACCATAACTGTATAGTGGTAAGACATACTATGATTGTATTGTGCAGTTGAGACATATTTTTAAAATGTTGCATATCCCTTACAGAAGCTACTGTTGATGTACTAGGCAAGTTTTACGTTCAGTAGTTTGTCACTGAATTTCTGAACGACCGGCGCACATACCCCCGTAAGTTACTAGTGCGGCATGAACCGCTGCCGATTCTCGCAGCTGTTGTTTTTCCCACGTGGATATACAGGATTATGGACAGTGGCATTAATCCCTTGGCCAGGGAGACCACTTGAGACATACCATGACCTTATTGTGCCATTAAGACATACCTTGACTGTATTGTGCCATTAAGACGTACCATGACTATATTGTAGCATTAAGACCTACCTTGACTGTATTTTGCCATTAAGACATAACCTTGACTGTATTTTGCCATTAAGACATACCGTAACTTTATAGCTGTAAGGCATACCTTGACTATATTGTACCATAAAGACATACCTTGACTGTGTACTGTAATATTAAGACAGAAGTGAACTGGCCACCAAACCTCATGTCATGGCTTATAACAAAAGTCATAATTGAGGTAATGGTAGACACGCATCATCCAAGTGTGGCACTCCCACTAGCAGTGCCTTGAGCATGCTCACAACGAGTATGTTGCTTGCCTGCTGCGATGAAACCATGCCATCTCCAATAGGCAACAGCAACAACTTCATCTAGATTTGTGCTACATATCTTTTTAGTCAGAGGTGGATGCTGTCCCACCAAGCCATTCCACCTTTTGATTATCTTTAGTTTTTAACCCTTTTAATGCTACGTAATTCTGAGTAGCGTCCCGCCCGGTGCTAAATACTTTCTCCGCCGACTGCCCCGCCTGTGCTAAATACTTTCTTGACCTCTGAGAAACTGGAAATGTCACGGCGGTGTTGACCATTTTTGTAACACCGGAAAATTTAAGCACTCCTAAACTGGGTAGGTTGGCACCATTGTTTGAACAAACACTTTTACAAAGAGATAAAACAACAAAATAGCTTATTCATGTTTTAAAAATGTTTAGTTTAAAGTTATTTTAATTATATATAAATAATAATGTATTAATATTAAGATATTAGGTAAAAGATAGAAAAATTAAAAAAATAAAATGTAGCAATCATCAGAAACGTCATGGGGATTTAATCATACACATATACATTGGATTTTAGCACAATCAGCCAGCAACTCTGGCCTACAACTGCCTATATAAAGGACACAGACAATCGGAAGACCAATAACAAGATGGATTGATAGTGTAACGAAACATACGCAAAACAAGGAATGGAATGACAAGAAAAGACCAAAGGAAAGTTAATAATTTAGTTGTTTGTGGAAGACCCCGAACCAAGGTACGACACAGAGAGGTACATCACAATCCTTGCACATATATCTTGATTCCCGTCGTTTTTTATTTTTAGAGCACACCACACACTTTCTTGTTGGCCCCTTCTTCTGTGACGTTGTGGACTCTATTGTAGATGGGAAATGACGATGTACCAATCGTAGTGGCAGATCTTCGCTCCTTCGTCCCCCTCCACTCTTTCTTCTCTCCGTAGAATATTTTTGTAGAATTTCACGAATTAAAGATAAATGAAAATCAGCAAGAGGAATATTATTCCCCGTTACCAATTTGTACATGGAATATGCATTTAAAATAGACAGATCTAGAACATGAAAAAACAGTTTCTTGTACCACTTTACAGTTTTCCTAATTGACTCAATAGAACTGAGAAGCATGTCAGTCCGATCAACCGCGCCCATATTTTTATTGTAGTCAACAATGCACTTTGGCTTTTGTATATTTTCTCCGGTTTTCCAATCTTTTTTCTCTGTTGGTACAATGTCTGAATTGTGACATGTAGACAGCATCCAAACTTCTCTTTTGTCGCACCATTTCAGGGCTAATAAACAGCTTGTAGACCTATAGCAAATTCCTTTTTTTAATAATTTTTCTTCCATTTTAGGCAAATTCTGTCTATTCTTTCTGACCGTGCCACATGCATTAGTTGCATGATCGTGAAGCCACATAAACAAATTAGGACTGGTGTACCAATTATCTACAAAAAGGGTATGCCCGTTTTGGAGATATGGTGCCAGTAAAGTAGTAACAATATCAGCCCCCTTCCCAAGACCTGATACAGTAATGTCACTGTTGACACCAGTGTAGACAATAAAATCTAAAATATAACCCGTTCTGCAGTCACACATAACAAATGTTTTCACACCAAATCTGCTTCTCTTTGATGGAATGTATTGCTTGAATGATAATCGTCCTTTGAACAAAAGGAGCGATTCATCAATAACAACATTCTGATACGGCGAAAATGCACTCTTGAACGACGTACGCAAACTGTCAATCACACCTCTAATCTTGTAAAGTCTGTCTCCGCCAGCGTCAACGTTGTTGTCTGCGAAGTGCAGCATTCGCAAAAGTAGTAAAAATCGATCCCGAGGCATTACCTCGCTGAACACAGGAGTACGGAGCAAAAAGTCCTTTGACCAGTACTCAACAATTTTAAGTTTCTTTACCCTTGGCATTAGCATGCACAAAGCAAAAAAGCAAAAAAAGTTCGTCATAATTAGTATCTGTCCAGCGGGAAAGACGAGCGCTAACAGTGTCAGGAGCATTCTCTAAAATGTTCTTGTAAAACCTGTTGCATTCATCAGCGATGCCTATAACAAGTGTTTCAGTGAAAAATAGTAAAAAGAAATCAAGCACTGAACTGTCCTTATTGACAGCCGCTTTACAGCCAGAGCTGGAATCATCAAAACCGTGTATAACCGGTCTCAAATCATTGGAAGTCCATGCCATTGAGTCGGTTTTCTGCCGTTTTGAGGGCATCTCCTCATTCTCACTGGACTCTGCTTCCGATGATGATGAGGACGCAGGACTGGCAAATAACCTATTTTCAGTTACGCCGGTTTTTTCTTTCGATGTAGATGGTTGCATGATCTCGTCATCTTCGTCGCTCATTTGGAATTCATCTTCACTGTCACTTCGTGAAAGAAACTCCATTAATTCTTCATCTATACGAACTGGTTTCTTCGCCATTTTATAAAACAATTATGTGAAAAGCACAAATACTCTGTCACAAACGCGCACAAATACTCTGCTCACAAACGCGGGGGTATTATAAATCCAGTACACCGTAGAGATTAAAAATAACAAAACAGGCTTGTTGCTGGTGAAGCTGCCTCAACAACACATTATCAGCACACTAACGCCTGTTGAGCCTGTGAAATAGGTCATTTGGATCTAAAAATAGGTAACCTTTGTGCCCCATTCATAAACGCTTGAAAACGGCTATAGCCTTCTTCTATAGATGTTATAAACGGGTTAGCTCGTCCATAGCACCGGGGGGACAGATTACGGGAGGTGAGTCAACTCGTCAACAGCAGCGTACCGCGATACTACTTAACTCGTCTATAGCCGCGAAAGGGTTAACTGCAACAAAGCTGTGGGATTGTCCTTGTCGGATTTTCTGGTTCTATTCATTGAGGTCTGATATTTAAGATTTTTGTCTCTTGAACAAAGTTGTGGGAATTTCCCTGTTTGGTTTTCTGGATCCATTCGTTGGGGTCTGATATTTTAGACTTTTGTCTCTTGAACAAAGCTGTGGGAATTTCCTTGTTTGGTTCTCTGTTCCATTAATTGAGTTCTGATATTTCAGGCTCTTGTCTCTTAAATGAATCTGAGAACATTTCCTTGCCTAATCACTCTTGGCAAATGTTCATCATGAATCTGACTTTCTCTGTGTTGCTTCGAAGGAACTAATCAGCTGTCCTTTCAGCTTTATAATGTGAAAGTTTATTAACAATTTCGTTTGATATTTCCCTTTTTCCTTTGTTCTCTTCTCCTACTCCTCTTCCTTATTCTTGTTTTTTGTCTTCTTCCTACTTCTTATTCTCTTCATCCTTACCTGCCTCTCCCTCTTGTATCCATCTTCTTTTACTTATTAGTTATGTGATGTTTCATGCTTCCAGTAGTTGTATGCTCATGTGAAGGTTTTATCGTTATAATTGTAAAGTGATGTTTCAGGTTGTAGAGCATGTCCATCCATTATCAAAATAGAATAGATTTCCTTAAGTCCCCACTTAGTGTAAAGTTTTGTCATTATAAGTGAAATATCTGATATTACAGGTAGTTGTGCGTGTCCGTCCCATGAATGAATCTGAGCAGTGCGAGAAGTATCACATAGTCACAGAGGCCATCAGCGACCACATGTTGGTGTTTGACCCCAAAATACAGAACACATCGGGGTTTCTGCTCATGAGTCAACGGGACATAAATCGGCGGCGTTTTAAAGATTTGAAGTATGCCTTTGACTATGTGTTTGGTCCATCAGCAAACAACAGGGATGTCTTTGAGCAGACCACCAAAGGAATTGTCAGTGGAGTTCTGAATGGCTACAACTGTAGTGGTAAGTACTTTGTACTAATTTGATATTTGCTTTATTTATCTTTTTTTGATGCTCGTTTGCTTTGTACTCGAGCGTAGTCCATACACACTACTTCTAGTACCACAGGACTGAATTATGCTTGTGGATTAGCTTTCCCTATTACCATCAGGTGAACCCACCCCGACTTCTGAGGTACTTATAATTTACGTCCCTAAATTAGGACAAGATGTCAACATTTTAGTCCAGCTGTCGGTGTTGGGGTTAAACCCACTACCTCAGCATTAGCACACCGGATGTTTAAGAACAAGCCACAATTGATTCAATTGTTTTAGTTGTTGAAGAGCAGTCAAGATTCGTAAAAGAAATAGAAAATTAAAAACACATGGAGAGATTTAGAGATAAAATTGTTTTTGTTTGCTTCCACTCACTGTGAACTCAAGCGTAGTCTATCCACATGCTACTTCTTCTAGTGCATGGAACTGATTGTTTGCATGTAAACTAACTTTCCTTATTACCAGTGCCCCTCGCCATCAGACAAACCCACCCTGACTTCAAAGGTATATGATGATAGTGAAATGTGACCTAATGTTCTGTATGTGTGCAATTCCAGAAGAATACCTAATGTTCTGTATGTACACACTTCCAGAAGAATACCTAATGTTCTGTATGTATACACTTCCGGAAGAATACCTAATGTTCTGTATGTATACAGTCCCGGAAGAAAACCTAATGATTATTCTGTTTGTTCCCAGTGTTTGCATATGGAGCCATAGGTGCAGGGAAGCCCCACACAATGCTGGGCAATGAATGGGAGCCGGGGGTGATATACGAGGGTCCTTCAAATGAAAACCTTAAAAGTGTGATAGAAATTACAATAACCATGCCATTGTCTTGTAGCCTGTCAATATTGTTGTTGAGGATGTTAAGAGTGTTAAGTACATGACATCACGGTGCAGATGAAAACGGCGACATCATAAGGACAGTTCAAAAATGATCGCCTGACTCTTGATATGCACCAACCATTTTTTTAATCAGTGAAGTGTTGAAACCTATAGACATTTATCAGCAAATGAAGGTCCAGTATGGTGATGCATGCCTGTCAGTCCAACAAGTGTATGAGTGGAGTAGGAAGTTTCAGAACTTATGTAACAAACTTTTCAGTCCGATGAAGAGGTACAGCAGGTGGTGCGTGAGTGGTTACACACGCAGCCAAGAGAATTGGTGCTGGAGGACTTGCATTAAATGTAGCGATGACTACATAAAGAATGGTACATTTGTTCTTTACTTTTTCAGAATATATTCACAACAACAAAAAAAACCAAAAAACAAACATTTAAGGTTTTCATTTAAAGCCCCCTCATATTACACTAGGATAGACCTGTACTGAAGGATCAACGAGAAAAAGGATGAGAAGTTTGATTTTGCTGTCTCATGACACTTCAGGAAGAGTACCTCATGAATATTCTATTTGTTCCCAGTGTTTGCATATGGAGCTACAGGTGCAGGGAAGACCCACACAATGCTGGGCAATGAAAGGGAGCCGGGGGTGATATATTACACGATGATCGACCTGTACCAAAGGATCAACGAGCAAAAGGATGAGAAGATGTTTGATGTTGCTGTCTCATATTCTGAGGTGGGTTTAACAGTCTCGTGCTACTTTTAGAGCATCTGGATTTTTGTTCTTCATGTGTGCTAATCCACACATCTTGTGTGATTGGCTATTCTTCATGTGTTGTTTTAAAAATGTTTTTGTGGGTTTGCAAAATGTGGCACTTTTGTAATAACGGCAGTCTTGTCAATGACTTTAACATCGTCAACATCAGTGGTGTAGTGAATTAAGTCGCAGTCATAGGAGAAAGTTGCGGACATTATGTTGTGTATAATTAGATATCCTATATCTCATCTCATACAAGAGACGACTGCAGATGTAGACAAATTTCAAGGGAATGAAAGAAGAAGAAGAAATGTATTTCATCTCATACAAGAGACGACTTTGCAGATATAGACAAATTTCATGGGAACGAAAGAAGAAATGTATCTCATCTCATACAAGAGACGACTTTGCAGATGTAGACAAATTGCAAGCGAACGAAAGAAGAAGAAGAAATGTATCTCATCTCAGGCGCCATTACAATCTGCAAGACTTCTGCCACACTCGTTTAAAAAAAAGTTAGTATCATATCCATTACAGGACATCACAGTCAACCCCAGCATTTCTGGCTGTTTGATATTTCTTGGCAAGTTTATGTTCAGTAGTTTGCCATTGCTTTCTGAATGACCGTACCTCATAGCATTTCATGAAAACCAATGCAAAGCAACCTGCTCATGGTTGTAGCGATGGATAAAAGGTCATCATAGGCCTGGACCGAACTGGCAGGGGATCTTGGAGGAGACCCCTTGAGATGCAGAGACCATGATGTGGAAGAGCATCTGGCACTCATCGATGATCCCCCCAAAGCATGGGTAAAGGATGTCCATTGAAGGTATGCTCTACCATTTTGAGAAATCAGTTTAAATGTCTGCAGATTACATTTTCTACTGAAGGACAAATAGCTGAGATATCAAATGAACACAAACCATACTGAATGACAAATCAGTTCAAATAACCAATGAACATGAACTCTACTATATGATAAATTAGTTCAGATTTCTATCACATGTCTCCTACTATATGACATATTAGTTCAGATTTCTATCACATCTCCTATTAAATGGGAAATTGTTGCTGTGTAAGAAAGGCTTGTGTCACATGCAAGTTTCTCAGAACTGAACCAAGGATCCTGACTATTCATTACCATAAATGCCAAAGGCACTTATGTGGGAATAAAGCATCTCGAATCCATGAGGTTCAAAAGTCTAACCTGGTCACACCTAGTGACCGTAGTCATTGTTTTTATACAGAGACCCTCTGTCTACTGTCAGGAACCTGAGACGATGACCACCAACTATCTGTTGGCTATTCTAAAGCTCAGTGGTTTCACGTTGTCCTGCTTACATAAGTTTTAGTCAGGTCTTAGTCAGATATTACTGAGCAACTGTATGATAGAAAACTGAATGTTGGGCGGCGCAACCAAACCCGACACCCCACATTGTGCCAACAACTTTGGGCAGAGGAGCACAGTTGAGAGGGTTTAAGCCTTATCCTGGTGCGAGGAAATGTAACCTAAAGACTAAATATCATGGCAGGGCAGACCAGACCTTAAGCCTTGGTTGGCAACAAGTCCAGGATGGAAGTTCAGATAGGTGGACAGTTTGATCATAGGTTGCTGATCCATAAGCTTCTGCAGCTTGTCTTGTTCCAGATGTATTGGTGTTATCTTTCCTCTAGAGTAAACTAGGCAGGCAGAAAGAGGGATCATGCTACATTGGCAACACATGGTCTCTAAAATTCAACCCAGGCTGTGTGCTATGGAGAGGTTATTATATCTTTTTCTGTTTTTGAAGCACAATGTAACAATCTATCTATGTCAAGATGACCAGGTGCCAGTAGTTTACATAAGTGAAAAACTAGGACCTGCTTGGACATTGCACATTAAAAAAAATCTCCCCGTTGTTAGAAATTGAAAATACTGGGTCAGATAGTTCTCTACTTAGACCACATGAAAAAAAAATTAGAAAGCTTGCTCAATACTTCACTGAGGTAAATGGAGGGGGAGAAGAAGGAGACGAAGACCTATAGAAGAATACTTCTAGCATGTGTGGATCTAACCCTTGTGTTACTGAGGCCCATGTGTTACTGAGGCCCTTGTGTTACTGAGGCCCTTGTGTTACTGAGGCCCTTGTGGTACTGAGGCCCTTGTGTTACTGAGGCCCTTGTGTTACTGAGGCCCTTGTGTTACTGAGGCCCTTGTGTTACTGAGGCCCTTGTGTTACTGAGGCCCTTGTGTTACTGAGGCTCTTGTGTTACTGAGGCCCTTGTGTTACTGAGGCCCTTGTGTTACTGAGGCCCATAAGGAAAGTAGAAAATAGTAACACTGTATGGGGTCAGCATGGCCAAATGGATAAGAGTGATTATTTTTCAACATCCGGTGTGCTGATGGCGAGGTAGCAGGTTCAACCCCTACACCGGTCAGTTGGACTAACATGTTGACTTCTCACCCTTGACTTGGGGAAATAAATTACAAGTACCTCAGAAGTAAGAGTGGGTTTGCCTGATGGTGAGGGACTATGGTAATAGGGAAAGCTAATCAACATGCAAAATTCAGTCCAGTGCACTAGAAGTGGTAGCACGTGTATGGACTACACTTGAGTTCAAAGCGAGCGAGCACAAAAAAAAAAGTAACACTGTAACCTACCATGTATATCATATAAAAAGAAAGACATACTCCTCAGGTGAATTGTTTTGCTGTGCTCTCTAGGTGTACAATGAGCAGGTGCGAGACTTACTGATGCCTCGTGGAAACCTGCCCATCAGAGAGGACAAGAATGTTGGAGTGATCATTGCAGGCCTATCTTTACACAAGGTAATTCCTTCCTTCCTTCCTTCCTTCCTTCCTTCCTTCCTTCCTTCCTTCCTTCCTTCCTTCCTTCCTTCCTTCCTCCCTCCCTCCCTCCTTCCCTCCCTCCCTCCTTCCCTCCTCCCTCCCACCTTCCCTCCCTCCCTCTCTCTCCCTTCCTTCCCCCTTCCTCCTACCTTCCTTCCCTCCCCCTCTCCCCTCCTACCGACTTTCCCTCACTCCCCCATCTCTCCTTCCTTCCCCCTCCCTTCCTCCCTCCCTCCCCCTTCCTTCCTTCCTTCTGCCCTTCCCTCCTCCCTCCCTCCCTCCTACCTTCCTTCCTTCCATCACTTCTCCCTCCCTCCTACTGTCCTTCCCTCCCTCCTCCCATCTCTCTTTTCTTCCTTCCTTCCCTCCTACCTTCCCTCACTCCCTCCCTCCCTTCCTTCTTTCCTTCCCTCTCACCCTCCTACCATCCTTCCTTCCCTCCCTCCTCCCCCCTCCTACCATCTTTCCCTCCCCCCTCCCATCTCTTTTCTTCCTTCCCCCTACCTTCCCTTCCTTCCTGCCTGCCTTCCTTCCTTCCTGCCTGCCATTCCTTCCTTCCTCAATAGACATCAACCTGAATATAAAAAAATCAGCATTCAGTTTGAGGTTGCGGACATCTCCATAGATTTTGTCCTTTGATGGAGTTGGAGCTCTTTCTCATCTCCGACTTCTATTTCCTTCCTCACAGAAGATCTGAAGCCATTGGTATCATATACTTATATTAAAATGAGACTGAAAAAGAGTCAGAAGGAAAAACAGACAGAAAGAGCAACAGAGTTAGGAGAATGAGGAAATACATACATATATATGTATGCATGTTAGTCTTTCTTTGCTTTCTTTTCCCAAGTGGCAGTTGGTATTCATATTGTTTACCTTACATTCACTGAAAAGTTTGTGAGTGTGATTCGTTTTGTTTACCTTATGTTCACTGAAAAGTTTGTGAGTGTGATTGGTTTTGTTGACTGGTCATACTGATTTGCTGGGGGATGCGGTGGCCCACTGACTTGCAGACTTGATTACTGGGCCCATAGTTCTATGTTTGAATCCCCATTGAGCAAGCTTTTGTGTGCGCGTTCACTTGCTTTGAACTCAAGCATAGTTTTTTTCAAGCATAGTCCATACATTTTCTGTTGGTTGCATGTGACAGTTACATCAGATTGCTTCTTCCTTGATCAGCCAGTTGATCAGCTCTTTCGTTTCCGTACATTCCACAGTAGAGCTTTTTGTCTATGTTTTTGTTGACTTTCTTTTTCTTGCTTGTCGATGAAGACATTGGTTGAAGTGTTTGCTTGTATCTGTATCCATCTTTCCTTTCACTGAGCTTGCTGGTCATTTTTGTGCCTTTTATTTACATTCTTCGTAGATTTAGATGGATAAGACACATTAGGAGATGGACGATGGTAGAATACCAAAGGACATCTTTTTTGAGGAATTACAGATGGGTAAAAGATCACAGGGTCAGCCTCTACTATAATACAAAGATGTGTGTAAGCGGGATATGACTGATACAAGCATTGATATTGCACATTGCGAACAAGTCGCCACTGAACGTGTTGCATGGAGGGCAAATATCAAAAATGGAATAAAGACAAAGGAGAAAATCTTTGCAGACAGGTCACACACTGAGTGTGTGAGATGTAAGATGGTGCATGTTGGTGGAAATTACCATGTGTTCACATGCATCCATTGTGGACGAACATTTACACACGAATTGGTCTGATCAGTCACATTCGCTACTGTCATGGTTTGTAGTTATGAGTTTTTGGAAGCACAATGTAACAAACTATCGTCTGTCCAGACAGCAAGGTGGCCAGTAGTAGTATTTACACTCTAGTTTCAGCTCAGCAAAAGGCAACCCCCTCTTTCAATATTATATTTACATCAGTTTGTAAGCGGGACATGATTGATGTAGGATTGATATTGCACCTTGGGAGCAAGTCACCGCTGATTACATTGCATGGAGGGCAAAGATCAGGAATGGAGTAAAGTTAGTTAGTTGCATATCCTTTTCAGGATGCCTCAGTCAACTCCAGCACTTTTTGGCTGTCTGCGATTTCCTGGCAATTTTACGTTCAGTAGTTTGCCATTGATTTCTAAACGACCGACACTCATTTCATTGTATGAAAATAAAGACAAAGGAGAACATGATTGCAGATAGGTCACACACTGAGCACGTGAGACGTCAGTTCATGTAGTGCGGAATGGTGGAAATGACCATGTATTCACATGCATCCATTGTGGAAAAATATTTACCCCACGAATTGGTCTGTCCAGTCCCATTTGCTGCTGTAATGTGTTGTAGTTATTATGCCTTTTTTAAGCAGAATGTAAAAATCTATGATCTGTCAAGATGGCAAGGTGCCAGTTAGTAATTTACATTAGTTTATTTAATTTATTTGCCTAATTCTTAACCAGCCAAAGACTGCTGATGAACTACTGCACATGTTACAATTTGGAAACAAGAATCGAACTCAGCATCCAACAGACGCAAATGCAGAATCATCAAGGTCACATGCAGTGTTTCAGGTATTAATATGGTGTCTTGTACTTTTTAAAATGTTAAAAGTATTTTTGTCTTCTAATTTAAAATCACTGTTGTAAAGTGAGGTTAAATTATCACATTATTGTGCTGACATTTTATATAGAGGATATGTGTGTCAGAACCAGACATTATATTACGCAACCACATGTATACAACATACAAGACTGGTGGATCAGCCATGTGCACCCACTCACAATATATTTAAAGAAAACAGCTGCCAACTTGGGCTTGTTGACATCTTCAGCAAACAGCTGGTGACAGCTATATCAGCTATGATCGAAAACAGTTTCATGTAAAATATGACCAAAGAGCAAATGAAGAGAATATAGGAAGTAGTGCAACGATAGAGCAGGTTTGAAAATAAGCCAGCTGAGAGAAGATGTTACAGGGGGGAATGATTTAATAGCTGGGGAGTATCAGTGTGGTGAGTTGAGAGATCACGATGGGGGCTTCACAGCAAGATGGGGGGCTTCACAGCGAGATGGAGTATCAGTGTGGTGAGTTGAGAGATCAAGATGGGGCTTCACAACAAGATGGAGGGGCAAGCTCACCATAGAGCAGAGTGGAGTATAATCAAACTGGCATGCAGCATGAGAATGGAGGTGAAGGTGGTCACTGTGGCTCTGAGATGGCTTTCTGAGACTATTCAATAAGGCAGTCATCATAAATGACTCAGAAGCATACCACGAGCTGGACTATACATATTGTATAAAGAGCCACCAAGCACTGGGTCGACAGTGAACAGTGTGTGAGAACTCCATGAACATATGTAAGAGTGTGTGACTTGGCTGGCTGTGGGGGTTTGTTTGGGCGTGTATCCTCAGAAATAAACTTTATGTCAGCTGTCACAGTGAGTTGTGTTAAATGCATTAATCTCAGCATTTGCCAGTTTACCAAGTGAGCAAGCCATGTTGTTGTGTTTAGTCTATCATCTACGTCATAACCCCTAGATATACACTGTAACCTCATGGCAACTAACTTCTGCAGTGTGCTCCTAATGAGATGCTAGGCATTACATTATGCAACCTGTTGTTTTTGTCTTCACAATTTAGTGGGCACATTGACATTGTTGATAGGAAGCTGCACTGACAATATAATGAGTGGTCAGTTTTTTAAAATTTTTTTTGGGGGTGCTCGATCGCTCGCTTTGAACTCAAGCATAGTCCATAAACACTACTTTTAGTAGCATTGGTCTGCACTTTGCGTATGGATTAGCTTCCTCTATTACCGGTGTCCCTTGCCATCAGGTGAACCCACTCTTCAGAGACTTCAGAGGTGCTTGAAATTTACATCCCCAAGTCAAGGACGAGTAGTTAATATTTTAGTCCAACTGACTGGCTTAGGGGTTGAACCCCCTATCTCAGCTCATCAGATGTTTAAGAACAGGCGCTCTTGTCCATTTGGCCATATTGGCCTCCTAGTGTGGTCAGATGAGGGTTCGACATCCGTGCTCATCGCCTCGCTCTGAGAGGGAGCGACCTGTCACCTATCCCTCTGTGCATTCAGCCCTACATAATGTGATGGCCCTAGCACATCACAGACCAGTAGCAGAAAACTGCTTCGGGACACATGTATTGTATGCAAAAGCGACCACATTTGACGAAAAATTCTCGGCAGGTGTTTGTCAACCAGCGAGAGAAGTCCGCCAGCGTCAGTACCGAAGTCAGAATGGCTAAGATGTGTCTGGTGGACCTGGCCGGATCTGAGAGGGCAAACCATTCAACAAACTGTGGGGCGCGGTTCCGGGAAGGGGCCAACATTAACCGCTCATTGCTGGCTTTGGGTAATGTCATCAACGCACTTGCTGATAATAAGGTATGGTTTGTTTGTGTGTCTGTATTCCTTGTTTGAACATAACTTCTTTTCTTCATTGTCTTGTTGTTCTTCATATAACGGACGACATAGTGAACAACTCAACATGTGGCTTTTGTATGAAATGTGTCTAAATATGCAATGTTGTCTCGTGTATGAAATGTGTCTGTATCTGCAATGATGTCTCTTGTATGAAATGTGTCTGTATCTGCAATGTTGTCTCTTGTATGAAATGTGTCTACATCTGCGATGTTGTGTCAATGTATTACATCTCCCTAAGCTTAGGATAGACTTATACAAAACAAACTTAGCATACTCCGCAGCTCAGCTATGGAACAATCTTCCATAACAGATCAAAGATGACACTAATCCCCATACATGCAATCATAACCTATTTGAACAGTATCTCAGTACAGACTATATGCTCCCTTAAAAATATGATAATAAACTCAAAGGACAACTAGTTAAAAGAACATTCTCCTAACTGGTGTGATAATTCTACCTTAGCTAATATTAATTGCCATGTCAAAAATTAGTTTTAGTGAGTCATGTGTTATTGATTATTGCACATTTTCCATGCATTTATAATGCATATATTTTTTCTGTTGTCTAAGATGAGCTTCATAAGTGATGTATGGTTGAAATAATGTAAGAGAGCAGAGAGATAGGAAGGGCAGAATATCAGATAAACTTGTGTGCCCAATTCTTAACCCTTTGAAAATAAAGTTCTTTCATTCGTTTGTTCTTTTTCTCATCATTCACCTCCTGTCTCTTCTTTTTCTTCGCTGTTATTCTATTAATGTCTACGTAAGAAATCTGAAAGGGATGTGGAACTATTGATACGTGACAATTCATGCTCAGGTGGTGTAATTATCTACATAGATGGCTCTGCGCTAAGAGGTAAAAGAAATGCCTAGTGGTTCATAGCAAAATGGATTTTTTTAGGGCAGGAGAGCCTGAAATATGATACCACAACATCTAGTCTGAGAATGGAGGTGGAGGCAGTCACCGCGACTTTCCGCTGGTTGGAGGACAAACAGCACACATATGTAGATTGTAATAGACTCACAAAGCATGCTAGGAAGGGTGAAGACATACATGCTTCATGCAGAGGAGCATGCTTCAATTAAAAAATCAAAGATAAGGAGCGTACATTGGATCTTTTCCCGAGGTCATGCTGGTGTGTTAGGAAACAAAGCAGGCGGACAGACTGGCCGGATCTGCATCCCCTGGTGGGGTATTGATACTCAATAAGGCAGATGTAGTCAGGGCCCTTTGGGATTATGTGTATAGTGTGGAAGATCAAATAAATCATCACATCCTGGAGAGATTGGTGTGGTAGGGAATGACCAGAGGATCTGACCGAAACTCACTACTCTAAGGAAAGGTCAGACAGCCATTAGTATAGGAACTCTTTGCTGACTGTTGAAAATGAGGACGGAAAGTGTATGTGAGCGCTGTGATGTTGGTTCTTGACCCTAACCTGCACAGTTCGCGGTGACTGCGTTAACCAGGCGGCCTTAATTACTCAGGCTCAAGATCCCCCTCATCCTGCACTGCAAGGTACTATAGGCAGTAGATGGTAGTTTTCATATTATTCAGAGCTTTTTGTTGGCCATGAAAGATCTTATCTGATGTCAAATAAATGTGATTCTTTAGCGTCTCTGTGTTGTTATGTCATTGCTGTTTATTTCCCAGTTTAAAGGCCATATTCCATACAGAGACAGCAAACTAACCAGACTGTTGAAAGATTCTTTAGGGGGCAACTGTCAGACTGTGATGATTGCTGCCGTCAGGTACACCCATTGCTTCATCTGTTGTTGTTTGGCTGTGCAGCTATTCATGTCTCTTTGGAATAGTGGTAATATTTGTATAATGAAGACACAGGCAATAGATTGCATGATTTATTGCCTGGCATATTTTGCTGCATCTCGTCAAGTAGATACTACAGAAAGCACACAGACATAAACTAAAGCAATGAGATAGATAAATCCTTCAAGCTGAAATATAAAACACACATATTTACACAGTAATTTGAATTGTTTACCACAGTAAATTTAAACAGACTATCATGTCTTTTTGTTTGCACATAGTTTTTTTTTTTAAACCATGGTAGAAAATTGCTGTTAACTAGATTGCAAATTTAGAATTACAATTACAGCCCTTTGCATGAGTCTGCTGGATCCATGACAGCTCTGACCTCTTTTCTGCCTTGCCATGAGTCCATGTGTGAATTGTGCTAACGCCTATGTACACATGAGTCGCTTACAATCTGATATTTAGTCATGTTAATTTATAATCGTTTTATGTCTGTTTGAGCACTGACAATTCAATACGACTGACAATACAGTGCCACTGACAATACAAGACCACTGACAATACAGTATCACTGACAATACAGTACCACTGACAATACAGTACCACTGACAATACAGTACCACTGACAATACAGTACCACTGACAATACAGTACCACTGACAATACAAGACCACTGACAATACAGTATCACTGACAATACAGTACCACTGACAATACAAGACCACTGACAATACAAGACCACTGACAATACAGTACCACTGACAATACATTATCACTGACAATAAAGTATCATGACAATAAAGTATCACTGACAATACAAGACCACTGACAATACAGTACCACTGACAATACAGGACTAGTGACAATACAGTGTCACTGACAATACAGGACCAGTGACAATGCAGTACCACTGACAATACAGTGTCATTGACAATACAGTACCACCGACAATACATTACCACCGACAATATATTTCATGAACAATGTCAGTAACCTTGGCATTAATGGTGTCAGTGAGCTATCATACACTATGTAATCCATATATAAATAAATTGTTCAGAATGGTGCCTGCATGGTTGTTATGACCCTCTCTTTCAGTCCATCAAGCAAATCTTTTGAAGATACTTACAACACATTGAGATACGCAGACAGAGCCAAACACATCAGAGCCGACGTAAGTCTAAAGCTAAATAAAGCCATGTTACGTTCTTGAGTTTGGGGGCTGGTGTACACTTATTTTAACATGTCATTCCACCAAAAAATCTAGCTTCCCAACTGCCAAAAACATATTTTTTGAAGTTTATGTGATGGTTTTCCCTAGGCTTTCACATAGATTTACGGATTATAAACATTCCTTAACTTTCATTAAACATATTGTGTGTAAGTTTTTGAATTTAGGCATAGCCGTCCACACATTTCGACCTAGTTTGTATGACTTCTTATTGCTGAAGGATAATTATTCCTATGTGTACTTTAGATCTTGTTTACTTTAACCTTCTCGGATGGAACAGTCATCCAATCTGCTGTGTCAGGATTATGGGGAAGTGTAACATCTCGTGTTCCTTGTGCATGAAGTGTAGAAGTATATAACCAGTGTTTCCATGATAGTATAGTTGCATACTCACATATTGCCTTAAAACTGCAGGGTCTGCAGTTAAAATCTGCGTAAGTCATGTCACTGGTCTTGATTAGGCAGGTCTTTATTTTGTATATTGTGGTATCCAGATAATGAATTAAGAGTGTTTGGTGCTGCGACAGCCAGGATGGAATGGGAACTACTAACTGCATGTGGTAAAACTAAATACCAGGGGTATGCCGGTGTGGTTGTATAGTGTTGTAGTTTTATAAAGTTGTGGGTGTATAGAGTTTTGGCTGTACTGTTGTACAGGGTTGTGGTTGTACAGGGTTATGATTGTCATTATCTATTATTGCAGTTGAAGAAAAACGTGATGAGTGTTGACTTCCACATTGCCAACTACAAGAAGTACGTGAAAGAGCTGGAAAAAGAGGTCAGTGTCGGATTGAGTGACAGGACTGAACAGGCACCTGCGCTTTATGTTGTGTACTGTTGTTGTTGTTTGATATTGGTGTTATGATATGACTTACATCATCATCATCACATTCTTCATCACCATCATCATCATCATTTAAACCTGGCACCTTGCCATTCTGACAATAGTTTGTTAAATTGTGCTGCAAAAAAGGCATAGTAACTGGAACTCATGATGGTAAGATCAGGTTATACATCTCTATAACACAAAGCCTGGGTTGAATTGTAGAGACAATGTGTTGCCCATGCAACATGATCCTTCTCTCAGCCTGCTTAGTTTACTCCAGAAGAAAGGTAACACCAAAACATCAGGAACAAGGCAAGCTGCAGAAGCTGCCGGATCAGCAAATCAATGCTGTCTGCCTGTCAGAGCTTCGATCCTAGACCAGTTGCCGACCAAGGTTTAGGGCCTAGTCTGCCCTATCATGACATTTAGTATAGATTGCATTAGGATAAGGCTTGTACCCTCCCAATTTCGCTCCTCCACTTGAAGCTGTTGGCACAATGTGGGATGTCATGTTTTGTGAGCGCCAACATTCAATGCTAACATAAAACAGGTAGAACAGTCATACAGTAAGTGGCTCAGTCACATCTGACCTAAACCTGACAGCCATTCGGAAGCATAATAATACAGAATATTATCTGCTTACATGAAATAAACATGAACAGCAAATGATATCACTAATGGAATATGTAAACCAGTACAATGAACTAAGGTAATGGAAAACAGGTTAAAGATAGACAGCACTAGGGAACTGCAAAGAAGGATTAAACAGTATATCTTGGTATAGTCCATGCTGTGTGGTGTTGATGAAGATGTCTGTCCATAGCTTTCTATCTCATGTACGGTCAGTAATTTCTGATACCGATGTTCCTCCATGCCATGATGAAAACTGTCCAGCAACTTCTCTCTTTGTCTCCAATTGCCTCTCCTCTCCTCTCCAACTTTCCCATTGATACGACATACTTCAACTTTCCCCGTCTCATGACATGCCAAAAGAATGGGGACTGTCTTCTTCTGATACAAGTAATCATTTCTCTTTGTGAGTTAACTTCTTTCAAGATATCTTCACTACACTTTTTACCCATCCTTGGTATTCTCATCATCCTTCTGTAAACCACATCTCTGCAGCTGGCACATAATTACCCAATAGTAAGCAGTTTTCCACAAGAATAATCCCTGTATAAAATAAAACAATAATTACTTTAATTCACTTAATGATAATATTAAGTATGAAAGCAAGATGACATAATCTCTGCTGTTTCTTGACCTTCTTCCATCTATGCCCCATTTTTGAAATATTAGTTTTAGTGCAGCCACCCCTACTTTTCAGTTTGTCCTATGATTTCCACTTTCTTCATACATCCTCCTTCCTTTAGGTACATCATCCCCTCAACTCATCTGTCATCATATGTCCTGCCAGCTGGCTTAGACATTCATGTACCCCCACAGATCTTAGTCTTAGGTGTTCTGGATCAATTCTATTGACGATGTTCTAACATGCCACATCTCACCCCTTCCAGCATTGTTTCTCTTGATCTCCCTCTGCCTCTTCTGCTGCTGATCTTTCCAGTCGTCACAATGTTCTCCAACGCCTCTTTTTCTATCACATAATCAACGAATGCTGTTCATCTCTGTCTTATAGTTGTATATAATTTTTTTGTTTCTTTAGCCTCTTCCATGTAATCGTTTATCTGGTAGTCCAATGTATTTACAGCATGAACCTCAGAAACCACATCTCTGCCACCTCCAAACTCTTCTCAATTTGTTCATTAACATTCCATGATGCACTGCCATACAGCAGAACACGTTTGATATAACATTTCACTGCTCTCTTTCTGACATTCAGTGATAAGTTATTGCTTCATATCTACACCATATGAAATAAAAATATCTATCACCATATTTCCCCACGAAAAAACTCAGGATAACTATGAATATCATTATTGCTAAAAAATAACACAAATGAACAAATAACAAAAACTGTATCTGAAATAACAATCATTATCATATGCCATGCCGATAAGTGTAGGGGGTCATATTTCGCCATCTTACATGATCACAAGTCGTGGATCAGCTCTGTGTTCTTGTCTTGACCATACTACGTGGCCAAGACATCCAGGTATTTACTTCTCTGCTTTCCCCTTGTTCTCTTCCCCTCAGTCTTGCCAGTTGTCACCAAGTTCTCCAATTTATTTATTCTCATAACATGACCTAACAATTATGACTGTCTGCATCTAATTTCTCTAATCAGTTTACGATTTTCATTGAAATAACAATAGCCACTATATATCCCAATTAAAACCCAGCAGGGTTGAACAGGATATTACATTTAAAGAAGCAACAAATTTAAGTGTTAAAATTTTCAGAATCTAGATCTCACAAAGACTGATTTACTTGGAGATGGTATATGGCGGGCACGCAGACTTCGTTGTCACGTTTTATGAGAGGTGGTTAAACAGTTTTATACTTCGGTATGAAGGAGTCAAGGCATAAACGTAGAAATTGGTGTAAACTTAGTCTTTCTCTACATATTCACCCCTCATTTGAAATTGGTGTGAACTTTAGTCTTTCTCTACATATTCACCCCTTGTGTAAGATTGGTGTGAACTTTAGTCTTTTTCTACATATTCACCCCTCATGTGAAATTGGTGTGAACTTTAGTCTTTCTCCTCATATTCACCCCTTGTGTGAAATTGGTGTGAACTTAAGTCTTTCTCTACATATTCACCCCTCATGGTGATGCACTTCTTCCATATCTTTGTCATCAATCTGATGCCTTGATGTAGAACTCCCTGGTCTGGGCCTGAGACCATGTCTCTAGTTCAGTTATTAAGTCCTGGTCATTGGAAAAACTATGTCCATAAAGCGGATTCTGCATGTTTGGAAGCAGGAAGTTGTAATCCTTTTAAATAGCAAACATCTCTTCATGAATTTGCTTAGCAAATTTGTCTTGCAGATATAGGAACTTGATTACACAGTGAGCTTTTGTTTTAGCCTGTAACTCCGCTTTGTACACACCTGTACGTTTCCCACAAATTGCTGATACACACAGCACCCCCAAGTGCACATGTGCATGGGGGACATTTAAAACAATAGCGTGTCTTTACAATAGTTAGTCAGTTGGTTGCTGTTCCAACTTCACGGCAAAGTGTTGCCCCATAATTCTCCAGTCCTGTGCCTGTGAATATCACACAAAATGCTCCTCACTGTCGCGTGTGAGAATTGGAACAAACAGGAATCTTGACAAACCAACAGACCACACAGGTATACTATGCATAATGCAACTGCCCGAATGCCAACACAAAAGTCTGCCACAAAAAATATAGTTAATCTATGGAAGTGGCAGTCACTAGAAAACCATCAGCCACACATGTCTGCATAAGACAAACTCAATTCAGCAATCGGCGGCCGCCCTTTTTCCGAACATGCAGTTCAGAACACAGACAACCTCAGACAGATGTAAAGGCACTCCACATGAATTCCACAGTGTCATTACAATGATACACAGCACTCCTACCTGGCTTAATGATTTCTTAGTGAAGTGCAAAACATTTTGACCATCTCTCAAAGATGTTATAGTTCTTTAGTACAGTCTGGCCCTTACAAAATGTGAAGATTCATACAGTGTAACTATCTGAACATCTGCAGAACCAAGAGCTGAGAAAGACAAAACAGAAACTGGAGGACACCCTAGAAAACATAGGAGCAACGGCAGCCCCAGCTGTCTCTCCTATCCTTAGACAGTGAGTTAATTGTTATTCTCTAAATGTAATCTTTCCACGTCACATCTGTACCTATGTATCTTTATCTGTTTCCTTGTTCTTCTCTTCTTCCTCCTCATCTTTCTCCTACAGAGGCAATGGTTGACAAGTGACAGCTCATGCCCAAAGCATGTGATAAAATATACAGCTGTGTCTGCGATGAGAGTAAATGGGATGGGTAGGGCTTCATTGCAATGGTTAAGGGACATTGTAAAAGAGGAGAGTCTGGCATATGATATCATGACTTCCAGCATGAGAATGGAGGTGGTGGTTGTAACGCAGCTTTCTCGTAGCTGAGTAGTAGTACAGCACTCTGATAAATACTTATATATTCAAATATACATTGCTTTCTTGGTATTAAAACTACTGCACATTCAATTCTCACAGCCACTTTGATCATATAACCCTAGGTTGTCCTTTTTGTAGTCCATGTCGTGTGGTGTTGGTGATTATGTCTGTCCACAGCCTTCTGTCTCATGTACTGTCAATCTTATAGTCCATGCCATGTGGCATTGGTGATCATCTGTGTCCACAGCCTTCTTCTCATGTATTGCCAGTCTTATAGTCCATGCCGTGTGGCGATGATAATCATGTCTGTCCACAGCCTTCTGTCTCATGTACAGCCAATCATCTTATAGTCCATGCCATGTGGCGATGGTGATTATGTCTGTTCACAGCCTTCTGTCTCATGTACTGCCAATCTTCTTATAGTCCATACTGTGTGGCATTAGTGATCATGTATATCTACAGTCTTATGTCTCGTGTACTGCCAATCTTATAGTCCATACCATGTGGCATTGGTGATTATGTCTTTCCACAGCCTTCTGTCTCGTGTGCTGCTATTCATTTATGAAAACAGTGTTTCTCCATGACATGATGTCAAAAGTCCAGCATCTTTTCTCCGTCTGCCTCTCCTCCCCTACAGACATGATTTGCTTGGCATCTGTAAAGAAAGTTTGCAATTGCTTTCCTCCTTGGCAGAAACCTTGGCAGTAACCATTGCCATAGCCATTGTCTCCATAAATAGATCCTCTACCTACAATCTGGAACTTAGGACCAAATCCAGCAACTATATGTCAGCTCCCCATGTATGTCATCTGTTGCCTTGGAAGGCTGCTTGTGGTGTAACTGATAATGTGCTGTCCTAGCCAATGAAAGTTAGGGATGCAGTTATTTGTCTTGAACATGACCACAGCTCAAAGCCAAAGCTGCTGGTGAGTAGGCAACCAAGTGATTTTTGCATGGTAGCTGGACATTATGTCTCAAGAAGGGCTCTTGTTACAGGTTTCTTGACTGAAAAAGAGAGGAGAGTTTATGTCTGTTGTGTTTGTTGAAGATTTCATAATCTAACAAGAATGAAGAACATTTATATTCAAGTATGTTTGTTGCAGGTTTCAAGAAAGACTAAAGGACCTCTTCAAAAAACGCAAGTACATCCGTAAGTCTCAGATGGAATCTGAAGGAGCCAAACGAGAACTTAAGTGGAAGGTGGCCAGGAAGGAGCAGTCCATCAGGAGAGTGCAGCATCTGACGGCATCGCCAGTAAGTACTGCATTCATATTGTTTATGTGGCGGTGTGGAATTTGTCCTATACAAGTTCATGGCATTGTGGGTTAGGTTCTGCTTCCTTATTCATCCTGAAGAGGGTTGTGGTTGTGTTAATTAACAACAGGACTGAGGGGGTTTATGTATTTTGGCCATCATAATCAAATTCAGTACAGCATTGGAGGCCATCACGGCTGAGAGGTTTTACACACTCATGCTTTAACTTTCTATGGCGACAGCAGCATAGTGGGTTCACTTCACACACTGGTCACTTGGTCTTAAAACTGTCTATGGTGACAGCGGCATAGTGGGTTCAGTTCACACATCGGTCAGTTGGTCTTAAAATTTTGATGGTGACCGCGGCACAGTGGGTTCAGTTCACACACCGGTCAGTTGGTCTTAAAATTTTGATGGTGACTGCGGCGTAGTGGGTTCACTTCACACACCGGTCACTTGGACTTAAAACTGTCTATGGTGACAGCGGCATAGTGGGTTCAGTTCACACACTGGTCAGTTGGTCTTAAAATTTTGATGGTGACCACGGCACAGTGGGTTCAGTTCACACACCGGTCAGTTGGTCTTAAAATTTTGATGGTGACCACGGCACAGTGGGTTCAGTTCACACACCGGTCAGTTCAACTTAAATATTGACTTTGGGACGTAAATTGCAAGTAACTTTGAACTCTGAGTGGGTTAGCCTAATGGCAAGGGATGCTAGTAATAGTGAAAGCTCACCCTCACACACAAACATAAGTCCAGTGTACTCACTAGTAGCAACTACTTTTTGTGTGTGTGCGCTCGCTCGCTTTGAACTTGAGAGTAGTCCATACACACTATTTTATAGTGGTGATGGACTGAATTTTGCGTGTGGGTTAGCTTTCCCTATTAACAGTGTCCCTCGCCATCAGGCGACCCACTCTGACTTCAGGGGTACTTGTAATTTACGTCCCCGAGTCAAGGATGACAGGTCAACATTTTAGTCCTACTGTCCGGTGTAGGGGTTGAGCCGCTTACCTCGGCTCAGCACACCGGATGTTTAAGAACACACGTTCTTACCCATTCGGCCATGCGGACCTGCGTAGCAACTACAATTAGTGTGGACTACGCTCGAGTTCACAATGAGTGAGCATTTAAAAAAAAGCAAGGCATTCAAACATGAAAATCAGCAAGTCACAGGGCTACTAAATATCATCATCACGATGTGCTCTGTCAAATGGTGTAGGCGTTCGTGTCTTCAGAGATTTCATTCCGTGGTGATCTGGATAAATTCTACTGATGATATTCCTCCATGCTATCAACATGTAGATTTAGCCTGCACACAGGATTTCCTATTTTCACCCTTATACAAAAAGGCTTGGTATCCATTCTCACTTCCCAAGAGAGATCAGGGGGACATGTGATATCATTAGACACCAACAGTTGTTGGAAAATTTCCCAGCCCAGTGCTTGGATTTAACCCAGTACCTGCTGAACCTGAGGTGAGCTCCGTAACCTGTCAATGATAGCACTCTCATTTCACAGATTCCCAATAAGAACAAGCAAACACTCCACAAATATCTTTAGTTTGAAATTGTGTGTGTGGGCACTCTCTCGCTTTGAACTCAAGCATAGTCCACACACGCTGCTTGTAGCACTGGACTGACGTTTACTTGTGGATTAGCTTTCCTTGTTACCAGTGTCCCTCGCCATCAGGTGAATTCACTCAGATTTCAGACGTACCTTAAATTTACGCCCCCAAGTCAGGGGCGAGAAGTCAACATTTTAGTCAGGTGAACGGTGCATGGGTTACGCAGGTAAGTGGAATTGCGAACTGTGTCCATATCACCCTTGCCGCGGGGCCATATGTATGTATTAAACCCTCGACTACAGTATCCATAAATGAACTAAGAGATATAAAAGGCCCAAGACTAATAATTGTGAATTCCCTGGAGACAGATGCATTGATCTAGATAATATTCTGTACTTTTCAAGTTTAAAACAGCCAGCTCAAGGCGATTACCACTTTATGAACACACCAGAACAAATTATTCTGCAACTCAGAACAAGACACACATGTATACACAATATGAGATTGGCGAATCAGCCTTGTACACATGTGGTTTGTGCCACAGACCTCAGACCACATACTCTCAAGACTGCCCAAAATGTCGACATATCTAGGCAAATTTCTGACCTAGAGAAACAACAGTAGAGGATAAACTATTGACCACTGCATGAAGTAAAAGAAAAGACAGTGAACTCTATACAAGACACAACGTTGCAGATATAGAAAAATTTCAAGTGGACGAAAGAAGAAAAGCAAGGTATTTCATTGTCAACAGACTCCAGTCCAAACCTAGAGAATAGGAAAACAATAAATAAAATTCATATCTGAAACCGAAATAGGCATCTGAGAAAGAACACAAAAACTAGAAGGTAATTAGTTGAATATACTTCACATGGTGTAGCAGTCAACCCCAGCATTTTGTGGCTGTTCGTGATTCCTGCACAAATTTACATTCAATAGTTTGCCATTGCTTTCTGAACAACCGGCACCCATACCATTTAATAAAAACCCAACACAATGCGGTCTGCTGCCAAATCACTCACAGCTGTGTTTGGAATGCAGTATGCAGAATTGTGAACTGCACCTGTAACCCCTTCGCCGCGGAGCCGGCAACTAGAAGAATCATTTTAAATGCTGTTTTCTAAAGATTTCTATTTATTTTGCATGTCCACAGAATGTCATCGGCAAACACAAACGAATCATTGAGCGCATGAAAAGACGAATCTTAAAGGAAGAGCAATCTTTAAAAGATTCGTCTCGTAGCATTCAGGAACATGACAATGCAATTTTGAATACGTACATGGAAATTAGCTCAACATTAACTAACTGCAAGGAGTCACTAGAGGTAAGATTGTAAATGTATACTGTGCAATGGTCAATGTAATTCCGTATCAGATACTGTATAGAAAAGAAACATCTAATGATAGTGGAAATGTGGTTTCTGAGGTAAACGCAAAGAATATCCTAAACGGACAGAAAAAGGAATGAGGCAGTCTATCAAGAAATAAATGAAAACCATACACTAAGTTTAGAAAAATAAGGCATAGTCAAGATTAATTGGGGACATTGTGAGGAGAAAAAAGCTAGGCAATTTGGTGACAACTGACAGACGTAATGGGAGGAAAAGCAAATGGAAGAATGAGATACATACCTGGATGGTGTGGCTGCATGGCATAATCAGGACAAGAACACAGACGTGATCAGAAACTCTGGTCATTGCGTGAGATGGCGGAATACAAAATCATTATCATCATCATGTGCCATGCCGATAAGCGTGGGAGGTCATGTTTTACCATCTCACTCGATCACCAGAGTCATGGATCAGCTCTGTGTTCTTGCCTCAACCATACCATGTGGCCAAGCCATCCAGGTATTTACTTCTCTGCCTTCCCCTTGTTCTCTTATCCTCAATCTTGCCAGTTGTCACCAAGTTCTCCAATTTATTTCTTCTCATAACATGACCAGAAAATTGTAACTGCGTCTAATTTCTGTAATCAGTTTATGGTTTTCATTTGTTTCATGTCATTGGTCATTGTTTTTTCTGTCTGTCCGTGGTATTCTTTGCATTTTCCTCAGAAACCACATTTCCACAGCCATCAGATGTTTTTTTTAGCCTGTTAGCTCATTGTCCACGCTTCACATCCATATAAAAGCACAGGTTCTATGTAGCACCTCAACACTCTTTCTCTCGTTGCAAATGACATCTTTTTATTTTATTAATACAGAATATTTATATCATATAATTTCTTTACATGAACGGGATAGTCGGGGGAAACCACCTCAGTAAATCCCTAACAATATGTTTACAGATAGTCACAAAATATGAGCGGTCCCCAACATGGAGGATAGGCATTTGAACGGTTAAGGCCTCTGGAGTGTTTATGCTTGTGGCTACCATTTGCATTCACATTTTCCTCATGATGGGCTGGAAGTGCATGGTTCCATCGCCCTGCTTCTGAGTTGAGTGCATGGCGCAACACTGAGCTGTGAATTTCTCCTGGAATGCTTTTACATCTGTCCGCGGTTGTTTGTAGCGTGAACTGTATGTTCGAAATAAAGGAAGCCGGCTTGTCACAGAACTTACTGGATTGCCTTATGCAGTAATGTGTGGCTGCTGGTTTTCTAGTGACTGCCGCTTCCATCGACGATGAACTGTATTTTTCATGGAGGACTTTTCTGTTGGCATTCTGGTGTCGGCATTATGCACAGTGTACCTGTGCGGCTGTTGGTTTGTCGAGACTCCTGTTTGTTCCACTTTTCACATGGGGCAATGAGGAGTGTTTTGTGTGATATTCACTGGCACAGGAACGGAGCATAAGCGACTAATGACTAACACTAATGACTAACAACTAACACTAATGACTAACAACTAACACTAATGACTAACAACTAACACTAATGACTAACAACTAACACTAATGACTAACAACTAACACTAATGACTAACAACTAACACTAATGACTAAAGACTAACACTAATGACTAACAACTAACACTTATGACTAACAACTAACACTTATGACTAACAACTAACACTAATGACTAACAACTAACACTAATGACTAACAACTAACACTAATGACTAAAGACTAACACTAATGACTAACAACTAACACTTATAACTAACAACTAACACTAATGACTAACAACTAACACTAATGACTAACAACTAACACTAATGACTAACAACTAACACTAATGACTAAAGACTAACACTAATGACTAACGACTAACATGAAGGACTAATGACTAACACGGAGGACTAACACGGAGGACTAACACTAATGACTAAATATTGAGCACAACCCACTACTGGCAACGCTGATCGTATTCTGGTATGAACCTAAGGCCTATCCACGTCAATATGGAAGCACTATACTCGAGTTTCGCCCTCGTTTGAGCTCGTCAGTAGTGCATATCCCTGACTGGATCCGGAAACAAGCCCCGGATCACTGGCGTGTGAAGCGGGTGTGTAACCATGCAGCACACGTTGGACACACAGCCAAATTATCATAACAGAATATTACAACGTCACCCATCATAGGCTATATGACTAACACAAATGACTAACGACTAACACTAAAGACTAATGACTACCAACGACTAACGACACAAAACAAGATTTATAGTAGTAAAGACATGTTTAACTGAATCAGTACTGGAGGATAACATTTCTCCAAATGTAACTTCCCATGTGTACAGAAGGATGATAAAATGCCTTATTGGGGTCATCATGATGTTTGCTCCATAGCATCTTCTGCAATTTCAATACTCAGTGAACGGAAATGTACATTATAATAGTTGTTCATTTGATTATGTGCCATGTTTGGTCCAAACTTACTGTTTGTTTGGCACTGAATCAGTTGAAACTTCAGACATAATAACCTGACCAACAGGATTCAGCTCTAGCGTTGTTTTATCCCCAGTTACTGGAGCTGAATGTCCGAATACACACCATTGAGGCCAACCTGTACGACAGTCACATGTACCTGGCATTTGTCAAGAAGATGGCCAGAGCTCAAGAGAGGCAGGCGTCAGTTAATGAGAAGTATGTTTACTAGACATTTTTCAATGTATACTTCCATTTTAGAATAACATGAGTTAATGAGAAGTATGTTTACTAGACATCTTTCAATATATACTTCATTTTAGTATAGTCTTTTTTGTGTGTGTTGAGAAGCGGCTGGCCGAGTGGCTAAGATTGCTGGGTTCTCCTTTGGGAGACCCAGGTTTGAATCCTAGATAAGATGTGGACTTTTTCTGCATATATACATACAGCACCATATATACATATATACATATACCTAAGGCAGGGAAAAGAGTCCTTTACTTACTACTACTATGACTACTTCAACTACTATCACCACCAATGCCACTACTACTACTACTACAGCTACTACTACTAGTACCACCACCACTACCACTTCTACTGCTACTACTATTGACTGCCACCTTGCCGTCTTGACAGACAATAGTTTGTGAATTAGAGTTATACCACTCCACAACACCTGGGCTGAATTTAGAGAACATATGTTGCCTATGCAGCATGATCCCTCTCTCGGCCTGTCTAGTTTACTCCAGAGGGAAGGTAACACCAATATGTATGGAACAAGATAATCTGCAGAAGCTGCCGGATCAGCAAAGCAATGCTCTAACTGTCCTCCTGTCGTAGCGCCTGTCCTAGACCAGTTGCAGACCAAAGCTTAGGCCTGGACTTCCCTGCCATGACATTTAGTCATTAGGTTGCATTTCCTCACATTAGGTTAAGGCTTGTACCCTCCCAATTGCACTCCTCCGCCCGAAACCATTGACACAATATGGGGCGTCATCTGGCTAACAGAGGTTGTTTGATCTTTCCCCTAGGTTAATTTCTTGTCAGCTACAGCTGGCTAATAGACGTTGATTGATGTTTCCCCTACGTTAATTTCTCGTCAGCTACAACTGGCTAATAGATTGATCTTTCCCCTACGTTAATTTCTTGTCAGCTATAGCTGGCTAATAGACGTTGATTGATGTTTCCCCTACGTTAATTTCTCGTCAGCTACAACTGGCTAATAGATTGATCTTTCCCCTACGTTAATTTCTTGTCTGATACATCTGGCTAATAGATTGATCTTTCCCCTAGGTTAATTTCTTGTCTGATACAGCTGGCTAATAGATTGATCTTTCCCCTACGTTAATTTCTCGTCAGCTACAACTGGCTAATAGATTGATCTTTCCCCTACGTTAATTTCTTGTCAGCTATAGCTGGCTAATAGACGTTGATTGATGTTTCCCCTACGTTAATTTCTCGTCAGCTACAACTGGCTAATAGATTGATCTTTCCCCTACGTTAATTTCTTGTCTGATACATCTGGCTAATAAATTGATCTTTCCCCTAGGTTAATTTCTTGTCTGATACAGCTGGCTAATAGATTGATCTTTCCCCTAGGTTAATTTCTTGTCTGATACAGCTGGCTAATAGATTGATCTTTCCCCTAGGTTAATTTCTTGTCTGATACATCTGGCTAATAGATTGATCTTTCCCCTAGGTTAATTTCTTGTCTGATACAGCTGGCTAATAGATTGATCTTTCCCCTAGGTTAATTTCTTGTCTGATACAGCTGGCTAATAGATTGATCTTTCCCCTAGGTTAATTTCTTGTCTGATACATCTGACTAATAGATTGATCTTTCCCCTAGGTTAATTTCTTGTCTGATACAGCTGGCTAATAGATTGATCTTTCCCCTAGGTTAATTTCTTGTCTGATACAGCTGGCTAATAGATTGATCTTTCCCCTAGGTTAATTTCTTGTCTGATACATCTGACTAATAGATTGATCTTTCCCCTAGGTTAATTTCTTGTTTGATACAGCTGGTGAAGAAGCAGCATGACATACTTCACAGCCAGGACCTCTTAAACAACGAGCTCAAGTCTAAGTACGAGCAATGCTGCTACCTTGTGGAAGAAAGAGGTGTGTCCTGGACTAGTCCTGTGGTGGAGCAAGAGAGGTCGGCTTCCAAACACACATATGAGGATAATGAGGATTTCTGCATCAGCGACATCATTGACATTCAGATTCCAAAGCTGCACATGCAAGGTAGGAATGCTCCGCTGCTGTTTGAACATGTAGAATTTGTTCTCAGAATCCGTGTGTGATTGAATTAGGTACTTTAGGAACATTTTCTAAATTGCTTTTTTAATTATATAACTGCATAGTTGGATACCTCTTGAAAATACAAATCCAACGATACCTTATTCAAGTCTGTACGTCAAATGTAAGCTGAGATATTAATTTTTGTATGTCAGTTTATATTTAACATTGGCATATTAGTAACCCACTCTGGAAAGTGTGACCACAAAACACATAAGCTAAGGGCAGATAACAGTTTATTTGCGCTAAGGGGGATAACTCAGGTTTTTATTTTGAACGCAAAATTCAAATGAAAATATCAAACTCCCTCTTCCTCCAGCCTCTTCTTCCACTCCTAAATACTAGAATGGGTGGTGAATGCAAACGTGCATCATTATAATCTCGTCGCTCTGAATAATCCATAAGAATATTAAATGATCATCACTGTATTATGACAAGGAAAACCGCTATATTCCTGCCATTGAAATTTAACATGACGCATCTTAGCATACGATCTAAATAATTTATGTTTGGGATGACCCCGCCTACTAAAATATTTGAAAATTTCACAGTACGCGTAAGAATGGATGCTCAATTTAATTATTTATACAAAATCAAGCGGCAACGTCTATATAACGAGTACTATATATATCCTTAATACCGGGGAACAATAACAAGAAAACGTAAATCGCCGTTTGAAACATCGCCGGAAACTTTCGGTAACTGAAAATGTAGTACCTAGATTGAATGGCATGGGGGGGGGGGGGGGGGGGGGGGGGGGGAAAATTAAGATTATTTCAAGATCGCGTTAATATGTTAATACAAGAACCCATTACTTGATATTATTTTTCACTTCGTACTGTACAGTTCTGTATGCCTCACCCTTCTAAAATTCAATTTATAAAGTAAGTAGACCCACAAATCATGTTTTATGTGGATATCTAGACTTGTTTTAGTATGTGCTATTAAATTTAGCTTCCATTATTACGTATACTGTGTAGGGGCGGGGGCGGGATTTGTAGGTAGGAAATATGAAAGGGGGAAATGACGTTCTGAAAATATGGTGGGGGGGGGGGGGGGGGGGCAAGCCAAATTTTTAGGTAGGAAATACAAAAAGGGGGGAATGACGTTCTGAAAATGGGGGGGGGGGGGGGGCGCACAGGCCAAATTTTTAGGTAGGAAATACGAAAAGGGGGAATGACGTTCTGAAAATATGGTGAAGGGGGCACGGGCCAAAAAAGGTTGAGAACCACTGTGGTAAACATTCTGCAGAAATGATAACTTGTCCTGTCTTAACTACATGTGTAATACATAAGGTTATTTTTTTTCAAGGGAAGTCAATGATTTCAAAGGGAAAAAATACAAATTTTTTGTTTGTTGGTATCACTCATGCAACACACTTCTAGCATTGCTGTCCTCAGCCTCTAGAACCATCTATCCTTCTAAATGTCACTCTATTATCTAGTCAATCTCTTGTGATAATTTGACCACACAATGACTACAGTCTTGTGTTTACTACGTTCGTATATGTAGGTATGCAGGTATATATGCATACATATATGTATGTAAGTATGTATGTTTGTGTTTATGCATGTGTGTGTGCCTGCCTGTCTCATAACAAGGTAATATGCATTGTTTATATTCACAACATTCATTTGACAAGGTTTATTTTTCTGTGTGAATGTAACATGCACAGTAGATAAGATGAGTCATTGGAAGGGTCGAATGTAAGAAAGGCCTGCGTGCCCAATTTGTGATTCTTTAAAAATATAGTGTTTACATTATTTGTCTGATTGCAGTTTTTCAAGGGGAGACAACTCCATCCAAAGGGAAAGAGAACTGTATGCAGCAACCGCCACAAAGAGTGCTCAAACCGATGTCGGCAGTCAAGCCAGCAGCCAGGGTTATGTCGGGCCAGGTAATTATTTTCACCTACTTAACACGAGGTGACGAATTGCAATTATTGTAGCTGATCTATCTGTGCCGGTCTCTGTGGCAAAGGTCTTACAGAGCGATTCCTAAGTCCGCTTACCCACGTTCAAAACAGCTGTGACCAATTTGGCAGCAGACCGTGTTGCGCTGGGTTTTAAACGAATTGGTATGGGAGCCGGTCATTCAGAAAGCAATGGCAAACTACTGAACGTAAACTTGCCAAGACATCAACAACAGCAGTAACATGCTGGTGTTGACAACGATGTCCTGTAAAAGGATATGCAAAAAAAAGGTCTAGTTTGTACATTTTATTTTTGGGGGTGCCATCTAGCTCTGGTGTGAGGATATATCATACTCTATCGTGGCTAAGGCATTGGCCGTTTGGCTCTGAACACTCACTTAGCCTCCCAGTAACTGCTAGCTTGCGGTAGCAGTCACACGCCAGGCAAGTCATGACATGACCAGCACAATTGTGTATAAGTAGCTTGCTTGACTTAAAACTCTGTGATCATTATGCGGAGTGGACAGAACATGGCAAGACACAGAAACCACTGGCTGGTCAATGAGCAATGAGATGACAAGCAGCAACATTTTGTGGAGAGGACAGAGCATGGCAAAACAGAGATCTCTTTGGATAGCCTTTGAACCCTGGTTTGTATTCCAGTCATCTTGATCATTTTTTGCCACTGGCTCAAATGGAATCAGGATTAGGGTGTGAGGCTGGCGTGTCATATCTTGCCACTGGATCAAATGTCTGCCTGCCTGCCTGCCTGTCTGTCTGTCTGTCTGTCTGTCTGTCTGTCTGTTTGTCTGTCTGTCTGTCTGTCTGTCTGTCTGTCTGTCTGTCTGTCTGATGGTCAATGTTCTTTGTGATCTGTGAAGGTTACGAGCACAATGTCTACTTCAAGACAGATTAGCATTAAAGTTACAGGGGAGCCAACCTACTTTTGACCATTACATCCATTCCATAATTATATCATCTGCTAGTATGTTGAGCCAAAAATATGTCAGTTAAAACTACGTTTGTAGTGCAGCATAGCAGTGTAGAAGCTAAACATGAAAAGGAGTCAGCATGGCTGAATGGGTAGGAGTGCTTGTTCTTAAACATCTGGTGCATCGGTCAGTTGGACTAAAATGATGACTTCTCGTCCTTGACTTGGGGACGTAAATTACAAACCTCAGAAGTCGGAGTGGGTTTGCCAAATGCGAGGGACACGGGTAATAAGGAAAGCTAATCCACACGCAAAATTCAAGTGCACTAGAAGCAGAAGCATGTGTGTGGACTATGCTTGAGTTCAAAACCAGCGAATACAAACAAAAAAAAACATGGAAAAACCTGTGGCACAACACCAGCAAAGAAGTTGAAGTAACATGTGTGAGAACATACGTCCTTCCTGTGGCAATCTATCCATGTCAGTTATGGACCATTTTACAATCACTAAAGAGGAAAACTGGGGCTTTTGATCTTAAATGTTGCCAAATAATTCTTGAATATTTGGAATATTGTGGACCAAGAAAAAGAAAATGCTGAAATTCTGCAAATCGGATCATCAAAGATGCTGGTTGTAAACAATATCATGTCTCAGAAACTAACATACTTTGTCCATATCTCCTCCTCCTGCATTTGTCCGAAATGTTGGTTTAGACGTAATTATTTTGTGCCTGTTTACAGCTTTGCACTTTTCGGCCGACACATCTGACTTCTTCAGGCATTTGTTGACCAGGTTAACTTCCCTGCTTTGTCCAATTAAATGTCACACTGGCTTGGAAAGAGCGGAGATGAAATGTTCTAATACATGACTACCGGGCTGGCAGGCAGGCAGTCATGCTAGTTACTGTGCTACTGCAGCTCTTGTGTGTGTAAGCATGCACACATGTACGCGTGTGTGTGTGTGTGGTGTGGATATATATATATATATATAGTGAGAGAGAGAGAATATGTGCATGTGAGTGAGTATGATGGGTCTTGGAAGAAGAGAGAGAAATTGACCAGCACAAAGAACGGCACAGGACATTGCAAGCACCTTAAATATGAAGGTGCATGAGGTAGGAGAACTGGCCAGGGATCCAGAAACTTTTTTGTTGAGTTGTGATGAGAATGACATTCTGTAAAGGACTTGCTACATGACACTGAGAGGAGCTTTGGTAGGACTGATAGGCAGAAATGCCCCCTTTTTATCTGTACTGTGTGTTATACTTCTAATTGATGAAAGGTGTAACTTGTCATTCTGTTTTCTTGTGTTCAATGCAGTATTTCAACATCAGTGACAGGAGTATGAAGAAAACCTTGTCTCCCAGCTGCTACACCGCCGAATCTGGTGACGTCTCAAATAGCCAGTATGGTGGAGGAGAGTCTGTCTCTGATCGAGAGAGCACCGTCACCTGCGTGGAAGCTGCCGGAGTAAATGCTGTTGAAATATTGAATGTATCCCTCGACATGTGCCCAAAAAGACGAGGAATGAACGCAGGGAAGATGAGTAACAGCCCACAGTTTCCTGTATCACCTTCAGGGATTAGCTTCGGCACTGATGAACTATTAAAGGCTCGGAGCACGGAGCAAGATGCAACAAGCAATAAACAGATTTCTGACTCCAAAGAGGAAACTGCAAATCTGTGTCCGAGTTCAAGTGTGAACAGTCTTGAGTGGGGAGTACCAGCAAGTTTGAGAGTGCCTTTTTGGAAGAACCACTCTCATTCTTTAGCCAACAGTATAGCCAAACGTGAAGCTGAACTTTTGCCCGAGGATGAGGAAAACTCTGGCAATGGTAACGTAAATGACACATTTCTCATACAGAAACCCAGTGCTGTATTGTCCAACAATCAGTGTATAGAATCTTCTAGACGGTGTCTTTTCAGTAATCCAGTTGCACAAACTCAAAATGTGAATTTTCCACGAAGCTCAACTTCTTTGCAGACGACCAGACGGCTGTCTTTGGAAAGAATTGCCAACCCTCAAAAACCTGACTTAGTCACCGACGGAAAATGTGAAGGGTCGGCTGCTAACAGTCCAGTTTCACGATTCCCATCAAAACTTTCAGGTTTTAACCACGCCACAGCCACCTGGGCACCTGCTGTGAAAGTAGGTTACCGGGATGACAGAGCGGCTAATATAAAACGCCCGTCTGTGGAGTCACTCATCAGACAACATCAGAACAAAGCAAAACAAGTAACTCACACTCAGAATAAAATGACGACGAAGTTTCCATCACCTGCGATGGGCGGTAAGCCTGCCACAAATTCTAACTGTGGACATTTGAATTCACCGAACAGTACTGGTTGCGATGAGAAGCAGAAGTCAGATTCTGCATTTTGTGCCAACAGTAATAATGTGAACACACTTGCTGTCAGTGCCACAAGTAAGTATTCTTTCTTCTTTAGACTGTTTTTGCATACCTTTAGCTATACTGGGTATATGGTGTACCTTGAGCCATATTGAGTATATAGTGTATCTTTAGCCATATTGGGTATACGGTGTCATTGGCATCTTGCCGTCTTGACAGACGATAGTTTGTGCTTCAAAAAGGCATAACTTTTACCCATGGCAGTAGCGAATGTGACTGATAAGGCCAATTTGCACTGTAAATGTTCGTTTACAGTGGGTGCATGTGAACATGTGGTCATTTCCACCTTCATGCACCATCTTACGTCTCACACGCTCGGTGTGTGACTTATCTGCAATCATTTTCTCCTTTGTCTTTATTCCATTTCTGATGTTTGTCCTCCATGCAACACGTTCAGCGGCGACTTGCTCCCAATGTGCATTATCAATGCCTGTATCAATCATGTCCCGCTTACACACATCTTTGTATCGTAGTAGAGGACGACCCTGGGATCTCTTACCCATCTGTAATTCACCAAAAAAGATGTCCTTAGTATATGGTGTACCTTGAGCCATATTGGGTATATGGTGTACCTTGAGCTATGTTGAGTATATGGTGAACCTTGAGCTATATTGAGTATATGGTGTACCTTGAGCTATATTGGGTATAAGGTGAACCTTGAGCCATATTGGGTAGGTATATGGTGTACCTTGAGGCATATTGAGTATATGGTGAACCTTGAGCCGTATTGGGTATATGGTGAACCTTGAGCCATATTGGGTATATGGTGAACCTTGAGCTATACTGGGTGAGTATATGGTGTACCTTGAGCCATATTGAGTATGTGGTGTACCTTGAAGCATATTGAGTATACGGTGAACCTTGAGCCATGTTGAATATGTGGTGTATCTTGAGCCATATTGGGTATATGGTGTACCTTGAGCCATATTGAGTATATGGTATACCTCGAGCTATATTGAGTATATAGTGAACCTTGAGATATATTGGGTGTATGGTGTACCTTGAGCCATATTAGGTGGTTACATGGTGTACCTTGAGCCATATTTGGTGTTTGGTGAACCTTGAGCCATATTGAATACATGGTGAACCTTGAGCCATATTGAGTATATGGTGTACCTTGAGCAATATTGAGTATATGGTATACCTTGAGCCATATTGGGTGTTTGGTGAACCTTGAGCCATATTGAGTACATGGTGAACCTTGATCCATGTTGAATATATGGTATACATTGAGCCATATTGAGTATATGGTATACCTTGAGTCATATTGAGTATATGGTATACCTTGAGCTATATTGGATGGGTATGTGATGAACATGGCCAAATGGGTAAGAAAACTCACTCTTCAACTTTTGGTATGTGGATGCAGAGGAAGCGGGTTTAATCCCTACAACTGTCAGTTAGACTAAAATTTTTACTTCTCGTCCTTGACTTGGGACATAAATTACACGTACCTCAGAAGTCAGAGCGGGTTCATCTGATTTCGACAGACATATAGGGAAAGCTAATCCAAGTGAAAAAATCAGTCCAGTGCACTAGAAATAGTAGCACATGTATGGACTATGCTTGAGTTCAAATTAAGTGAACAGGACCCCAAAAAAGGTTGATCTGAACATTATTGCATCAGACAATAGTTAAAATTTAGCCGTGTAGAAAATTCACCAGCCGTCTTTAAAACAGTGAAGATGGCATTCTATATAATTTTACTGTTTAACGCTTTCTATCCAGGTATATGTAGGAAGTTTGTGCTGGTCATTGATTGTCAGGGATACTTCACATGGGTTGCCTTTGTGTCATATTTGGTATATGGAGCCAATTCTATATACTTACAGATAGCCGGCACTCTGTTGGTCGTGTGGTGAATTACATGCTGACCTCATTTATTTCCATGGACAATTTCTGGCATCCATTTTAGGCTAGGTGGACATAGTGGTCATTTGTGACAAGATGGACATAGTGGTCATTTGTGAACATAAATTACTGCTTTGAGGGGATTTGAATGCATGACTATCAGGCAGGCAGGCTAGTTACTGTGCTACCGCAACTCGTGTATATGTGTGTGTGTGTGTGTATGTATGTATGTATATATATATATATATTCAGTAAAACTTCCATTAACTGTCACCCTCTGGACCAGGGCTGTGACAGACAACCGAATAGACGGATAACAGAAATGTCTTAATACACATGTACAGTAACATGATTTTACTGCGGGTTTGGAACGAAAATGAAAATAAAATCCTTGAAAAGTGAATAATACATACATATTATATTTAATTTTACAAAATGATCAATAAAAACTTCAATATAAGAGTAGTAATATACAGAAATGTATTATAATAGAATAATCCTACGTTACTTTAATATAATCAGCCATCTCCTTCTGTGTCTTTGAGGCTCAAGATTTCAGCGCAGCGATGTTCCATATCTTACGAAGAAGTAGGATCTGTGTTGTATTTCCCTCCTCCTGCATTTCAATGCAGTCTATGCACATTGATAACATTGTTTCTGCTTCTGAGTGGTTAGTTGTAGGTTTGTGGTTAAGAACTGATCCTTCATCTTTAATTTCTTCTTCTTCAATGGTAGTCACCCTAGAAAAAATGTCATCATTGTTCAAAATTTCAAAGCCTTCATCCATTTTGTCACATTCCAACCAATCTGTTACTTTCACTGGCATAATGTTTTCAATGTTTAGTCCAACACTGTTGCACAGTTGCACAATTTCATCAACACTAACAGTCTCAGTTTCTTCAGTTATGTCAATAGGTTCAAGAAAGAGTTTACTCCACCCACTCTTCTGTTTGTTGTTGATACTCACTTTTTTCTTTTAGACACGACGAATAACAGAAACTGCCAGTTAAACAAGAAATGGTTAATCAAAGTTTTATGTGTATGTATGTATATAGCGAAGTAATAATGAGAGAGATCAAAGAAAAGCCAGGAATAATATTCGGAGGTTATAATATAAATAATATATGCAATGCAGATGGCACAGTATTGGTGGCGGATAATGCAAAGATCTACAACTGTTAGACATTATAGTAACAGAAAGTGCAAAGAAAGGACTCTCCTTGAATATCAAGAAAACAATAACGATGGTGATATCAAAGAAACAGGTATCACCCAAATGTTAAATAGAGATAGAAGGGAAAATTCTTCACCAAGTGGATAGATTCAAATAGCTAGGGACATTTATAACATCAGATGGAAGATACACAACAGAGATTAAGAGCAGAATAGGGCTAGCAAAGGCTGCATTTAAGAAAATGAAGAATATCTTATGCAATAATTCAATATCATTTAATGTAAGAAAGAGAGTGCTAAGGTGCTATATAGAACCAGTTTTGCTGTATGGCTGTGAATCTTGGAATGTAAATGAACAAAATAGGAAGAGATTGGAAGCAACAGAGATGTGGTTCCTGAGACGAATGTTGTAAATTCCTATGACTGCCAAAGTAACTAACGACGAATGCCTGAAAGAGGCTAATGAAACTAGAACATTATATACAACAATAAAAAAGAGGCAAACAACTTTTTTTGGTCATGTGGTGAGAAGAGGGGCATTGGAGAACATTGTGACAACTGGAAAGATCGAGGGGAAGAGAGGCAGAGGCAGAACAAAAGAAATGGTGCTGGATCGATTGCGACGGTGGCATGGAGGAATATCAACAGTAGAGTTGATCCAGAAAACCAAAGACCGAGATCTGTGGGGAGTCATGAACACCTACGCCAGTCGGCATGGCACTTGATGATGTGAGTGAGTATGGTGGTCGACGCATTCATAATAAACCATAATAAAAGAAGTAGATATAGCCATGTTTGAGAACCTGAAAACAGGGAGGTAACTCTCAGAAAACATTGCTGTTATTTACATGTTTCATTGTGACTCCACACGCCAGCATCCTGCTAAATACATATTCAGTTTTTCTGACGATGTTATTAATGCCCTTTGAGAGATGCTGAGAGCGTAGGACTTTAGACGCCTGGGAATCCACATTGTTGTCTAGAATGAGAGACGTGAGAGTATGAATTGGCATGGCCACAAGAGGTACATCGGGAGAAAGAGGGGCCTCATCAATCAACTCAGAACTGGCACTATTAGCTGCCAAATGCATATGTTGGGGATAGGATCTGAGCACCTATGGACATATCAAGAGTGCAAGGATGATATCCTAACTGATAACTAACCAACTAATTAATTAAATCTTCTCCTTTTGTAAGATCAGTTTTCTATTTGTTTTCCAGGTCCTAAGAGCTATGCAGATGCCGTCAAGTCCCCTGTGGTCACTCGAATGAACACATTTGCTGATGCTAGATCCCGTCCAATGGCTGTGATTAAACACTGGTGATTAACATTGATTGAAACCATCATCACTTTTCATTGAATGTATCATTTTACTCTTTAAGCTAAATAAGGTCACAGCAGCTATCCAGTGGATTAAATGCAATCACAAACAAATCACTACTTTTACTGTCATCATGTGCTTCTGAGCTCTGATTGGGTTCATCCGATGGCGGGGGTCACTAGTAATAAGGAAAGCTAACCCTGACACAAAAAATAAATCCAGTGAAATCAATACTAGTAGTAGTAGTAGCAGCAGCAGCATGTGTGTGCGGACTATGCTCTAGTTCAAAGTGGCAGAAGGTTAAAAAAAAAAATTAAACGCCAATGAAAATCAGCAAGTCATTAGGCCACTAAATTTCATCATCATCATGTGCTGTGTCAAATGGAGCCGGCTTTTATGTCTCTCTATAGATTTCAATCCTTGGTATTCTGGATCGTTTCTGCTGCTGATCTTCTTCTGTTCCACCATCTTAGACCATAAAGCATCATTTCTCTCAGCCTGCCTTTTTTGTCTGTGATGATCATCATCATGATGTGCCGTGCAAAGTGTCATTAACATTCATGTCTCTATAGATTTCCGTCCTCTGTATTCTGGATCGTTTCTGCTGATGATATTCTGTCAAACCATCATTTTAGATCTTGTAGAACATGGTCGAGCGGACAAGAGTTTGGTGATCCCAAGGTAGCAGGTTCACCCCCTGCACAGGTCAGTTTAGTGGACTAAAATACTGACTGCTCACTCTTGACTTGCGGACGTAAATCACAAGTACCTGAGAAGTCAGAGTGGGTTTGCCTGATTGTGAAGGACACTGGTAATAGGGAAAGCTAATCCACACGCAAAAATTAGTCCAGTGCTCTAGAAGTAGCCCCATGTGTATGGACTACGCTAGAGTTCAGTGAGCGGGGTGAAAATCTTAGACCATCAAGTATAATTTCTGTCTGCCTCCTCTACCGCTAATTTTTCCAGTTGTCACATTCTCCGATGGCCCTCTTCTTATTGTATTTCCAAAGAACACTGTCTCTTTCTTATAGTTGTATATAATGTTCTTCTTCCATTATATTTTCTACTTTATGGCCCATGAAAACATCTGGGAATACAATGCAGTAAAAGCAAGCAATTCCATTAGAAACCAAACAATAATAGTGTGTGTATATATGAACTCACATCACACTTTACTCACAATAGCACATGAGAAAACAGTAGATGGCTTGAATATATAAAAACTTCAAATATGTGTTGCTGTATTATGTCTGCTAAATAATTTATATAAATATATGGTTGTGTGTGCACATGCATGCAGGTGTGTGTATGTGTGTGCAAGTATATGTGTGTGCTTGTATCTAAATGTGTGTAAATGTGTACATGCATATGTGTGTGTGTGTAACATGTAATGTATGCATACATGTATGTGTTATGTAGCATATTTAATGTGTGTCTATGCGTGTGTATATCAGGTCTTAGTCAGATATGACTGAGCTATCATATGACATAGACTGTACTGCATGCTCTCTGTTAGTGGCGATTGTTGGGCAGTGCCCACCAAACCCGACACCTCACATTGTGTCAACAGCTTGGGGGGGGGGGGGGGGGAAGGAGTGCAAATGGGAGAGTACAAGCCTTACTCTAGTGTGCGGAAATGCTACCTAAAGACTAAATGTCATTGCAGGGTAGACCAGGCTCCAAGCCTTAATCGGTAACTGGTCTAGGATGGAAGTTCCGACAGGGGGACAGTTAGAGCATTGCTTTGCTGATCCAGCAGCTTCTGCATCTTGTCTTGTTCCAGATGTATTGGTGTTACCTTTCCTTTTGAGTAAACTAGGCAGGTCGAGAGAGGGATCATGCTGCATGGGCATCACATGTTCTCTAAATTCAGCCCAGGTTTTGTGTTATAGTGAGGTTAAAAAAGTGAGTTGCATATCCTTTACAGGACAATGCAATCAACCCCAGTATTGTTTTGACTGTTTGTGATATCTTGTCAAGTTTACATTCAGTAGTTCGCCATTGTTTTCTGAATGACAGGCACTCATACCATTGTATGAAAACCAACGCAAGGCGATCTGCTGCCAAATTGGCCACAGCTGTGTTTCGAATGCAGTATGCGAGATTACAAATTGTGTCCTTAACCACTTCGTCACAGAGCCGGCTATTTTTATTTTATTTATTTGCATATCCTTCATAGGACATAGCAGTCAACCCCAGCATTTTGGCTGTTCGTGATTCCTGGGCAAGTTTTATGTTCAGTAATTTGTCATTGCTTTCGGAACGACCGGCACCTATACCTTTTTCGAAAAAACCAGCACCATTGTGTTTCGAACCCGGGTATATGGGATTACAAATCGCGCCTGTAACTCCTTTGCCACGGAGACCGCCACGGCTATGGAGAGGTATAACTCCATTTTACAAACTATCTATCAAGACGGCAAAGTGCCATTTATGCATGCACGCCATTTTAAAAAGTTCAGTAGTATGAAATGTAGTATGTGAAATGTTAGACCATTACATTATGTAGGCCTTAGGGCACAGAGGAATAGGTGCAGGTCTTTCCTTCCCATAGCAAATGATGAGATAGTTGCGTGTCCTTTACAGGATGTAGCAGTCTATTCCAGCATCTTTTGGCTGTTTGTGATTCCTAGGCAAGCTTACGTTCAGTAGTTTGCCATTGCTTTCTGAATGACCGGCATTCACACCATTGCATGGGAACCAATGTCAGGCAGTCTGCTTCCAAATTGCCGGCAGCTGTGTTTTGTACGTGGTATGCAGCATCATCATCAAGTGCCATGCCGGCTGGCGTAGGCATTCATGACTCTCCACCGATCTCAGTCATTGGTTTTCTGGATCACCTCCTCTGTTGATAATACTCCATGCCACCATCTGTGGGAATTACAAATTACATTCATAACCTCTACGCCACAGAGCTGACAAATGATGAGAGCTGACATCAACCCATGTCTGACCACACTCATACAATTGTCAGTGTTATATCCTACCCATTACACAAATGTGCATTCATGTAAGCTTGCATACAACTCTAGTATCTTGATTGTAACCTAAATGTAACAAGTTGTATGGAGTAGGCAAGTGCATATTTCTGTAGGAAAAATGTATCAGATTGTGTGTGCTCATCTACTCTTTATATTTCATTTAGGAGTAATGAGCAGTCAGAAAATGTCATGAAGACACCAGACTTTGGAAGTGGGCAGTGCAGTAAACTGGTTGACACTGTGTTTAAGAAACCATTTGCCGATGGGATCCTTCCATTAAGTGAGCTTATCTATGTTATTGGTTGTCTGTTTATTGTTATCTTTCTGTAGCAGTTGTTAGTTATCTTTACGTGAAATTTATTCTTCCTTATTTTTGCTTAATTTCAGTAGTAGTTGTAGTACTACTTAGTGGTGGCAGTAGCAGCATTAGTATGTGGTAGTTGTGGTCTGTTAGTAGTGGTAGTTGTGGTGGTAGTAGTAGTAGTAGTAATAGTAGTAGTAGTAGTAGTAGTTGTGTAATAGTAGTAGCAGCATTAGTATATGGTAGTGATATTTCTAGTGTAATGGTAGTAATTGAAGTAGCAGCAGTAACAATTATAGTAGGAGTAGTAACAATAATAGTAGTAGTAACAATATAAGTAGGAGTGGTAGTAGGAACAGTAACAATAATAGGAGTAGTAAAAAAAATAGCGGCAGCGGCAATGGAGCGGCCATAGAGCAGCAGCAGCAGTAGTATTAGTCGTGGTCACTAATAGTAGTAGCAGCAGCAGTAGTATTAGCCACTAGCTGTGTAGTAAGGCATATGTAAACCAACCACCATGAAGATGTCAAGTGTAATAATATAAACTTTCTTCCAGAACCTGCCGGTGATGGTTTGTGTGGGGTGAGGCAGCCTTTGGGGATTCTTAATACCAACACTCTCAGGTTACCTCCAGACAGGCTGACCAGGTCTGTTTGTTTGTGGTTGTGTAGTTGATTCTTATGTTTAAATTGTTGTTGTTATGTCATTGACACTGTTACAATAGTAGTGGTGGCCATCAGAATAGTTACAGTGTTGGACATAGACACAGTTCCTTGAGAGATAGTGGCTATTATAGTGTTGGACATAGACATAGTTCCTTGGGAGAGAGAGACTGGTGAACATAGACAGTACTTTTGGAGATACAGGCTATTATGGTGTTGGACATACAGTGGAACCTCGCTTAACGAGCACCTATCATAACGAGTAATTCGCATAACGAGCAAAATAAATTGTAAAAAAAGAATGATTTGCATAATGAGTGACGTTTCGCATAACGAGTGACGAGGGGAGGGGAAGTCCCGGATTATGCGCCTGCAACAGCGAGGACCAGCAGGTTATTTCTAACTTTAAGAAGCTCTACACTAAAGCGCTCTTTGAAAGTTGTTTTGGGGTGACTAAAGGGACCAATCTTACTCTCAGAGAGTTTTGGAAATATCGTTTTCACATCATTGCCTGCCTCAAGATGATCAAAAGGGCGTGGGAAGGGGTTACTAAGAGAACCCTCACTTCTGCTTGGAAGAAGCTTTGGCCGGAGAGCGTTGTCGAATGTGACTTTGAGGGGTTTGAGACAGTACCTGTGAAGCCTGTAGTCAACGAGATTGTGTCTTTGGCCAAGATCATGGGACTGGAGGTGGATAATAAAGATATCGATGAGCTTGTGGAAGAGCATAGCCAAGAGCTGACCACCGAAGAGCTTATGGAATTACATTGTGTTTCACAGCAAGAAGTTGTGGAGGAGAGTTTGTCCGAGGAGGAGGAGAAGGTAACAGCAAACCAACAATCTTCTGGCGCAATTAGAGAAATGCTGAAAGCATGGGAAACTGTTGCATCTTACATTAAGAATCATCACCCTAATAAGGCAGTGGCTATGAGAGCTACTAATTTATTTAATGATAATGCTGAGTCGCATTTCCACCACATTCTGAAGCGTCGTCAAAAACAAATTTCTCTAGACAGCTTTCTAGTAAAAAAGAATTAGGTTTGTACTATAAATTCTAAATTAATTATTTCAATTTTTTTTTTTTTACAAATCAAATTCTCATTCCACGATAGAAGAGGAAGATGAATCATGCTCCTTAACAATGTATATATAATTTTCTTTGAATAAACGTTATACAAAATATTTTGAGTATTTTTTCGGCATGGAACGCATTATCATATTTTACATTAATTTGTATGGGAAAAACTGTTTCGCTTAACGAGTGTTTCGCTTTACGAGTAAGATTCTGGAACGAATTATGCTCGTTAAGCGAGGTTCCACTGTAGTACCTTGGGAGAGAAAGAGAGACCGTGGCGAACATAGACAGTACCTTGGAAGATAGCGATTATAGACATAGTGTCTTTGGTGATAGCTGCACTTTGTCTTGGACATAGACATGGTGGATTGTAAGACAGAGGCTATTACAGTGTTGCACATAGACAGTACCTTATCAGATAGAGGCACTTTGTTTTGGGCATAGACATGGTGGATTGTAAGACAGAGGCTATTACAGTGTTGCACATAGACAATACCTTATCAGATAGAGGCACTTTGTTTTGAACATAGACATGGTGGATTGTAAGACAGAGGCTATTACAGTGTTGCACATAGACAGTACCTTATCAGATAGAGGTACTTTGTTTTGGGCATAGACATGGTGGATTGTAAGACAGAGGCTATTACAGTGTTGCACATAGACAGTACCTTATCAGATAGAGGTACTTTGTTTTGGGCATAGACATGGTGGATTGTAAGACAGAGGCTATTACAGTGTTGCACATAGACAGTACCTTATCAGATAGAGGTACTTTGTTTTGGGCATAGACATGGTGGATTGTAAGACAGAGGCTATTACAGTGTTGCACATAGACAGTACCTTATCAGGTAGAGGCACTTTGTTTTAGGCTTAGGCACAGCACCTTGGGAGATAAAGGCACTTTGATTTGGGCATAGATACAGTACCTTGGGAGTAACACTTTTTGTTGGAAATAGACGTGGCATTTTGGAGAGGGAATCTCATGAAAACAAACGCTTATATCAAATAAAAAGATGACACCAAAATGTGCTTAACCAAGTTACTAAATTCACTTACCAATGAACAATCAAATGGTTTGGCCATGCAAGTAGGTTACCAGCTAACAGTAAACCACAATAAGCAATGATGTACAGACCAAAGGGAAGCAGAGGAAGAGGCCGACCACATAAACGATGGATGCAGGGAATAAAAGAGTCCATGGGAATATTGATACATGAAGCCCATAAGCGGGCACTCTCCTGCTGTTTATACTTCACCTCGACACCGCAAGGTACAAGAGAAACATGATGTAATGAGATGAACAATCATAACATTATATCAAAGATGCATGAAAGAGATTACAAACAGAATAGGCCAAACAAAAGCTGCATTTCAGAAAAAGAAAAGTATCTTCTGCAGTTAGTCACTATCATTGAATGTCAGAGAGACCTGAAAAGTTCTACAAAATCTGTTCTGCTGTAAGGTCGTAAGTCATGGAATGTGAAGAAACAAATAAGGGAGAGCCTGAAAGCAATGGAGATGTGGTTCTTGAGACATACATTACGAATGTCTTAGACTATCGGAGTAACTACCATTCACTGGCACCATAGTCTTGACATAAGATAGATTGTTACACTGTACTTCTGACAAGGCACAGTAACTACAGCCCATGGAGGCAGCGTGCATGCATGGACTGACACCTGGCTGTCTTGATAGATGATAGTTTGTAACATGGAGTTATACCATGGAGTCTCCAAAAATGGCTGCTATAAAGACCATTCATGCTTCCTACGTCAGTCATTCATTCAAATATTACGTGACAATAACAGACGTCACCTGGGGTTTTCCATGCACATCGTGCACAGCGATTGGTTGAAATTATCAAATCATATATAAAATTATCATGGCCTTTATTTGCCGTAAAGTAAGTACTTTTATTTTCTAGACCTTGTGTATTTATATTGAACAATATTTTAAGATGTATATTCTAATTCTACACCCATTTTTACATTTATATGGAAAGTTTTATCGATATGGTCAATTATGGGGGTAAAAAAAAATTATTTATCCTCATGCGTTTCGCCTTTGTGAATGGAAAGCCAAGATGGCGGCCGACCCGAATTATCAGACAGGTTCAAAACGGCCAATTTGAATTACTAAAGTTATAGAGAATACAAGTTTAAAGATTATTAATAATTTATTTGTATACATTTACTATCTTTTTATCATTTAACATGATGGAACATATATTTGAGGTCAGTTTTCATATAAGTGTATGACCCGTTTGAGACAATGGCGCGCTTGGAGGCTGTCAAGAGGTAACGTTGGTTTCTCTCTCTAAGATATAAGTTCATGCACTATAATGCAGCAACGTTCACCTCGAGATCTGTGTGGCTCTAGGGTAAAATGACTCTCTGTGAACATGAGTGGCATGCGCCGACATGACTGCACACCATATATAGAACAGCATCACTATGTATTCCAAGAACAACTCAACAAATGTGAAGTAGAGCGAACTGTGGTATTATTACACACAGGTGACATCAGCTAACAGCTATAAGTGTGTATGCGCATCCAGACTTGAGTCTTTCACGCATCACAAGCACTCCTGTCCTTCTATCACGAATCGTCTCCCCAACCCAAGGAGAGTGTTAGGAACCTAGCTGGCTGTTTGCTATAATGCTAATGCACTTATGATCATCGCCTACCTTCACTTGTACACCACTGGCACCCAATGTCTATCAGCCAACTTCTATGGCCCGATCATGATGAGACCCGCACGCATCAACATGCGACTCCAACGAATGTCAGCGATTGTGGCATCAGTAAAGCCATTCAATGGCGAGATACAAACCAGAGACACTCCCTGTAGATACCGAAGACTGGCCGCTGCATAACGGCTGGAATTCTGTGACTGGTGGTAAAACACATCCTCTAACTTCGCAAGCTGGAACACAACTCCCGCTTGAGCCGTTACGGCGTTAGGTGACGTATTTCCATGACGTCTGAATTGCGTTCAATATTGGTGTCACTATGTTCAATATTTGTGACACTCTGTATCTTCTTCTTTGATGCGCTAACTCATCAATTGAATGTTGCATCACTGTCATTTGCCATATGACAGAGGCATGGGCCACATTGAAGAGTTTCAAAGTCGCAGCAATCATGTGAATATTTTATACGGATACACCTTCACAAAAATGTGAATATCTTCACTTAGAATTGACATACAGGCATCACTGAGGTCCATTAGATTTGGTTTTTCAAGGCCAATCTATCCGTGTTGGTTGCATTAATAAATACTCCATTTGAAAATCTGATCTGACATGGCTACTAGTTTACTCCAGAGGAAAGGTAACACCAATACATCTGGAACAAAACAAGCTGCAGTAGCTGCCTGATCGCAAAGCAATGCTCTGTCTGCCTGCCTGTCTGAGCTTTGATCCTAGACCAATTGCCAACCAAGGCTTTGGGAATGGTCTGCCCTGTCATTTAATCCTTAGGTTGCATTTCCATCCACTAGGATAAGGCTTGTACAACCTAAGCAAGTGAACAAAACAAAACAAAAAATCCCAAACTTAAATTTATTAGGATATGGCTTGTACAACCTAAGCAAGTGAACGAAACAAAAACAAAAACCCAAAACTTAAATTTTAATTTAAAGTATGGAATGTAATTATCAGCCCTGTTTTGTTTCCTCGTACAGCTCTTCCAGCCAGTCTTCTTCAGAAGTATCTGGCTATGAAACCTACAAATCTCAACTCAAAGTCCGACCCAGTGTTGCCAGGCTCAGACAGAACCGGGCCGTATTAACCGGGCCTTATAACGTGCAGAACCGCAGGCAGCAGCGGCACATGTCTTCTGAGGAGACGTCTGTTCAGGAAAATAGTGAAGGTTAGACACATTCTCAATCATTGGACCCCAAGATTCTCATATTTCATAGACACATTCTTAATCATTGGACCCCAAGATTCTCATATTTCATAGACACATTCTTAACCATTGGACTCCAAGATTCTCATATTTCATAGACACATTCTAATCATTGGACCCTCAAGATTCTCATATTTCATAGACACATTCTTAACCATTGGACCCCAAAATTCTCATATTTCATAGACACAGTATTAATCATTTCACCTCAAGATTCTCATATTTCACAGACACATTCTTAATAATTGGACCCCAAGATTCTCATATTTCATAGACACATTCTTAATCGTTTGATCCCAATATTCTCATATTTCACAGACAAATTCTTAATCATTTGATCCCAAAATTCTCATATTTCATAGACACATTCTTAACAATTAGACCCCAAGATTCCCATATTTCATTTGATTTCTCTATACACCATAAGTACACTGCTTTGGGATGTTATGGATCATGTTATGGCTTGAAATATTGACCAATCAATGCTTGTGTTTTAATTAGAGATTTTACTTTTTGTGTGAGCATATGCTCGCTTTGAACTCAATCGTAGTCCATACACGTGCTACTACTTCTAGTGCACTGGACTAATTTTTACATGTGGATTAGCTTTCCCTTTTACCAGTATCCCTCACCATCAGGCAAACCCACTCCAACTTCAGAGGTACTTGTAATTTAAGTCCCCAAGTCAAGGACGATAAGTCAACATTTTAGTCCAACTGACCAGTGTAGGGGTTGAACATGTTACCTCGGCATCAGCACACCACATGTTTAAGAATGAGCACTCGCATCCATTCAGCCTTGCTGACCTCCTAATAGGAGATAATTGGCTGGACTCGAAGATGTGGGTGGAGCTCTGAGGAGGTCAAGGAAGACAAAAATCAACCTAGTTTTTTGTGCCAGGCCATGTGGGTGTAAGAAGAAATAAACTGACAGGTTTGTGGGCAGGGCTACTGGACTGGGCTGATACTGGATTCCCTCAGAGAGGCAGGATGATTAAACAAATCATGTGATGGCTGTGAACCTGCTACCATGCCCAGACTTCAAGAATATCAAATTAAAAGTGGTGAAGCGGAGAAGAATAGTCAACCAGTCAGGAATTGTGTCGTCGGTCGCTACATGCTGAGGGACATATTGAGGAGGGGATCGAGTACTTATAGACAGAATGGTCTTGGTAAGCTATAAGGATATATACTGGCACCTTGTCAGATGATAGTTCGAATAACGAAGACACAAACCATAGATTGTACGATTTATTGTCGGCATATTTCGCTGCATCTCGTCAGGTACATACTGCAGAAGTCACACAACATAGAGTAACATAATTAGATACATCTTCCCCCCGGGAAGGTTAACCCGGTCAACAAATGCCCGCAGAAGTCGGATGTGTCGGCCTAACGGCGCAAGAACGCAGCTCTGCTGTAAACAGGCACAACGCAATCACATCCGGAAAAAAACTCTGGATGAACGAAGAAGAAGATACATCTTCCAAGCTCAAATATACACATGATCACACAGTAATATCAATTGTTTACCATGGTAATTTTAAATGGACTATCATGTCTTTCTGTTTGCTCAAAACTGGTTTTATGTAGATTAATCATTATGGTTTCTGATAGTTTGTTATATTATGCTTCAAACCAAAAAAAAAGGCACAGTAACTTCCCCATACCACAAATCCTGTACTGAATTGTAGAGACCCTGTGTTACCCGTGCAGCATGATCCCTTTCTTGGCCTGCCTAGTTTACTCCAGAGGAAGAGAACGCTATTAGATCTGAAACAAGACCAGCTGCATGAGCTGCCGAATCAGCAATGCATGCTCTAACTGTTGGAGCTTCGATCCTAGACCTGTTGCTGACCAAGACTTAGGGCCCTGTCATGACATTTAATCTGTAGGTTGTGTTTCCTCACACCAAAATAAGGCTTGTACCCTCCCAATAGCGCTCCTCTGCCCGAAGCCGTTGGCACAATGTGGGGTGTCGGGTTTGGTGAGCACGCCCAACATTCGACCCTAACAACAAGCAGGTAATAAACAGCTTTCTGTAATTGCTGTTCGTTGTGGACAGTTCACCGTCTCTTCTTCTGTCTTCCATCTCCATTGTTGTGGACAGTTCATCATCTCTTCTTCTGTCTTCCATCGCCACTATTGTGAACAGTTCGTCATCTCTTCTTCTGTCTTCCATCTCCACTGTTGTGAACAGTTCGTCATCTTGTCCTCTGTCTTCCATCGCTACTGTTATGAACAGTTCGTCGTCTCTTCCTCTGTCTTCCATCTCCACTGTTGCGAACAGTTCGTCGTCTCTTCCTGTGTCTTCCATCTCCACTGTTGTGAACAGTTCGTCATCTTGTCCTCTGTCTTCCATCGCCACTGTTGTGGACAGTTCATCATCTCTTCTTCTGTCTTCTATCTCCACTGTTGTGGACAGTTCATCGTCTCTTCCTTTGCCTTCCATCACCACTGTTGTGAACAGTTCATCGTCTCTTCTTCTGCCTTCCATCTCCACTGTTGTGAACATTTTGTCGTCTCTTCCTTTGTCTTATTATTATTATTTTAAATTTAAATACTCCTTAAATACTTTGTGGTAGGCAAAGCAAACTTAGGGGCACAAGTGTGGCCCATTAGAGCAAGCCTAATTCGACATGACAAACTTTCACGGGTACGGTTAGTTTTGTTTTCCATTATAAATAATTTATTTTAACTGAATAACCACATTAACCATGTGCTATCAGTTTAGAATCTTTCACAAAGTCTTTTAAATCAGAATAACTGTAATCTAAAATTGTTTAAAGCTATTATCTAATGTAAATATGCGAGGCCAAAAACCAGAAGGCATTGTCACTTATAAAATCAGAAAAGTAACCACAATTTAACTAAAAGTTCTGCTCAAATTCGAGATGCTTGCTACCTCACGTACAATATTTTCGAATGAGAGAAGTTTTTCCGGTGTAAAACATCATTTACCGGGCATTAAAATTACGAAAGATTCATGAAATGAAAAAAACGAGCTGTCAACATATCACCATCATAGTGCGTATGGCAGAGACGGGATGTTACTTTGCGCCATTAAAGTGGCGCATGGCAGAGATTCAGTTAAGTAGGTTACAGTGTTACAATCCTTTTTCTTCCCTTATGGGCCTCATGTACACATGGGCGCAGTGGACAGTTGTTTAAGTAGGTTACAGTGTTACAATCCCTTTTCTTCCCTTATGGGCCTCATGAACACATGGGTGCAGTAGACAGTTGTCTGACCATTTTCACATCTGATTCCAGCTACAGGCACATCAAAGCCCAACTACATGCAGCCGACATTTGCACGATCACAGAAGACTTTAGGTGTTAGCAGAGAGAAATCCTTTCTGCTGAAGTCCAGAAATCCATCGGCACAGAGAACCGTAACAAACCGACAGCCTTTGTAAGTTTCTAAAACAGATGTGTTTATGTTGTTGAAAAAGTACTAAAATCAAGACCGTCGACTTCAGTGGCCAGGGTTCCGCCCCACCTGAATCGGTCTCCCGCTGCAGAATGGTAAGGCGCTTGCTGAGAGCATCACACAAAGCACAAACACTGTAGCTCTGGCGATGACCTCCGAGAATTTCCTCAAACATTGTGATTGTGACCTGAAGGGTGCAGGTTGGGGGAACTAACCTGTGGCCCTCAGAGCTCAAGGCTCAACCACTCCACCCTGGAGACCCTCAATGTTGCATATTTTGTTGGTTTAGGCCTCTGTCACATTTATTTTGTTGTTTTAGATCTCTGTCACATGTTTAATTTGTTGGTTTAGATCTCTGTCACATGTTTATTTTGTTTTAGTTTTCTGTCACATTTATTTTGTTGTTTTAGATCTCTGTCACATGTTTAATTTGTTGGTTTAGATCTCTGTCACATGTTTATTTTGTTTTAGATTTCTGTCATGTTTATTTTGATGTAGATCTCTGTCATATGTTTAATTTATTGGTTTATATCTCTGTCACATGTTTATATTGTTTTAGATTTCTGTCACGTTTATTTTGCTGTTTTAGATCTCTGTCACATGTTTATTTTGTGTTAGGTCTCTGTCACATGTTTATTTTGCTGCTTTAGATCTCTGTCACATGTTAATTTTGCTGTTTTATATCTCAGTCACATGTTAATTTTATTGTTTTTAGGTCTCAGTCACATGTTTATTTGTTACTTTAGATTTCTGTCATGTTTATTTTGTTGTTTTAGACCTCCAAGTGTTTGTTATGTTGTTGTTTATAGTTTTAGTTTGTTTAGACCTCCATCAAGGGGTTGTTACATTGATGTTTTAGACCTTCATCAAGTGGTTATTTTGATATTTTAGACCTCGAAAAAATGTTAGTTATGTTGATGTTTTAGACCTTCATCAGGTGGTTATTTTTGATATTTTAGACCCCCCAAAAAATGTTAGTTATGTTGATGTTTTAGACCTCCATCAAGTGGTTATTATTTTGATGTTTTAGACCTCCATCAAGTGGTTATTTTGATATTTTAGACCTCGAAAAAAAAAATGTTAGTTATGTTGATGTTTTAGACCTCCATCAAGTATTTAACTCTGTGTAGGAATGAAATTAAGAACAATTGTCAACGTTATTTATCCTGCCAGAACATAACAACCAAACAATAATAATAATGTTATGCAAGTGGCAGATGTTACCTATTTCTTAAAACATTCATGCTATCATATTTGAAGTCACTAAACATTATGCAATAGCCAACAGCGCACAAATACACCAGTGGTAAACACAAGCCCAGGGGAAATACTTAATATAAACAACAGATGGAGTAACTGAGACTTTAAAACCTTGAGTTCCACGGGAGACAAAGAAGATGATAATTTATCGAAACATGTAACATTTTGCTTTCACTGCACTGGAATACCAGCTCTGTATATGACGTTCAAAACACAGCTGGGAGAAATTTGGCAGCAGATCACATTTGAGTTGATTTTCATACAATGGTACGAGTGCCGGTCGTTCAGAAAGCAATGGCAATGAACACAAACTTGCCAAGGAATCTCAAGCAGCCCCAAAAAATGCTGGGGTTAACTGCGACGTCTTGTAAAGGATATGCATCTAACTAACAGTGGGATTATGGAGTCGCAATAGCATAATGGCTTGAGCAGTTTCCTGCTGATCTGGTGGTTATGAATACCACCTGAGGCAGATGTTTGTACATTGACTTGAGATCCCAGGCCAAGCAAGTCAAAAATGGGTTGCCTGAAAATGTCCTGGGGAGTATAAGTGGCCAGCGTGGTAGTGCCACATCACACCCCGATTGCTGGACGGTCTGTTATGTCCTGGGGAGTCTAAGTGGCCAGCGTGGTAGTGCCACATCACACCCCGATTGCTGGACGGTCTGTTATGTCCTGGGGAGTCTAAGTGGCCAGCGTGGTAGTGCCACATCACACCCCGATTGCTGAACGGTCTGTTATGTCCTGGGGAGTCTAAGTGGCCAGCGAGGTAGTGCCACATCACACCCCGATTGCTGAACGGTCTGTTATATCCTGGGGAGTCTAAGTGGCCAGCGTGGTAGTGCCACATCACACCCCGATTGCTGAACGGTCTGTTATGTTCTGGGGAGTCTAAGTGGTCAGCGTGGTAGTGCCACATCACACCCCGATTGCTGAACGGTCTGTTATGTCCTGGGGAGTCTAAGTGGCCAGCGTGGTAGTGCCACATCACACCCCGATTGCTGAACGGTCTGTTATGTCCTGGGGAGTCTAAGTGGCCAGCGTGGTAGTGCCACATCACACCCCGATTGCTGAACGGTCTGTTATGTCCTGGGGAGTATAAGTGGTCAGCGTGGTAGTGCCACATCACACCCCGATTGCTGAACGGTCTGTTATGTCCTGGGGAGTATAAGTGGCCAGCGTGGTAGTGCCACATCACACCCCGATTGCTGGACGGTCTGTTATGTCCTGGGGAGTATAAGTGGCCAGCGTGGTAGTGCCACATCACACCCCGATTGCTGGACGGTCTGTTATGTCCTGGGGAGTATAAGTGGCCAGCGTGTAGTGCCACATCACACCCCGATTGCTGAACGGTCTGTTATGTCCTGGGGAGTCTAAGTGGCCAGCGTGGTAGTGCCACATCACACCCCGATTGCTGAACGGTCTGTTATGTCCTGGGGAGTATAAGTGGCCAGCGTGGTAGTGCCACATCACACCCCGATTGCTGAACGGTCTGTTATGTCCTGGGGAGTATAAGTGGCCAGCGTGGTAGTGCCACATCACACCCCGATTGCTGAACGGTCTGTTATGTCCTGGGGAGTATAAGTGGCCAGCGTGGTAGTGCCACATCACACCCCGATTGCTGAACGGTCTGTTATGTCCTGGGGAGTATAAGTGGCCAGCGTGGTAGTGCCACATCACACCCCGATTGCTGAACGGTCTGTTATGTCCTGGGGAGTCTAAGTGGTCAGCGTGGTAGTGCCACATCACACCCCGATTGCTGAACGGTCTGTTATGTCCTGGGGAGTCTAAGTGGTCAGCGTGGTAGTGCCACATCACACCCCGATTGCTGAATGGTCTGTTATGTCCTGGGGAGTATAAGTGGCCAGCGTGGTAGTGCCACATCACACCCCGATTGCTGAACGGTCTGTTATGTCCTGGGGAGTATAAGTGGCCAGCGTGGTAGTGCCACATCACACCCCGATTGCTGAACGGTCTGTTATGTCCTGGGGAGTATAAGTGGCCAGCGTGGTAGTGCCACATCACACCCCGATTGCTGAACGGTCTGCTATGTCCTGGGGAGTATAAGTGGCCAGCGTGGTAGTGCCACATCACACCCCGATTGCTGGACGGTCTGTTATGTCCTGGGGAGTATAAGTGGTCAGCGTGGTAGTGCCACATCACACCCCGATTGCTGAACGGTCTGTTATGTCCTGGGGAGTATAAGTGGCCAGCGTGGTAGTGCCACATCACACCCCGATTGCTGAATGGTCTGTTATGTCCTGGGGAGTATAAGTGGTCAGCGTGGTAGTGCCACATCACACCCCGATTGCTGAACGGTCTGTTATGTCCTGGGGAGTATAAGTGGCCAGCGTGGTAGTGCCACATCACACCCCGATTGCTGGACGGTCTGTTATGTCCTGGGGAGTATAAGTGGCCAGCGTGGTAGTGCCACATCACACCCCAATTGCTGAACGGTCTGTTATGTCCTGGGGAGTCTAAGTGGTCAGCGTGGTAGTGCCACATCACACCCCGATTGCTGAACGGTCTGTTATGTCCTGGGGAGTCTAAGTGGTCAGCGTGGTAGTGCCACATCACACCCCGATTGCTGAAAGGTCTGTTATGTCCTGGGGAGTATAAGTGGCCAGCGTGGTAGTGCCACATCACACCCCGATTGCTGAACGGTCTGTTATGTCCTGGGGAGTATAAGTGACCAGCGTGGTAGTGCCACATCACACCCCGATTGCTGAACGGTCTGCTATGTCCTGGGGAGTATAAGTGGCCAGCGTGGTAGTGCCACATCACACCCCGATTGCTGGACGGTCTGTTATGTCCTGGGGAGTATAAGTGGTCAGCGTGGTAGTGCCACATCACACCCCGATTGCTGAACGGTCTGTTATGTCCTGGGGAGTATAAGTGGCCAGCGTGGTAGTGCCACATCACACCCCGATTGCTGAATGGTCTGTTATGTCCTGGGGAGTATAAGTGGTCAGCGTGGTAGTGCCACATCACACCCCGATTGCTGGACGGTCTGTTATGTCCTGGGGAGTGTAAGTGGCCAGCGTGGTAGTGCCACATCACACCCCGATTGCTGAACGGTCTGTTATGTCCTGGGGAGTATAAGTGGCCAGCGTGGTAGTGCCACATCACACCCCGATTGCTGAACGGTCTGTTATGTCCTGGGGAGTATAAGTGGTCAGCGTGGTAGTGCCACATCACACCCCGATTGCTGAACGGTCTGTTCAAATATGGGGCTAGCACCATATAGCCAATATACTTCAGCACATGTAGAAGGGTCGTTTGCTTGTGTTTACACTGGGACTGAAAAACAAAAACAGGTATAAAAGTTGGTTGTATTTCCTTTACAGGACATTGTAATCAACTCCAGTATTTAGTGGCTGTCTGTGATTTACTGGGCAATTTTATGTTGAGTAGCTTGCCATAGCCTTCCGAATGGTTGATGTCTCATGCAATTAAAATAAAAACAAAGCAATCTGCTTCTAAATCGCCCACAGCCTCTTTTGTACCTTCTACCTAGTATGCCAGGGAATTGTGAAACAGCGGGTCACTAGCCCCTAACCCTCTGACATTGACAATCTGTGTGTATATGAATGAAATAGTCACGGAGGTTTCATAATTGGTGCTCAGTTGGAATATACCTTGATAAATCTATGGTGTTTTTTCTTTTTCATTACAGCACTTTTTCTTGGAACTAGACTTCAACAGTTGCAGACGGAAAGAGTCAGTAGGATACAACGTTATTACAGAATTCTCTTTTAAAAATAAATCTAATTGTCCGTCCCAAGAAACATTTGATGTGCAATAGGTTAATCTTATGAATCCCAGCTATCACTTAATATATTCTCTAACCTTTTACAATTGGTCTGAACATACTAACAAAATCTGGCGTCCCCAGTGACCACTTCTACTATAAATTTAGCCTGTCCCATGTGGCTTGGTCTCTTTCTGCAGGTCAGCCTGCTAAAAGCACCGCACAAAGCACAAACTCCGTAGCTCCAACAAGGAACCACAGGAATCTCCAAGAAGATTGCAGTCCAGATTCAAACCAACAACCTTTGGCATGCGAGGCAGGTGGCGTAACCACCCCACCACAGAGAGTCTCATGAATTCACTAATAAAGGCTCTATATAAGTAACTATTTTTTAAATAAGGTGTCATTAAGTAGAAATCATGGTTTTTCAGATCGAGAAACCATGTTTTTCAGATTTCCATGGCTGTTATGACAGCAAGATATATCTGTCAAAATGTATCAAGAAAACAAATGGACAGTCAGTGGCAACTGGAAATTCTCTCAAGTAACGTTAGAGCGAAGGCTTGGGGCCTTAAAAACTGCAGTAGAAATGCTGTTGACAGAGAAAAATAAAGAGAAACTTGTAGCTCTCTTCACTAATGCAAAGAAATGAGACGAACACATAATCAGACTGCTACTGGTACCATTAGTTTTGGGACTCTTCGTTGGCTGTTAAAGATGGGGATGGAGCATGTGAATAACTGCGATGGCGGCAACTTAAATAGTGCCATTGCCTACTACAAGTCTGACCCGGTCTGACTTTGACCACGGTCATCCACTTTCTCTCCTGGCCACTATCAAAACGTGCTTCACGCCGTAAGGCAGAACACACACTTCAGAGCTCACATTCCAGCTCTTGACAGTGGGAATTTCCCCGAGTGCTGTGATGTCAGTTCTTGACTCAACTCAACTAATGCAAAGTTAGTTGTCTTAATAGTGTAATTACTTACTGTCATTTATTGCCTAAATAGTACCCTGCGGTGTATGGCAGGGGGGTTTTGAACCTCAGGACTTAAGGCCGCTTGGCTAGTGCAGTCGCCACAAACTGCAGGTTAGGGTTTTCTTGAAAAGCAAAAACAATGTAGAAATAGCAGACTTAAGAGCAGCATTCCATGGACTGTCAGAAATCTAAAAGGGTTGTATGTAATACAATGAATTTCATCACATTGCAACACACCTGGAAATGAAAAGGATGACAAATTGGCAAAGGAAGTTGGAAGGCTACCTTAGAATGGTATAGACATGACCTGTGATGAGGCCAAGAGATTTATAAGAAGCAATTATAGAACCAAGTGGGAATCAGCCCATCCAGACTACCAGGAACATGATGGATAATACAGACTCGACCAAACTGAACAAGTAGCAGTCTTCTGGCTCCACACAGGACATAACAGGCTGGAATACATTTTGTTTAATAAACTAAAGATAGAAGGTGCTGATGTATCTAACTGGAATTGGTAACGTTAAAAATTTTTAAATTTTATTTCATTCACTCGCTTTGTCTATGCTGGACCGATTTTTGTGTGTGGGCTAGCTGTCCCCATTACCAGTGTCCCTTGTCATCAGGCAACCCACTCTGATATCAGAGGTACTTGTAATTTACGTCCCCAAGTCAAGGACAAGAAGTTCAACTAACCAATGTAAGGGTTGACTTGGGGGTGTAAATTACAAGTACCTCAGAAGTCGGAGTGTGTTGCCTGATGGACACTGGTAATAGGGAAAGCTAATCCACATCCACAAATTAGTCCATTGCACTAGAAATATTTGAATGTTTACGGACTACGCTTGAGTTCAAAGCAAGCGAACACAAAAAATTTGATCTCTAAATGTCTCTTCTATTTTGTTTTCGCTGTGTGATCCAAAGAACTTTCTAGTTATATTATTATCAGGTTTTTTAAGTGTACCCCATTCAGCGCCGGCATTTTCCCCACACATCTGTATTCACTAGAATGTACTTAGTATTCTCCATAAACCCTGTATTAGTGATCCTTTCATACAACTTAGTCCTGTAATGTGGCGCAGGTCAGAACAGCTTATAAAGGGTAACAATAAATGTCTTGGGAAGTAAAGGGGCACCCATCGAGTGCCAGTTTTTCTATACAAATATGAGGCTAGCACCATATACCCAATACTCGTCAAGGCCAGTGAAAAGGGCCTCTCACACTTTTAAACACTGACTATTCCGCAGCTAGCTGCATATCCTTTACAGAATTAGTCATATAGTCCATATTAGTCCATATGCAGGTAAGGTGGACTTAAATGCTGACTTCTCGTTCAAAAGGCAATGGCGAACTAGTTAGTTATTTGCATATCCTTTACAGGACGTTTGCAGTCAACACCTGCATATTTTGCTGCTGTTGATGTCTTGGCAAGTTTACATTCAGTAGTTTGCCATTGCTTTCTGAATGACTGGCACCCATACCATTTCGTAAAAAAACCAGCACAACACAATCTGCTGCCAAATCGCACGCAACTGTGTTTCGAACGCGGGTATGCGGGATCACGAACCGCATCCGTAACCCCTTCGGCTGTGGCAAACTACTAAACGTAAAATTGCCTGGGTTACTACAAAGGCCCTGGCTAATAAGTCAAAGAGCCTTTAATTAACGTGTGTTGGGCATGTGATGCTAGGCTCATATTTGTACAGACCTAACAGCACTGAGTGGGTGAACTGGTCAGTATCACACCGCGTGTACTACCCCAGTCATGTCTTGGTACCTATTTTAGGTTGGGTCGACCTGGGAGCTCATGTCAATTTTAAAAACATTGTCTGCATCACGGACTTGAGGGGTAAGCTCAGTCAAGTGGAGAAAGGAATGTTTCGTGTGGAATGACTCACCTCGCTTCAGAGGTCACAGATTGTGAGAATTGTATGGATGTTTTGCCCTGGCTGTGCGGGGGGAATGAGCAGGCTTATAGGCTGGCAGGGAATGCACCTCTTGGTGGTCGATTACCTATGGACAAGGGAGAGGTGGCCGTGCGCCTGTGGGACCGGGTGGAGGAATAGATTGAGAACCTGTATGTGGAAAGGATGAGATTGCGGGGGATTGGCAGGGGTTCTGGTAGAATCTCCAAACAGAGAGAAGACCAGAACTTTCAATCAGATAGTGGTGGGAACTTTTAGTAGTGTGACTCTTCGCTGGCTGTTGAATGAGGAGACAGCACATATAGGAATGTCCTGAGTGTAGTGATGTCGGTTCTTATCTCAGCTAACTAAAAATATGCCTGGATGTGAACCCGTGGCTACCAGGCTGGCAAACAAGAGTCTAACCTCTAGACTAACATGGCTCCCATGTACCCTAATATATACCAAAGTAGGGGTGTACCGGATTTCGGCTCTGGCAAATCCGGAATCCGGCCATTTTTACAAATCCAGCTCCGGCCGGATTTCAAAAATTTGAATCTGGTACAGCCATATACCAAAGTGAGTACTAGATGACAAATACTGGTGCAAGGAGGAATTCCAACAGACGCATGAAACTGATCTAACAATGCAGGCATACAAAACAGTGTATTACCTGAGTGAATTATTATTTCTTCTGCATTTGTCCGCAATGGTGTTTTAGACATAATTGCGTTGTGCCTGTTTACAGCAGAGCTGCGATATTAGCACCTTTCAGCCAACTTCAGGCATTTGTTGGTCAGGTTACATTCCCGGGCCTTGGAGAGTTTAAACACCACAAAAAAAATATTGCACAGTTTCTTGCCTGGAAAATGTTGCTGCATCTGGTCAGGTGCACACTGTAGAGTTATATATCGTATGAGGTGGATACACAAATAATACTTTGGCTGAAACATTACAAATGTAGTCACTGATATAGTATGTGGCTGAAACATTACAAATGTAGTCACTGATATAGTATGTTAACTCTAGTGTTCTCTTCATATGATATATAACTGCTGTAATCACCTGACGAAATTCAGTGAAATATGTCGGGCAAGAAATCATGCAATATTTTGTTTATGGTGTCTGTTGCCCAGGAATCATGAACAGCCCCCCCCCCCCCCCCCCCCAAAAAAAAAAAATGCTGGGGTTGACTGCTACCTCCTGTAAAGGATATGCAACAACTATTATTATTAAATGCAGACATACTCGGAATTAACATTGAGTTGCACAAGACAGACAACTGAGGAGTGGAATGTTAAGGAAGCTTCAGGAACAGTCCAAAGGTTGTAACACAATAGGACATTATGAGCAAGTAATATACATCTAATTTACACATCTATGAACTTTATGGAGACGTATAAATGAACGTATTGTCATTTCTTTACCACACAAAAACTACATTCTACAAATTGAGTGAATGAAAACAAGAACACTATTCTGATTTTCTTGCTCATAGAATGATTCAAAGACTGATCTGTTAATGCCTGTTTGATCTCATATAGAAATTCATGAGACTTTTATGTTTGTTTTATTCTATTTTAGATTTTATAATACAAATTTATGGTGTGATCATACACTGTATGTGAGCTGAGTAATCCATTTCCTTGTGCTCAGTTCTTGTACGTAGTCACATTGATTAAATGATGTATATATTATATACGAGTTGATGATTTTTGGTATTGCTATTGGTGTTTTGCAGCTGTGGTGACAAAGTGGTTGGTGTTTTTGTCATGAAAGTGGTCCATGTTCAGTCCCTAGCAGAGACAAGACATTGTTTTCCTAACTAGTTCAGCTCTGGATTTGTTTGTTGTGTTCGCTTGTTTTGAACTCAAGTGTAGTCGATACATGTAGTCCATACAAGTTCTACTACTTCTAGTGCACAGGACTGATATTTGCGTGTGGATTAGCTTTTTCTATTCTAACAGTGTCAATGGCCATCAGGCGAACCCACTCCAACTTTAGAAGTACTTGTAATTTACATCCTCAAGTAAAGGATGAGAACATAACATTTCACTGCATTCTATCAAATGAAGAACCTTCTATGCGATTAGTCCTCGTCACTGGAAGTTAAAAAAAGAATTCTTACATTATATAGAACCAGTTCTAACATATGGCTGCGAATCCTGGACAATTATTAAAACACAGTAATCCCTGGAGACTGGTTTCAAAGAATGCTGAAAATTTATTGGACATTTTGAAAGAGGCTGCGTCGCAAAGACAACTTATTACAAATATCAGAAAGAGCCCATCCTATTTGGTCACATAATGAGAAGACAAAAACTGGAACATGTTACGAATGGAAATATCTGTGGAAAGAGACACAGAGGAAGACAGCGAGAGAAAATGCTTGACAGTTATGTCATGGCACGGAGGTCAGCACACAAATTGTAAATATTCCCATACCATCTGGCAAGGTATGTTATGATGATGAATCTGAATCATCACAAATGTTCTCTAATGCCTATCTTCTCATTATACAACCAAAATAACTTGTTCTCTTCTCTGAAGCATGGGCAATCAAAGCATGCATATTGCAAGACAACATACCTGCACACAGGTCATAACTTATTTGTGACTGTTTGTTAAAGCACAAAACAACAGTTGCCCAACTCTCCGGATTTGACCCCTGCAGATTCTTTTTTTTTTTATTTGTTCCCAAAGATAAAATCCACGCTCAAAGGTTGTTGATTTCAAACCATAGAAGAGATCATAACACATTCACTACAAGACATGCATGCAATCCTAGAAAACAATCAAGTCATGTATCAACACTGGAGGGAACTTTCTCAAGGGAGAAAAGTTTAAAGTGTTTAAAAAAAAAAAAAAAAAGCAAACAGATTTTGTCTTGTCTGAACCTGCATGCGCCCACATACACATACTCCTGGTTACACACTCATACTAGGAACTGAAACCAGACTACACGCAGCATGCGCAAACTTTAGCCTGGTTTCTTTCTGAACTGAACCCGTGTTCACATGCACGCACCCCACTCACTCCCAGTTACAAACCCAATAAGAAAAACTACACACAACACACACAAACTGGAGAATAAATTAGTTAATTAAAACAAAATCATGTAGAATCATCACGAGTTGACAGAACTTTTCAACTGCAAAATTAGACAATTCAGACACAAATAATCAGACATTGGGGGAAAAAAAGAACACACATTAAAGCCAATTTTGAGAATATATTACAAAAATAAATTGTGTGAATGTGAAACTAACTTCTTGAAGTTTCAATCACAGATGGTTAGAACAAAGTAATACGAATGAACAATATCAGTAATATAATTCACTTGACTTTTTACAAGCAACCAACCAATACCACTAAAGTAACTAGTATATGTGCACTTTGCAGAAATTTACTCTGAATACAGAGACAATCTTAATTACCACATGCCCTGCCAGATGGCGTAAGCACTCCAGTCTCTCCAGACATCTTGGTTCCTGATGTTGTGGATCAATTACACTGTTGACCTGCCCATACCACCTTATGAGACCATCCAGCATCATTTATCTCTGTCTGCCTTTTCTACCACTGATCATTTCAGTTGTCACAATGTTCTACAATGCCTCTTCTCATAATTTGACAATGAATATTGTTTTCTTTTTCTTACAGTTGTGTATGTTTCACCTTTGTTAACCTCTTCATTAACTCTCTTGACACTTCAAAAGTGAACAAAATTATAATAACCATGCCGTTGTCTTGTAACCTGTAGAGTGTTAAGCAGTAACATCACGGTGGTGTCATAAGAACAGTTTAAAGATGACCGCCCCACTTTTGATACACACCAAATTTCAATTGAAAACCTTAATGTGTTTTTTGTGTGAATATATTCTAAAAAAGAAATAAATCATTTTTCGATGTAGCGACCTCTGTGTCCAATGCAAGTCCCCCAGTGCCAATAAAGTGCTTGGATTCCTGTAGAAAAAAATGCTCTTGGTCGCGTGTTTAACCACTCATGCACCACCTTTCCTCCCAATGACTATTTGTGTTTTCCCAAACTACCACAATGACAGTCCAAGGTATCTGCAACAACTGTCCAAAAAAACTACCACAATGCTGTCCAAGGTATCTGCAACAACTGTCTGAGAAACTACCACAATGACATTCAGTGTACTTGCAACAACTGTCTAGGACACTACCACAATGACAGTCCAAGGTACCTGCAACAACTGTCTGAGAAACTACCACAATGAGTCCAAGGTACTTGTAACAACTGTCCGAGACACTACCACAATGGCAGTCCAAGGTATCTGCAACAACTGTCCAAAAAACTACCACAATGCTGTTCAATGTATCTGCAACAACTGTCCGAAAAACTACCACAATGACAGTCCAAGGTATTTCCAACAATTGTCTGAGAAACTACCACAATGTCAGTCCAAGGTATTTCCAACAACTGTCTGAGAAACTACTACAATGACAGTCCAAGACATCTGCAACACCTATCTGAGAAACTAAAACAGTCCAGGTACTTGCAACAACTGTCTGAGAAACTACCACAATGACAGTCCAAGCTATCTGCAACAAATGTCTGAGAAACTACCACAATGATAGTCCAAGGTATCTGCAACAACTGTCCAAAAAACTACCACAGTGACAGTCCAGTATACTTGTAAAAACTGTCTGAGAAACTACCATAACGACAGTCCAAGGTATTTCCAACAACTGTCTCAGAAACTACCTCTTCATTCAGTATGTGCAATTGTAAATAGCCTTAACAGTTAGAACTGTCTTCCAGAAGATTCACAAACAAGAATACATCAGTAAGAGTGTTGAAACGCTAATCCATACAGTTCTTCTGCATTACTGACTGGTATGGGAGACCATGTTACTCCTGTCACCTGGTTATCCAGTGTGACTATATTTTCTGGCCGCTTGCTCTCTTTGAACTCAAGCGTAGTCCAAACACACTACTTCTAGTAGTGGTGGGCTGAAGTTTGCTTGTGGATTAGCTTTCCCTATTAACATTGTACCTCGCCATCAGGCAAACCCACTCCGACTTCAGAGGTACTTGTAATTAACGTCCCCAACTAAATGACAAGAGATTAACATTTTTGTCCAACCATCCAGTGTAGGGATTGAACCCCTTACTTCAGCATCAGCACACCGGATGTTTAAGAACATGATGTTTTTTTTAAATTTATGTACTGGTATCTTTTATTTCCAGAATGACCAGTAGCTTTCCTGTTCTCTCTGCTATCCACTGCTTCTCATTTTAATATATTTCTGTGATATTGCTAAACTGCCTTAGAAATAAATATAGAGGTATAGATTGGCCTTCAATTGAGTAGAGGATTTAAACAAGAGTTTAAAAGACAAGAGGACTGACTTCATTGCACTGGGCTCTATCTAATATGGCTCGGTCTCTTCCCTCAGGCATCTCGTCAAAAGCATCGCACAAAGAACAATCACCGCAGCTCCAGCGATGAGCCTTAAGAATCTCCGAGAAAACTGTACTCATGAACCAAACGACATAGCCTGGAATCAAATCCACAACCTACTGAGTGCGAGGCAGATGGCGTAACCACCTTGCCATGTAGACTGTAGACGTAGAGATTGCAGAACATGCTCTAATCTCTATTTCCTTCCTATACATTTATCAGTGCCAACCAACACCTGTACATTTATTTCTCATGCCAGCTCAATGCCCTCAAAGGTTCCCTATAGCGAAATATGACCGCCCACATCAGCATGGCACATGATTATGACGATGAAAGGTTCTCTAAAAAATGATGACTAAACTGTCGTGTATCATTTTCTCGCCGCAAACTCCTACTAGGACTTCCAATCGACTGAAAAGTTGACACAGCAACATTACTAACGTAAAATAAAAATGACAATCAACAATGAAGAAAATAAATGTGACATATTTCGAATACCGTGGCTCTGTAACAAACTAACATGGGGACTGTTCAAAAGTAGTCCGAAGGAGACTGGTTGAAGAAATGCATAGGTTAAGCAACATTAACCGATTCAGTGCCACAAAAAGTAAGTTTGGACCAAACATGGTACACAATCACATCAACAAGTATTACAATGTAAATTTCCGTTCATTGAGCATTGGAATTGCGGAAGATACCGCGAAACAAAACAAATAACATGATGACCCTAGTATGTCGATATATTGTCCTCTGTCCAAACTGGAGATCACATGTGGCGATATATTGTCCATCGACACTGAATCAGTTAACAGCTTATGGCACATCAGCAAACAAATATGAGCGAGAATGTTTTGTTTTCCTGTAGCAACATACACATTTGAATCATGGAACATTTAATCATCACAGCATGCCCATCAGTTATCAGTTGGGGTATCTTTGCTGCACTCCGGACATGTCCATAGGTGCTCAGATCCTCCCCCCAGCATATTCATCAGCGTCCGGTGGCTAATAGTGCCAGTTCTGTGTTGATTGACGAGACGCTTTGTTTTCCCGATGTACCTCTCGCGTCTGGCTGTGCCGATTCTTACTCCCAGGTCTTTCATCCTGGACAGCGATGTGGAATCACTGACGTCAAAGTCCTCTGTTCTCGCCATATCTTTAAGGACGTTAATAACATCTGCACGATCCATGGGCTAGCCATCTACAGGGGGTGCAGAGCCAGCCAGTTTGTCAGCTCGTTCATTTCCCTCGACTCCCGCATGTCCCGGGACGAAGATGAAGGTGACTTTACGGACAACAGACTTCCGCAGCGATTCAGTCCACTGTCTACGTACAGATCCAGCTTCGACCTTCTGAATCATGCTAATTGAATCACTTAGTACACACACGGTATAATGCTGTGATTCCAGCCATATGAAAGCCTGTGTAACTGCCATCACCTCCATCGTCATGCTGCTCGTGGTCATAGAGTGGGCACCACTGGATTCTTGAACGGTTCGGCCCGCCGAACGGGCTGTAAATGCCCACGCACTTCTCTGCTGCTTTACAACAGATCCATCTGTATAGATGAGCACTTCGGGGCTATCTGAGTGTTCATAGATGAGCGCGTTAACCTCTGCATTGACAGCGGCAGGGTTCTGCTCTCTGCACCGTCTATCGAGTGTGATAATGCAGGAGAAAGTGCACTTAAAAGCTGGAGGCACCGGCACCCATTCCTTGCCGGGGTTGATACTGGTAAGACTGCAGACCTGTCTGACGACATCTTCCGCCCGACCCATCCATGATTTGCCCCTGTTTAGCCTGTCACCCTTTTCTCTGAATATAGCGTCATGCAGAGGGTGCTGCTCATCTGCACTTATTTTTAAGTATGCACGAGCTCTCCAGATCTTGATCCTGTGTTCCATTGTCGGGAAGTCGAGGAGGTATCTCATTGCTACACAGCTGGTGTCTCTCGTGCAGCCCAAAATGATGCGCATGGCTTCGTTTTGTACCTTTTCAAGTCTTCCAAATGTTTCACCATCTGACATGAGAGCCGTGGACCAGCTCCCAGTTTATGTCTTGATTATGTATGGGGCCAAACCATCTAGATATTTACCTCTCTGCCTTCCCCCTGTTCTTTCCCCCTCAATCTTGCCAGTTACCACCATTTTCTCTAGTTTATTTTTTCTCATAACGTGCCTAAAAAATCCTGACAATCTACGTCTAATTTCTCTAATCAGTTTATGGTTTCATTTGTTTCTTGTAGGACTTTGGTTTTTCTGGCTGTCCATAGTATTTGTTGCATTTTCCTCAGAAAACACATTGCCATGGCCATTAGATGTTTTTCAGCTATGGAACATTCAGAACATCTTTCTCATCCAATGAATCTTTTGTTACATTTGCAATCAAAGGCATGTACGTGCTGGGCTGCTGGTTTGCTATAAATAACCTGATCAGACTACCCCTGAAGTCAGAGTGGGTTCACCTGATGGCCAGGGACACTGGTAATAAGGAAAGCTAATCAATATGCAAAATTCAGTCCAGTGCACGTATATGATCTATGCTTGAGTTCAACGTGAGCAAATGAGGGGGAAAAAAAAGAACAAGATTTAACCAGACATGAACACCTAAGTAGAACCAAAGCTCGGAGACCAGATCACACCCCGAAGAATGCCAAACTTAAGAGAACCTACGCAATTAGAATGTGCTGATTGGAGGTCTGAGGCAGAGGCTGCTTCCACATGGTACCAGGTCTGCATACTAAAGATAGCACATCAATGCCGTCTTCGAGGGTGAGAGAGGAGACAGTACAACCAACTCCTCGTGGGAACAGTGAGTAGAGATACCTTGAGATGGCTGCTGCAGACTGAGCCAACATGGGGATGAATACCCAATGCGCAGGGATGTCGATCATGATAACATTACTAACAATTAAGCTCATCATATACTGTAGCACAGGTCCGCATGGCCGAATGGGTAAGAACACGTGTTCTTAAACATCCGTTGTGCTGATGCTGAGGTAAGTGGTTCAACCCCTACACCAGACAGCTGGACTAAAACGCTGACCTGTCATTGACTTGGGGATATAAATTACAAGCACCTCTGAAGTTGGAGTGGGTTTGCCTGATGGCGAGGGACACTGTTAACAGGGAAAGCTAATCCACACACAAAATTAAGTCCATCACTACTTTAAATAGTGTGTATGGACTACACTTGAGTTCAAAGCAAGCGAGCAAGCGCAAAAAAAAAAAATAAAAATAAATAAAAAACTGTAGCAAGGGAATGATGTTTTAGATCTTCACACACAGAAGCAAATAACATAAGGTTGGGTAGCCAGTTCCATTCCTCACTGTCAAGAATTTTCTCTCACTGTCTTCTCCACTCTTCCATAGAAACTTTCTAAAAAAATAATCTTATACACCCATTTAATAAGGTTTGGCCAACATCAGAGCTGTGCTTGTCAGAAAAAAATACAGTAGTTCTGTTATTTTGTCCGCTTGAAATACATTGTCTATATCTGCAATGATGTCTCTTGTGTACATTTCGCTGTATTTTATTTTTTAGTTCACTCTGTGATCTCCATGTAAAGTGTGGCTATAAAAAGATCATAGACTGATGATTTATCCTTGGGTGGATAAAAAGGACGTTATTTTGGAGCAAGTGTAGAATTACAGATATCTAGGCAAACGGATAACATCAGATGGAAGATGCATCACAGAGATAAAGTGCAGAATAGGACAAGCAAAAACACCATTCCATCAAATGAAGAACGTTTTGTGCAATAAATCACTGTCCTTGAAAGTTAGAAAAAGAGTTCTTGCATGTTACATAGAACCAGTTTTAACATATGGCTGCAAATCATGGACAATTAGTAAATAGGCCAAAAAATCCATGGAAGCCTTATACATCAGAAATAGACAGTCATCGTTTTTGGCCACGCTATGAGAAGACAAAAACTGGAACATGTTAGTCAGTGAATATTACACAAAATGCTCCTCACTGCCCCATGTGAAAAGTGGAACAGACAGGAATCTTGGCAAGCCAACAGCTCGCATAGATACACTTTGCATAATGCCGCTGCCAGAATGCCAACATAAAAGTCCTCCATGAAAAATGCAGTTCATCGTCGATGGAATTGGCAGTCAACAGAAAGACTTCATTGACCCGGGTTTTATTCCACATGGCTCGGTCTCTTTCCACAGGGTGACCTGCCGAACAATGCACGAACTCTGTAGCTCCAGCGATGACTCCTAGAAGTCTCCTGAAAAATGCATGTGTGCGCCAAAAAAGCAAACCAGTCAATTCAGCGACAGCCGGTCATTGTTCCGAACATGCAGTCACTGTGCAAAGAACAGCGGACAGATGTAAAAGCATTCCACACAAATTTCACAGCTCACAGTGTTACACCACGCACTCACTCAGCACGGCGACGGAACCATGTACCACCAGTCCAACATGAGGAAAATGCAAATGCAAACCGTAGCCACAAGCATAAACAGACCAGAGGCCTTAATGGTTCAGTGCCTAACCGCCATGTTGGGGAACAGAAGTGTCAAAACAACAAGCTGTAATAACCAGAAAGATTTGCGGAAAGAGAGATCGAGGAAGACAACGTGAGAAGATTCTTGACAGTCTTGTGTCATGGCACAGAAGGGAGTCAACGCATGAATTGATCCATGATGTCGGAGATGGTAATTTGTAGAAAGGCATGATCACCTATGCCAGCCGGCTAGGCACTGGATAGTGGATAAAAAGAGTAATGAATATATTTGAAAGAAGTTAAGTCACAAAGAGAGCTAATAATTCGGATCAGAAGGCAGTCCACATCCCATAGGCACGTCATGAGAAGGGGAAAAGCTAGAGGATGTGGCAATAGGAAAGCTTGAAAAGAGAGGCAGGGGATATGGACCGAAAAGAAGCTGAACAGTTTGACATCATAACATGGAGGAACTCTGGTTATCTGGAATGATGACTGGCAGTGCATGAGACAGAAGGCTGTGGACAGACATGATCACTAGTACCACAAGGCATGGACTATAAGAAGAATCACTGTTTAGTTGAGTCGATGGATCAACATCACAGCACACGGGTGTAACCCATAAGTGCTCCATTCTACTCGTAACTAAAGTCCGAGTCCGGAGAATCTCAGCTATGTGTACGAACTCCGTAGCATCATCAAGGAACCCGGGACCTACTGCACTCAAGGCGGACACCATACCTTGACCAGTTAGGCCCCCCCCCCCCCCCCCCGAACCACTGTGTTTAGCAAAACATTATTTTACTATAGCTCTATGCATTTTAAACATGGACATTAAATCAAACTCAAGACAACACAACAAAAGAAAATAAGGTACAATTATTGTCCGACTGGCAATCACACACTCCTACTGACTGGTCGACGACACGGTTGCAGAGTTACTGGTTGTGCTGGGACTCAGTTTGTCAACAGTTTGTTCTTCCTTCACAGAAGTCGGTGAGGCAGCAGTGACGTCAATTTTTGTCTGTATGTGGCTGGCCTGCCATTTCAACTTATCGAATGTAGGCACTTGCGGGTGATAAAATGGACAGGCCGGACTCTTGCAAGCCATGCCAAACTTGCATGGTTTTGGATGTGGAAAAGCACAGTTGATATTCTGACAGTTGGGAAAGAAGCGGCACATTCCTTGTGTGCTGGGACGCCCCAGAAAGTTAGATTTTGGTGGAACTGTAGAGAAAACAAAATGCGACTTGGGAATTGCAATCACATGGGCGGTGCTGGCAAGTGCCGGCCGCCGGCTTGTGTGAGTGTAAGGGCAATCCGGACGAGCACATTTGGAATCAAACCGGCAGTTGGGGTGGATGAATAAACACTTGTCACCAAATTTACAGCTGGGGAATGTTTTGCAATGAGCAGTTGGGTGATGGTACTCACAGGACAAGCCAGCAGCACACGCCGGCCAGAACCTACACCTCTCGGACATTTTTGCCCGTTTAATTGCCGAAACATCACCCTGTGTCTGCTGGTAATACTCTTCTTGGGCAGCAGATGGCTTGCCTTCTTTATCATCATGCTCATCATCGGAGTCCTTGAGACATATGGAAAAAGGCTGGATTTTAGGAGGAGTCAGCTTTGAAGGAACCGTCACTGTGGAAGTCTGAATCTGCTGCATAAGTGCCTGTGACACAGGCCTGGCTTGAGCTGCTAGTAGACTCAAGTAAAGATGTTGGTCAGGCTGCATCGCTTGTGTATTTGATGCCACTGCAGGAGGTACAACTACTGGTGCTGACATAGCAGTGGGGTCTTTGAACTTATCGGAGGTGCTGCCATTGCCTTCAGACTGAAAATGTCTTTCATCAACTCCATCTAAAGTAACTATGAATCTAGTTCCACGCTTGCTATCATCCTTGATGCTTTCAGGTACACCTGAACCTGTAGGTTCATTTTCAGCGACTCCCATAACATTGCTCAAATCTTCATCAATATCTAAGTCTAAATTGAAATCATCGCCATTTGTGTCGTGAAGCAGTTCTGGGCCTAGATCTTCATCAATCATCTTGGACAGATCATCATCATCATCTGCAACACTATCAAGACTTTTATCTGCCTCATCCAGAGCTTCTGCAGAGGGCTGTTGCTTCTCTGAAGTCAGCATCTCAACTTTCTTCTCCTCTTTGTGTTGTCGTGAATTGTCTTCAACTTGTACATCTTCGCTACTCTGGGTATCACACTCCACAACCCTGCTGTCGGGACTCATCTTTCTCTTGACCCTGGCACTCGTCTGTGCTGCCCGAACGGAAATTACAGCAGCCTCACACTGTTTCTGAAAAGCCTCCTTACCTGCACTCGAAATAACAGGGCCACAGCTAGGTTTCTGGAAAAGGCCCTCCTTTGATTTTGACTGTGCTGCCTTGGCAATTATGTCTTCTCTAGCATCCCTTTGGCTGGAGCCTGTTACTGCATGGCTTCCTCTTGCATCGTCACTTTCTCTGTCGTCACCTTCTGAATTATTTCTTTCAACGACTATTTTGCCTAACCTCGAGGCTGTGGATTTAGTGTTCTGGAATGGGTAAACTGTTACTTGAATTGGTTTTTTGGGCTCAGGCGACGAGCTGTGTTGTCTTTTCCGCTCAACGCGAGACACCGATGATCCAGAGTCAGACGCCAGGTGACAGGTTATTTGAATGTTCTTATCGCCTTTCAAACCCCTGTCAGTTGTAACTTCTCTGATATTCTTGTCATTTTTAACTTCTCTGACAGGCTTAACACTGGTCACTTCTCTGATATTCTTGTCATTTTTAACTTCTCGGACAGGCTTAATACCGGCCACTTCTCTGATATTCTTGTCATTTTTAACTTCCCGAACGATCTTGTTACTTGTCACTTCTCTGATATTCTTATCCCTTTTAATTTCACGCACTATTTTGTCATTTGTCACTTCCCTGATATTCTTGTCACTTGTAATTTCCCTGGCAATCTTGTCACTTGTGACTTCCCGAACATTTCTGTCATCTTCTTTCTGCCGTCTACCCCTCTCAGGCGACCTGGACGATTTTCGCTTGTGTTCTGAATCTCGATCATACCCAGTTGTTCGCACAACCTCACGATAAGATTTGGCCGTCAGCTCGCGACCACCATCTTTGTTGATCATATGTCTGGCATCATTGCGTGACAGAACACGCACCTCACCATGCTGAGAGCCACTACCAATGTTGCTATGACGACCAATGGAGTCTTTTTTCGATGGAATATACGGAGGTGGGCTATCCTGGTCTTGAGACTTCTCCCGTTTTCTTTTTGGAGAGTAGACTTCCGAAGGGGAATCATCACGGCTCAATGGTTTTGTTACGGCAATTTTCTTCTTCGCAGCCACAGAACGTTCAGCTTCTGACATTGCCTTCATTAGAAGCAACCTGTGGAATAGAAGAACACATTTTAGTTGCATATTCTTTATTGGACGTAGCAGTCAACCCCAGAATTGTTTGGCTGTTTGTGATTTCTTGGTAAGTTTGCTTTCTGAACGACCGGCACTCATACCATTTTTATAAAAACCATTGCAAGGCTGTCTGCTGCCAAATCGTCCACAGCTGTTCTTCAAAAATGGTATGCAGGATTATGAACTGCGCCTATAACCACTTCACCACAGAGCTGGTTGAAAAACCAGTAGATGACAAATATCAATTTTTTTTTTTTTAAATAGCCCTGGCAGAATTGTTAGGAAAGAAACCCTCCTTGGGTAGATACAACCCTATCATGGTTGGAATCTGTCTAAATGAAGGAAACCTGACATAAATGTATACTGAAGTCTGACACTGTTAGTATGTGTGATTGTGTATGCGAGGAAGTGTGTATTTGTGAGTTATTTAGTGGTTATATAACTGATAGTTTGTGTAAATGATGTATGTATGTATTTATACATGTGTGGGTGTCAGTGTGTGTATCTGTCTGTCTGCCTGATAACATTGTAATATGCATTAAGTTCACAGCATTTATGTTACAATGCATCTTCTAGGTGAACAGACACAACAGATAATTGGCGTGTGAAAGATGAATGGTTGGAAGGGCCAAATATAAGACGGGTCTGCATGCCCAATTTGTGACCCTTTGAAAATAAAGTTCACTAGCCTTTTCCAGGTAATAAATTTGTTAGTAACTGGCAGTTTAACATATTCACACAACATACGTCCCAGAAACCATATTTCCATTGCATCCAAGCTCTTCCTAAACTGTTCATTCACAATACATGACTGACTGTAACACAGTAAAAACACAAAATATGATTTAAGAAGCTCAACAGCTGGGGGGGGGGGGGGGGGGGAAACATGGATAGAAGCAAACATTTCAAACAAAGTCCTTATCAGCAAACCAAACATAAACAGATAACACAAAGGATTTCATTGTTCCCAGCTTTGTTGAATGGACTACTGCTGACTAGGTAAGTATTCCTTGGTGTCATCTGTCTGTTGTTGTTATTGTTTTGTTTCTCATGTCATGTTGATAGACTTCAATCAAAACATTTGTCTGTAGAAAAGCTTCTACAAAACATTTCAGCACTCTCTGATATTCAATACTAGTGACTTATTGAGAACAAAAGTAGAATAAACAGTGATAGAATAATTTACAAAATCTATTTGCCTGAAGCAGTGGAGGAATACTGGACTAGCAGACAGTAGAACAGGTTCTTATAACTGTGAAATATTCCAATTATAACATCCCAATAACCAGTGAGCACTCTCTGACGCAAGGGTACAGTAAACGCTGTGTAGATACTGAGAACAGTAACTGGACGTTCTATAGAAGTAAACAAAGATCTACACATTTGCTTTATTGACTACACAAAGGCTTTCGATATATAAGCATGATACATGTCAACATGATAAGGATACTTGAAGATCTACAAATTAATGGAAAAGACCTTAGACTTGTAAAAAACATATATTGGAAACAAAAAGCTGCTGTCAGAATTGATAATGAAGTAGGTCAATATCAGCATATTAAAAGAGGTGTGAGGCAGGGATGTGTAATGTTTCCCTGTAAAGTGAAAATATTTTCAGAAATATAGAAGTAGAAGACATGGAAGGAATCAACATTGGGGGACGATACATCGATAACATTAGATATGCAGATGATAAGAGTCTTGATGGCAGACAATGAACAGGACCTGCAACATTTAGTAGATGTGGTTATTGCACACAGTGAACAGCTAGGGTTAGAACTGAATAGTAAGAAGACACAGATTATGGTCATCAATGGGAAGAAGGAAATATCACAGTGTGATATACAAGTAAATGGGCATATTCTTAAGCAAGTGAATTGGTACAGTTATCTCGGAACAGTCATAACATCTGATGGGAGATGCCTTGAAGAGATTGGAACAAGAATTGCCATTCCGAAGGTAGACTTTTGCAAGATGAAAAACATACTGATCAATACAAAGATATCAAATGAAACGAGAAAAAGAGTGTTGAAGTGCTACATAGAACCTGTACTTTTGTATGGATGTGAAGCGTGGACAATGAGCAGACAAGCTGATGGCTGTGAAAATATGGTTTCTGAGGAAAATGCAAAGAATAACATGGAAAGCAGAAAAACCATTGAACAAGTCCTTCAAGAAACAAATGAAGATCATAAACTGATTAGAGTCATTAGACGTAGACTGTCAAAATTTTGTGGGCATGTTATGAGAAGAAATGACTTGGAGAACTTGGTGACAACTGGCAAGATCGAGGGTAAGAGACCAAGGGGAAAACCGAGAAGTAAATACCTCGATGGCCTGGCTACGTGGCATGGTCAAGACAGGAACACGGAGCTGATCAACGACTCTGGTGATCGAGTGAGATGGCAAAACATGACCACCCATGCTTATCGGCATGACACATGGATGGATGGACTCTCTGACATTTAATGATAGTAACTTATTGAGAACAAAAGTAGAATAAACAGTGATTTACAATACCTGTTTGCCTGCAGCATTGGAGGAACACTAGACTTGCGAGCAGTGACTCGAACCACACTCGCCACACTTCCCACAGCTGGGTTATGTGGATCATACTCTTCATCCTCTTCTTTCTGATTGATAGGAGCCACAATAGACGTTAGAGCTCTACGTTTTCGAACAACTTCCGACCGTTTCTGTATGCTCCGACGTTCTGGACTCTGATTCTGAGTAGAAGTTAACCGAACAGTACTAGATATAATATCCTTGCTAGGTATTGCAACTGGTTTTGAGGTATTTTTCACGGTTTTTGCATGAATAACTTCAACTTCAGTTGTTTCTAATTCATTAGTAAGTTCATCTTCTGTTGCCTCTGTAACTAACAACTGCCTAACATCTTCGAAATCTTCACTAATACTGTCCCTATTTACAGGTCTATTAATAGTTTCCAGTAGAGACTGGGAATTGGCATCATTACTGCTACCAGATTTAGTCTCTTCTTGAATCTCGGAATTATTACTTGTGATTGTTGTCTCAGTACCGTCTAATATTGTTATATTATCACTCACAGTGATCTCACTGTCCTTTTTCTTATCCTTAGGTTTCTTCCCAGAAGTATCCCCTTTGTGGGACTTCTTGTCTTTTTTCTTTTCTTTTGACTTCGATTTCTCACTCTTGTCATGCTTGGTTAAACTCGGTTCAGGCTCTATTCTGATAGTCTGTAGTTTCTCCAACAAACCGTGCAGCCAGTCTGTGAACGCTATAGTGCTCGTTCCAAGAAACAGGCCGAGATCGCCATTCATTTGTGCCCGTGTCTTCTTATTTGCCACCATCACCATGATATAATCGGGTAACTCATCGTCCACGTACGAACCAAGTTCCAGAAGTTTAGCTTTGATAGCAGAACGAATCTTCTGGCTGATCTCGGTGCCTACTTCCATGATAGACATAAATGCTGCGATAATAGTGTAAAACAATAAGAAACTATGCAAGTGAAGACAAGAATAACAACGTTGATGCACTCAATAACACACAACGACTTCTCGTCTCCGCATACCGGAAGTTTAACACAGCAGCGGTAGACGGCGCTGGTGCGATTACAGTTAAAAATGTCGGAACGGAATTTGTCAAAACGAAATTTGCTTCATTTGAGTTGAGTTGCGACATCACTGCACTTAGGATATTCCCATACGTGCTCTGTCCCTTCGTTCAACAGCCAGCGAAGAGTCATGTTAGTTAGTTAGTTAGTCGACAGATCATCCTCGCTGCACATCGAACCATTCAGTCCATAAGTGCTCGGATCCCCTCCTCAGCAAATCCCGCAGCGTGTAGCGGCTAACGACGCCAGTTCTGTGTTGGTTTATCAATCTTCTTTGGCTTCCTGCGTAGTGTTCTTGTTTGGCCACAATTCTTATAATTTGATGCTCTAGCAGTCTGGCCATTGTTGTAGATTCACAGTCATCACTTGGTTCTCGCAAAAGTCTCACATCACGTAGAGCATTCAGAATGTCAGCCTGGTCCATGGCGCGTCCGCCCTCCACAGTAGCCTCACCTGCGAGCTTGTCAGCCCGCTCATTTCCTTGTACTCCCGCATGCCCTGGCACGAAGATGAAACTAATCTTTGCCAGCCGAGACCGCTTCAGAGGCAGCAACCATTCTCTTCGGATCGACCCCTCCTCTATCCTCTTGATCATGTTCATTGAGTCGCTAAGGAAACAAGCCCTGGTGAATGTCTGTGTCTCGAGCCATGTTATTGCTTTACTTACTGCCATGACTTCCATGGTCAGGCTACTTGTGGTTTCAGTGAAAGCACCAGAGTCCTCCTTCACAATTCTCCCTCCGGCCCGAGCTGTAAAGGCCCATGAGCTTCTCACATGTCGGACGACCGACCCATCTGTGTAGATGACCGCGTCACCGTCTAGCGAATTCTCGAAAATCAACGCTTGTACTTCAGCCTCAACAGCAGCCGGATTTTCTTGTCTGCATTTTCTATCTAGTTGGATGCAAACTGAAAAGGATGTGCAGAAGTCTGTTGGCACTTGCACCCACTCCTCGCCAGGTTCTAAGTCCTCAAGTGAACACACCTGTTGAAGAATGTCTTCGGCTTGACCCATCCACGACCGTCCTCTTTTTAACCTGCTGCCCTTCACCTTCCTAATTTCACTATGCAGTGGATGTTGTGTGTTTGCGTTAATTCTGTGGTAGGCGCGTGCCCTGCAAACTTGTATTCTCTCTTCAATGGTTGGAAAATCAAGAAGGTAGCGCATCGCCCTGCATGCTGTATCTCTTGTACATCCAAGAATAATGCGCATAGCTTCATTCTGTATCCTTTCCATCCTTTCTATCTGCTTATGGCTGAGAGTCAAGATTGCCATTGCATACTCCAAAACAGACATGACCAGCCCCTCGTACAGAAGACATAGATGGCGCTGCTCACAGTTTGCTGCCGCCATCACCCGCATCGCTGCCAAACCCCGCTTGGCCTTTGTTATCACCTGGTCTATGTGCACATTATAAGCAAGGCTTCGATCAAACCGTATCCCCAGGTAATTCATTGCCTGCGTTCTTTCCACCGTCTCTGAACACAGCATTACAGTTGGTGTTGGATTGTTGACAATATGATTATTCAACGAGAACCAAGTCACTGTTGCCTTTGTTGGGTTGACCATTGCCCCAGCTTCATCACACCAAGTACTTATGCGATTGAGTTCGGTTTGTAGTTCCCCAGCAACCTCCTCTCTATCCTTACCCTGACGATACACTAAAACATCATCGGCATATGACAATGTCCTGCCAGGTCCAGTGATCTGCTCACTGGTGATTCTCACTGTGTAGGCGTTGAACAGTACCGGAGATAATGGTGATCCCTGTGGTAGGCCAGGATATATTGTTGTTGGTTCCGAAGTCCAACTGCCACATCTAAAAACTACTTTCCGTTGGAAGAGGGCTGCAGCGATCCAACTAAGGAGGAATGGACTTACGTTTAGTTCAAGAAGCTGAAACATTAAAAAATCCAGTGGTACTCTGTTGTATGCGTCCTCAAGATCAATCGCTGCAGCAACGGTTTCAGTGCCTGAGTGGAAACCTTCATAGACATCCTGGGCAAAGACTGCTGCATTGGTCCAGGTTTCTCTTTTTGGACGGTACCCACCCAGGGTAGGTGGGAAAACACCTTGCCTCTCTAGTTGGCTTGATATTTTCCTGGCAATTACCTTCTCCAGCAGCTTGCCTATTGTATTCTGCATGGTTATAATTCGATATCCCTGAATTTTTTTGTGGTCTTTGTCAGGCTTCGGCAAGGGAATCAGATAGCTGTGTAACCATTCCTCCTTGATGCTAGCACTCCCTATACTATTGTTGTACATGTCTGCTAGTTTCTCTAGCTCATTGTCGGTACACCTATTTATGTCGTCGTATCTTATGCCATCAGGACCTGGAGCACTGTTTTTTTATCGTCGAAGCACAGCCTTGATTTCTTTCACTGTCACTGTGTCTTCATCCGAAGTGTTCTGGGCCTTGCATCTGTCTGAGGTGACCTCCTTGGCCAGATTTCGACCTCCCATGTCTGTCTGGTTGCTCTGCTCAAGGTAGCGTTCAAAGAGGGCTTTGCCCTTGTCCTCGTCAGTCCTCTGCCAGATGAGGTCAGCACCTTGGAAGTCAGAAATGCTCTTATTCTTGACTACACCACTCATGCTTTTATGTAGTCGCCAGAACAATTTCAGTGACTTGTCTGTGCTTACCCTTTGACACACCTCTGCCCATTTTTCCCTTTTAACCACCGTGACCAGTTTTTTGAAATAGCTTACTTTTGTGTGCATCTCTCTTTCTAAGTGCAAGCAGGGACTAGGATGACCAGCTCTGTTCTTCTTGGCATTTTGCCATCTCCTTACAGCACTACGCTTATCCACCCAAGCCTTATCCACCTCGAAACTCCACCACGGTGGCTGCTCCCAGCTTTTTTTCCTGCCCTGAAACGTTCTGCGCTTGTCACGTCTTATTTTACTCACCACATCTTGCCCTGTACTGTCATACTGGAACGTCTTTACCTTTAGCTTGTGCTGCCTGGTTCTGCCTTTCTCCACCAATATGCTGCAAGGGTGGTGGTCGCTGCCATGGTGTCCTAGGACACCCCATCTACACACTGTAGTGAGTAAAGGTGAAACTAGCGCCAGATCAATAGCACTGTCCTCATCGCCTGGACGGCTTGCTGTCCTGGTGACACAGCCACTGTTGATACAAACCAGGTCGATGGTTTCCAGTGCAGTCTCGAGCTCCTCTCCTTGTGTATTGGAGGAAGTGTTTCCCCATGATCTGCCTTTAGCGTTGAAGTCACCACAGAAAATAACATTCCTCTCGTGGCCTAATATGCCACTTAAGCACTGCCACTTCTGTGCGTCCACACTCGCATTGCGGGCATAAACATTAACCAACACGAATGGTATACTGGAATGAACTCTCACCGCCTGTATTTGTATATCGTCACTGTCCCAACTGGACATGTCTAGCTCTGACATTACTAATCTTTCCCACCGCTATCTGATTAAAAGTTCTCCCTGTCTTCCCTCTCAGTTTTGAGATTCTTCCAGAACCCCTGCAGATCCCCCGCAGTCTCATTCTTTCCACATACGGATACTTAAACATACACCTTCTCCACCTGGTCCCACAGGCGCACGACCACCTCCCCCTTGTCTGTAGGCTATCTACCACCAAGATGTGCATTCCCTGCTAACCTATAAGCATGTTCATTCCCCCGCACCCCTGCATGGCCAGACCAAAATAGAGAGAGAGAGAGAGAGAGAGAGAGAGAGAGAGAGAGAGAGAGAGAGAGAGAGAGAGAGAGAGAGAGAGAGAGAGAGAGAGAGACTTGAGCCGCATGGCAACTTGCAGTCGCCGCGAACTGTGCAGGTTAGAGTTTTCTTTTTGCCCCGGACAGAAAAAACTTCACGCCTTGTCGAGGATTTGAACCCAGGTCTCTCGAAGGAGAGCCCGGCATTCTAGCCACTCGGCCAGCCGCACAGCAGCCCTAAACCATAGGTTGGAAACACAGAAATTATTATTCATTAACTGCCGAAAGAACCTGTAAACAATGTCCTTGTAACATTTGATGTAGTGAAGGGAGTCTCCATGGCGAAGTGGTCAAGCCGTTTCCCTCGCTCTCCGAAGGTCGTGGGTTGGAATCCACACTAAGTCGTGCATTTTTCTCTGAGACTCTGGGGGTCGTCGCTGGAGCTTTGTGCGACGCTTTCGGCAGGCCACCCTGCGGAAAGAGACCGAGGCATATGGGATAAAACCCAGTGCAATGAAGTAGATTCTCTCGACTGTTAACACTTTTTAAAAAAAGATGTAGTGGGTGATCAGGGCGACCCATCCTACAAGGTCAAAATGACCGAATGGATAAGAGTGCTTGTTCTTAAATATCCGGTGTGCTGGTGCTGAAGTAACGGGTTCAACCCTTACACGGCAGTTGGACTGAAATGTTGACTTCTCGCTCTTGACTTGAGGACGTAAATTACAAGTACTTCTGAAGAACGGAGTGGGTTCGCGAGGGACCTATGGCAATAAGGAAAGCTAATCCACACGCAAAAATTATTCCAGTGCACTAGAAGTTGTAGCACGTGTAGAATACGTCTGAGTTCAAAACGAGCGAACGCACAAACAAGAAAAGAAAGAAAAGAAAAAAGAAACCTTGCTTTTTTGCCTTCAAGCTCTCGCGGAGAGTAATATTTGACGTTCCGGCTCTCTATAGGTTGCACTGGGTAGTGTCATTTCGTGTGACTGTACAATGTCTTTGATGTCATCAATCTATTTTCTTCTCGGGTGCCCTCTTTCTCTCGTATCAGATCTTCTTTGATGTATCGCCAGTGTTTGTAACTGATGGTACTGCATTCTAATGAGATGGCCGAACCATTTGATATTGTAAGTTTTATTCCTCATCCAATGCCCTGCTAACTGGCATTGGCGTTCATGTCACCCCTCAGACCTTGGTCTCTGTTTCTTTTTAATATGCTTACTCCACGCACTAATCGCCAATGTTGCCTTCAGAAAGTTTATGAAATAAAGCACCCCCACCACCCCTTCCACCTTTCCACAGCATGATCACTCTGTTTACAAATGATGGTAATAATGATATTAGCAAGTAAAGGGCTCTTTTACACGGTGTGTGGAGTATATGCTATGTTGTCCTAACTACACATTGTTAAAGACCAGTTGGTATTGGATAAGTGATCTGGTCAATACCACACAGGCGGCTTTTACTTTCTATAATATTTTCTGGTACCAGTTATAGGCTGGGTCGCCTGGGTGGATTACACACTATATCATCATGGTACCAGTTGTAGGCTGGGTGGCCTGGGTGGATTACACACTATATAATCATGTTACCAGTTGTAGGCTGGGTCGCCTGGGTGGATTACACACTAAATAATCATGTTACCAGTTGTAGGCTGGGTCGTGTGCGCGTCGTCGCTAACAAGTCAAGTCGCATTATTCTGTCAAGAAGCCTGATACGCGGGAAAATGTCACGTTGAAAATCCAACAACAAGAAACACGCTGTTGCCAAGATGTGCAGCGTGGGAGCTGACAACAAGAAGAAGAACGTCGAGAGCCCACCTGCTAGCTGCATCAAAGAGCCTGATACTGCACCGATTACTGAAACTACCATGAGGGAGAAGATTGACAGCCCAACACAGCCAAGAACCAAGACAGCAGAGAAGGAGGAGAAAGACACCAGAGTCGGAAACACCGACTCAAAAACAGTCCGGTGGATTGTCAAGCGGATTCCTGTGGAGATGACAGATGAAGAAATCCTGAAGCAGCTACGTGAAGAGAATCTTCACATCCGATTCTTGAAGGCGGAGCGGCTTCTCACCTACTCCAAGATACCTACAACCTTGGCAGTAGTGACGAAGGAGGGCAGCGAAATGCCGATCACAGTATCAATCAGAAAGAAAACTCAACAGCCAGAGAGATTCATCCCAAGAGTCAATCAATGTTCAAGATGCCAGAAGGCCGGCCACAGCAGAGCTACGTGTCGCAGTATTACGGAAATCTGCCGATACTGCGCCAATCATCACGCCTTTAAGGAGAGTCCGCTGGCCAAGCTGGACACGGACTTCCGAGCTCCTAACAACAGAAGAAGGTGCGCCAACTGCCTGGGCAAACACGGAACAAGATACCTGGGCTGCCCGTACCTGCAGAGACACAGAAACGTCTTAAAGATCGCCATCATCACAAAGACACCATTCAAGGAAGTAATGCAGAGGGGCGAGACAGCCACGGGTGTAGCACAAGCTGAAAGAGATCAACTTCAAAAGCAGATAGACGAGTTGAAGAAACAAATCACGGCACTGCTGACGACGACCCCGACCTGCGATAATGAGAAGCTGCTGGCCGACATGAAAGAAATCCAGCACAACTTCAAACAAGAGATGGAGCGCTTGGCCGAGATGAAGAAGGAGAACGAAGAAATCCTGCAAATGATCAAGGCCGAAAGAGAATTGCTTAGAGCTGAAATGGAACTCTCTCAAAACAAACCAACAGAAGCCATACAAAGACTCACAGAGAAACCGCAAGATGAAAACCAAGAGACCGAGCCTGAACCTCAAGCTACAGCCAGCAGCCCAGCCGTGATACCCGAGGCAGACAAAGAGAAACCAATATCTCGCCAGACATCCGAAGAAAACCGAGAAGGGCACCCGGATAACGGCACGGAGAGTCCACAGAAAACTACCTTGGAGGAGCTACGGGCAAGTCAAAGACGGGAGGAACTCAGGCGCAAGGAATTCAAAAGGTGTTGGATTGAAAGAGAAAAGAAAAAACCCAAGAAATTCAGGTTACCGGTAGATTACCCAATTACAATCTTGGAACGGGGTACCGACTACTCGTACTACATAGAAGACGGAGAGAGAAAGCTATGGCTGTCCGCGGAGGAAAAAAGCGAATGGCAGAAGCTAAAACGATGAAAAAAATACAAGAAGGAAAACAGCAACATCGAAAAGCTCCTACAGAAAATACACAACAAAGAAGACTAAAAGACCTAATAAAAAGTCCTTTTAAGGACTGCAACCAGCCAAACCAGGAGCCTGCGCCAACAAAGAAAACAACAAGAGGAAACATGCACTAAGGACAGCCGCCGACCGACCCCCCAGCTGGAGTGGGATAACAAAAAGCCCTTATAAGGACTGCAGCCAGTCAAGCCAGACGAGCCAGGAGTCTACACCAACAAAGAAAACCACAAGCAAAGACGAGCACAAAGGATAGCCGCCGACCACTTGGACGTCACAGATACAAACGCTACATCACCAGTCCGAGATAGGACTCACAAGACAAGAATTAGGGTGAATAAACCCACAAAAACCACGTACCTCAACAATAACCACAGCTGATGAAGCAGGTTAGACGAGGTCGAATTTGGAATTTTTGTTTTTGAATTGGAATCGGAATCGGTAGCCTGGGTCGCCTGGGTGGATTACACACTATATCAAAAGAACAAAAATTGCTTACAGGGTATCATCATTATGAGGTGCCTTGCCGGTCGGCGTGGGCGGTCATGGTTCGTCATCTCACACGGTCACCAGTCTCGAGTCAGGTTTGTTCTTGTCCCCACCATGCCATGCTGCCAAACCATCAAGGTATATATCGCGTTGTCTTCCTCTTGCTCTCTTCCCAGCAAGCTTGCCAGTTGTCACCAAATTGTCAATTTCATTTCTCCTCATAACATGTCCAAAAAATATTGACTGCCATCGTCTAATTTTTACAGGATATACATATTCCAAAGTAAAATATTATAATTTAAGATGCTACTCGACAAGATTAAACATTAATCAAGATGTTAGTCAGAGTTGTGTACTATCACCTGATCTGTTCAATTTGCACAGTGAAATAATAATGCTATCCATACAAGACATATCAGGGACATCGGTTGGTGGGCATAATGTAAACATTCTACTCTATGCTGATGACGTGGTTTTGGTCGCTGAAAATTAAACGCAGTTACGAGAAATGTTAGATATAATTGCAACAGAAAGTCAAAACAAAGGATTTAGTCTGATTAACAGAAAAACAGAAGTAACTGTCACTATTTAAAAAAAAGCATACCCAAATAAAACATCAAAGTGAATGGAACGACACTGAAACAAGTCAATGCATTTAAGTACGAGAATGTGGGTACTTTAATAACAACAGATGGAAGATGTGTTCATTCAATGATTCGTAGGTCAACATGGCCGAATGGATAAGAACGCGTGTTCTCAAACATCCGGTGTGCTGATGCCGAAGAAAAAGGGTCCAACCCCTAAACCTGGCAGCTGGATTAACATGTTGACCTGTCGTCCTCGACTTGGGGACGTAAATTACAAGTACCTCTGAAGTCGGAGTGAGTTCGCTTGATGGCGAGGAACACTTAATAGGGAAAACTAACCCACACACAAAATTCAGCCCAGCACTACTATAAGTAGTGTGTATGGACTACGCTTGAGTTCAAAGCAAGCGAGCGCCAAAAAACAATTCTTTCATTCATTCAGCAGCATGTCCTTTTCATAACCTCTCTCCCATAACAACCTTCCGGAAAACGTCTCGGTCATAAGTAAGATATCCCGCGTCCGATACATCCATCTGGAGATCATCCGCCACTTGTGTTAAGGACGTTAAATGCAGAATAGTTCAAGAAAATGCAGCATTTCACAAGATAAAGAATATTCTATGCATTTTATCTTTACCAATCGAGTTGAGGAACACATGTCTTAATAACTATATCGATCCAATCCCGATGTACGGAAGAGAATCATGGACAATTGGCAGATACATCGGGGATTATGTGGAAGCTGTGGAGATGTGGTTTTATAAAAGAATGATGATAGCACCGTGGACAGAGTGAAAGATCACCAAAGATATATTGAAAGAAGTTAGCTCACACAGAGAACTGGTTATTCGCATCAGAAGATGACAGTCCACATTCTTTGGACATGTCATGAGAAGAGGAAAGCTGGAGTTTATCGTCACAACGGGAAGATTGGAGAGAAAGAGAGGAAGAGGGAGACCACAAGAGAGAAGCTGCTAGACAGTCTGACATCGTGGCGTGGAGGAACCTCGGTATTATCAGCAATGATTGGAAGTAAAAGAGGCAGAAGAACTCCAACACCACACAACATGAACCATCAGATGAAGAAGAAGAAGAAGAAGAAGAAGAAGAAGAAGAAGAAGAAGAAGAAGAAGAAGAAGAAGAAGAAGAATAATGAACAAGCTGACAAAATACTGGCATAAATGATGATGGATAGCAGAATGTGTATAAAAAAATGCTTGACAGATATGTTTTTACACTTACAAAATATGAGATAGCAAAAGTATAACTACATAAACATTTAGAAAAGCTGAACAGGGTATTATTGGCATGCATACAAAACAAAACATATATTTTATTTAATGGTTTGTGATAATAAAATCTTAGACGCCACGGATTTGTAGTTTCTGAGACGAATGTTGCGAATACCTTGGACTGCCAGAGTAGCTAGCATTGATTGCCTGGAAGATGCTAATGAAACTAAATCATTCTATACAACAATAAACAAGGAGACAAACAGCTTTCTTTGATCATGTGGTAAGAAGAGAGGCATTGGAGAACATCGGGACAATTGGAAAGAGCAGCGGGAGAAGAGATAAGGCAGACCAAGAGAAATGATGCTGGATGGACTAAGACGGTGACACGGACGAATATTAGCAGAGTTGATCCATAACCATACACGAAATATTCAAACACACACACGCGTCAAGTCCATAACAAAGAAACAGATTAGTAACTTACGCACACTCACGCGCGGGCACACACACACACACATATTCATACTAGAGGGCTTCAAATAAAAATCTTAAAAATGTGATAGCAATTACAATAACCATGCCATTGTCATGTAACCTGTCAATATTGTTGTTAAGGATGTCAAGAATGTTAAGCACGTAACATCACGGTGCAGACGAACTCGAAGACGTCATAACGACAGTTTAAAGATGGCCGCCCCACTTTTGACATGTACCAAAGAGTACAGCGTTCTGTTATCCGTACTTTGATCAGTGATGGGGTGGAATCTATAGAAAATCATTGGCGAATAAAAGTCCAGCATGTTGATGCATGCTTGTCAGTCCAGCAAGTGTATGAGTGAAGTAGGACGTTTTGACTCGCAATCATATCTAAACGACATGGACTTTTGAGTAAAGATGTCATTTTGCAAAATGACAATGCTCAACCCCATACTGCCCATGCATCGGTTAAAACCATCGAAGACCTTCACTTTCAGTGTGTACCACATCCCGCATACTCGCCAGACCTAGTCCCAAGTGATTTCCACTTGTCTGGACAACTCAAATAGTAACATAACATTTCAGGTTTTCATTTGAAGCCTCGTCATGTGTGTGTGTGTGTGTGTGTGTGTGTGTGTGTGTGTGTCTGTGTGTGTGTGTGCGTGTGTGCGTGTGTGTATGACCAAAATGATTTCACACTTGTCACGTGTGTGACGGTTTGTTCGATGCTCAGTCTTCGTAGACTTAGATGGACAGGACACATTAGGAGGATGGATGATGGTAGAATACCAAAGGACATCTTTTTTGGTGAATTACAGACGGGTAGGAGATCTCAGGGTCGGCCTCTGCTACGATACAAAGATGTGTGTAAGCGGGACATGATTGATACAGGCATTGATTTTGCACACTGGGAGCAAGTCGCAGCTGATCGTGTTGCATGGAGGGCAAATATCAGAAATGGAATAAAGTCAAAGGAGAAAATTATTGCAGATAGGTCACACACTAAGCGCGTGAGACGTCAGATGGTGCATGATGGTGGAAATGACCATGTGTTCACATGCATCCATAGTGGACGAATATTGACAGCGCGAACTGGTCTAATCAGTCACATTCCCTACCGCCATGGGTTGTAGCTAATATGCCTTTTTGAAGCACAATGTAACAAACTATCGTCTGTAAAGACGGCAAGGTGTCAGTACTGGTTTTATTTTCATGTTTGTGGCCCTGAGACAAAGTGGTCAAGCCGTCTGCCTCGGGCTCCGACGGCCGTGGGTTCGATTCCGGGCTACGTCTTTCGGTTCACGGGTGCAGTTTTCTCGGAGACTCCTGGGGGTCGTCGCTGGAGCTACTAAGTTCGTACTTTGTGCGATGCTTTCTGCAGGTCGCCCTACGGAAAGAGACCGAGCCACATGGGATAAAACCTGGGGCAATGAAGTGGGTCTTCTCGACTTTTAAGACTTTTTTAGTGTTAAAATTTTCTATCTTGTTATATTTTCATGCTTGTGGCTTGTGTGTTTACATTTTCTCTCCTTGTTATATATTCACGTTTGTGGCTTCAATGTTTACATTTTCTCTCCCTGTTATATATTCACGTTTGTGGCGCCTATATTTACATTTTTTCTCCCTATTATATATTTATTTTTGTGACTTCTGTGTTTACATTTCCTCTCCCTGTTTTATATTCACGTTTGTGGCTTCTATATTTACATTTTCTCTCCCTATTATATATTTATTTTTGTGGCTTCTGTGTTTACATTTCCCCTCCCTGTTATATATTCACGTTTGTGGCTCTGTGTTTACATTTTAGCTCTCCTTGTTATATATTCACGTTTGTGGCTTCTATGTTCACATTTCTATCCCTGTTATATATTCACGTTTGAGGTTCCGTGTTTACATTTCCTCTCCCTGTTATATGTTCACGTTTGTAGCTCTGTGTTTACATTTTAGCTCTCCTTGTTATATTTTAAAACAGAACATCGCTGCTTTACTGCTAAATCGGATCCCTCGCCATTTTATATCAATCCTTAATAACAATCCCACCTAGGCTCTTCAACGATAACACTGATATCATGAATGAACGCCGTTTGATTGGTTAGTCTCTTCCAGGATGTACCGGATTCGAAGTAATTTATTGCCTTATCGCAACACCTGTAACGGTAACACACGAGACAGGACCAACCCTTAATGTGTGTTAGTTTAATCGAGCTGGAGTTTGTTGCAGGCTGTCACGGTAGTAATCTTTTTACTTTCGTAGATTAACTGTTATATTTAGTTATATATATATATATATATATATATATATATATATATATATATATATATATATATATATATATATATATATATATATATATATATATATATTGATTTCAAAACGAGAAGTTAACGTTTAAGTCAAACTTAATGCGAATGTAGGGGTTGAACCTACATTCAACCCCTACATTCGCATTAAGTTTGACTTAGGGGTTGTAGGGGTTGAATGTAGGGGTTGAAACGCCGGCTCCATGGCTGAGGGGTTAGCAGCTTTCTCCGCTAACCCCGAATACTCTCGTCACGTGACGCGACGAGAATTAGCAGTGGTTCGAATTGCAAAAGTGACTTATGAGAGTATGGAGCGGGTCGCTCAGAAAGTCGTGGCGTACTGATGAGCGTAATCTAGCCTAGGAATCAACATACAGCTGAAAGATGCTGGTGTTGACCGCAATATCCTGAAACAGGATGGAAACGCGGGAAAAAAAAAGGGGGGGGGGGTTGAACCGCCTACCTCGCCATCAGCGCACTGGAAGTTTTATAGCGAGTTCACTTATCCTAAATACCCTAGTCGAAGTGTGTGTGTGTGTGTGTGTGTGTGTGTGCGTGCGTGCGTGCGTATATATATATATATATATATATATATATATATATATATATATATATATATATATACAATTAGTTGCATTTCCTTTACGGGACGTCGTAATCAACTCCAGAATTCATTGACTGTTTGTGATTTGCTAGATAATGGTACGTCAGTAGTCTGTAATTGTTTTCTGAACGGCCGACGCTTCATACTATCTAAATCTACGCAAAGAGATCTGCTTCGAAATCTCCCGCATTTGATTTGAAACTCTAGACTTGTCATATCGAGTATTTGTGAGACTTTTCTAACCAGTACGTCTCACAAAATGGACACCGGATTATAAGACATAATTCTTGGTAACAGAAGGAAAGATGGCGAGGAAAGGCACCAGAAACCCCACCCCATTATGCCATGGGTTAGAACAGTGGTTTTCAACCTTTTTTTGGCCCATGCACCCCTTCACCATGTGTTCAGAACGTCCCTCTCCCCTTTCGTATTTCCTTCCTATAAATCCACCCGCCCCTATATATATATATATATATATATATATATATATATATATATATATATATATATATATATATATATATATATATATATATATATATATGGAAGCACATACTAGCAAAAATGGAAGCACATACTAGAAAAAAGTCTAGACGTCTACATAAAGCGTGATTTGCGGGTCAACTTACGCTATAAAGCGAATTTTAGAAGGGCGAGAAGTACAGAACCGTAACGTATGGAGGAAAAAACAATATCAAGTAATCGATTCTTGTGTTAACGCCATCTTGAAATAATCCCCCCCCCCCCCCCCCCCTGGAAACCCTAAAATAATTCCCCACCGGTTGAGAAGCACTGGCTTTGAATATGCGTCAGCCGCGATAGTGTAGTGGCTAGACGATGGTCATGACTTCGAATTTGCATCAAGGTGTATTTAGAAAAGAAAAAAAACCTGGATTACCGGACCAACCCGGAGTAAAATGTGTACCAAGAAATGACATTAGAAAATAACGGTGGAGGGTGTGATAATGACCACATCAAGACAGCCCGATTGGCCTATATCTGTTAGTCTATAACCGTTAGCCTATAGCTGTTAGTCTATAGCTATTAGTCTACAGCTGTTAGTCTATAAATGTTAGTCTATAACCGTTAGCCTATAACTAGTAGTCTATAACTGTTAGTCTATAACTAATAGTCTATAACTATTAGTCTAAAACTATTAGTCTATAAATATTAGTCTATAAGTGTTAGTCTATAACTGTTATTCTACAACTATTAGTCTATAATTGTTAGTCGCTAACTGTTAGTCTATAACAGTTATTCTATAACTAATAGTCAATAACTATTAGTTTATAACTATTAGACTATAGCCATTAGCCTTTAACTATTAACATATAACCATTAGCCTATAACTATTAGCCTATAACTATTAGCCTATAACTATTAGCCTATAACCGTTAGTCTAAAATTGTTAGTCTATAACTAGTAGTAGTAGTAGCCTACAACTCTTAGCCTATAACTGTTAGTCTAAATTTGTTAGTCGACAACTAGTAGCCTATAATTAGTAGCCTATAACTATTGGTCAAACATAGAGCTATCACCATACAAGCACACGCGGCAAGACGTGACAAACAGTTCTATAATATACCTTACTTCACTGACTACTGTCAATATTAGCTGTAACTTGTACACAGTGTGTAATATTTATAACCCTACTGTGTTTACAATGTGTGCAATATCCCGGTTATCTGAAGCCATATGTAATTGTGAAGTGGTATGCAGTACAATTCAACAACAGGCTTTTATTATCTGTGAATTTTTATCTGTTATTTTTCCCCATGTGTGTTAGTATCTGTGTGTTTTCATCTGTGACTTTTATCTGTGTGTTTTTATCTGTGTGTCCCTTTCTTAAAAATAGAAAACATTTTCTTTGTCTTCCTCTTTCCAGGAATGAATAAAATTTGGTGGAACTGCGGTAAAGCTGTGAAAATGTAAACAATATAAAATGACACAAAGTAGTGCAGTTTTACATAACAGAATTACGACACATACAGAACGTTGCAGCGATTAGCCTTCATCAGCAAACAAACACACACACAAAACACAACATATAGTCACAGAGATCTCCTGTGACTACATTAAGACGTGACGGCAGAATGAGAAGAATAAAAAGATGAAACAATGAAAGCAATTAAGAGAAAATGAAAATTGGAGAAAAAAAATGTTCCTACTTACCTCAGAATTCCGAGCTGTGTATAGGAGAGCGCTACACATTGTCATGCACCCCCAAAGGCCAGGTTTTCCGACTTCAACACGCATTTGTCTAGCGTTCGCTTCCTCTAGACAGATTCCACCCTAGGTAACGGGCTATATCTACCCGTGAATAGGTTTTTTCCCCCCCTATTAATGTTGTCAGAGCAACGAGACTTATGGCCACCTCTGCGCTTTCTTAGTGTTGTAGAGTTTTCAAGGGGCACAATTAGCACACAGGGTCTATTGTTTCTCGCCCTTATCCGAGAAGGCTAGTATCAAATATAACTGCCCTAGAGATCAAGGGCGCACGTGATAATACGAGGGGTCCTCAAATCAAAACCTTTTCTTGCTGTGAATAAATTCTGAAAAAGTAAAGAAAAAATGTATCATTTTTCGATGTAGTCACTACTGCGTTCAAAGCACGTCCTCCATTGTCGATAAAATGCTTGGATTCCTGTAGAAAAAAAAAAACACACATCTCTTGGTCGTGTGTGTAACCACTCTGAAGTCATTACTCGGTGTGCCTGATCCGGTCGCTAGGTCTGTCACAGATGCCACGCCGTTTTGAAAATTCCTGCGCCACTCATACACTTGCCAGACTGACAGGTATGCATCACCATACTGGACCGTAATTCGCCGATGAATTTCTATAGGTTTCTCTCTTTCACTGATCAGAAAACGGATAACAGAACGCTGCTCCTCTTTGGCCAAACGTTGGGCGGCCATCTTTAAACTGTTCTTATGACGTCACCAAGTTCGTCTGGACCGTGATGTCACTCGCTGGACGCTCTTGACATCCCTAACAACAATATTGACAGGTTATAAGATAATGGCATGGCTATTGTAATTGTTATCACACTTGTGAAACCTCCTCATATCCTTAACACCAAGGGGTCTAAGACAAATTCCCCGCCCTATGATGAAATCGGTACCATATGAGCCTCCTCCACGCAAATTCTCAATGTCCACTAATTGTCCCAGATTCGCTGAATATTTATATTAAGAACAGTTTTTCTCATCTAAGTTGACAAAGATAAAACGCCGAGAATATTCTCCATCTTGTGAAAAAGTGTTGGCAATATATACACAAGAAAATAAGCAAGGGTCTAGAGCAGTGGTTCTCAACCGGTGGGGAATTCCCCCCCCCCCCCAGGGGGGAATTTCAGGGTTTCCAGGGGGGGGGGAATGAAGACCATTTCAAGATCGTGTTAATACAAGAACTGATTACTTGACATAGTTTTTCTCTTCATACGGTGACACCATCTTTGTATGTATGTAAAGTATGAAGAGAAAAACTATGTCAAGTAATCAGTCAGTTGTCAGTTATGTATGTCTCGTCCTTCTAAACCTCATTTTATAAAGTAAGTAAGACCCACAAATCATGTTTTATGTGGATGTCTAGACTTGTTTTAGTATATGCTATTACATTTACCTTCCAGTTTTACGTATACTGTGTAGGGGTGGGGGGATTTTTTGATAGGAAATATGAAAAGGGGGGGGGGAATGACGTTCTGAAAATACGGTGAAGGGGGGGGGGGGACGGGCCAAATTTTTGATAGGAAGGGGGGGGGGGAATGGCGTTCTGAAAATATGGTGAAGGGGGGAATGGGCCAAAAAAGGTTGAGAACCACTGGTCTAGAGAGTCCCATAGTAGATCCTGCCTTTAGTGTTTGAAGTATTTGGCCTTCACATTTTCTAGGTCACAATGTGTTAAGTCGGTTCTATTCTTGGTCTCCTTTCTTCCCAGACAATCCAGAACATGATCTGGTACCCATTAGGCTTGATTGACCCCCACAGGATTATGAAAAAACAAAAAAACAATCACGTCCCATGAACCTGCTGTGGGTATGTGAATAATTAGGAACATCCGAGGTACTTGGAAATTTAAAAAAAAAAAAATCAGTCTCTGCTGGGGATTGAACCCCGATCACTATTTTGACAAACAATAGAATTATCCACAATGTCATCTGACTCCTTCCTCGGGTTAGTATATATTTACCGTAAAACTCTCTTTCTGATATTCATGGTCAAGGATAAATTAGTGTGTTCTTAATCAGATGCAATGATGTCTTTGTTTTGCTTTCCGAGGCCGCGAGTTATCTAAACACGGGTAAATCGAATACCACCGTATGCCACAATGGTTGGCTCAGTTGTTTGAAAGATTGGGGCTTGTGTTTTTTCACTCTACACTATGACCACCCCACCTTACTCTATGGCCACCACACTCTCCACTATGACCACCACACTCTCCACTAACTGATTAAGGGACACGGGATGATTAATCGTCTTAAGCGACTTCCTGTATCTGCCACGGGCTTATATATCGCCACAATTTTGCTACTGCAAAACTTTTAAGCCATAACCTACCTCCCACTATAATCTGTTAAACCACTAATCATGTTCAACCTGACAGAGGTCAGCGAGGTCGAGGGATTTATCGAGGAGTTTATCAGCTGGTTTATCGTGAACGAGGGGTTTATCGAGGGGTTTATCGTGATCGAGGGGTTTATCGTGATCGAGGGGTTTATCGTGATCGAACGGTTTATCATGATCCAGGGGTTTATCGTGATCGAGGGGTAATCGATGACAATGTTATAAAATTACTGGCGCAGTATCTGCATAACCGTATTGATTTTCTCGCCAATCGATAATTATAATCATTTTAAGTGAATTGATTTGCACTGTTTAGTCAAGCACGTAGCTCGGTACACTTGACTTCCACAAGCATTTTATCGAGTTTGCTTTCCCTAGTCTTTGACTGTCCCCAGACTACCTACAAGGCCAGTATCTGCATAAAGTAATTGATTTTCTCACCAATCGATGTTGAAAACACTTTTCTCGTTATATGTTCTGCGTACATGTAACCAGAATTACAGTTCCTGGCTGATTCAGTGTTGACTTCGAATAACGATAGATTGCACGATTTATTGCCTGGTTTATTTCGCCGCATCGCGTCAGGTGCATACTGCAGAAATCACGCAACATTTAACACAAGTGGCAGAAGCGATCACTATTAATCTTCATAATCAGTTTTGTGCAAACAGAAAGACATGATCGTCACTTTAAAATTACCCTGGTAGACAATTGAAATTACGGTGCGAATATCTGTATATTCGAGCTTGACGGATTTATCTAATAACTTTAGTTTATGTTGTGTGATTTCTTCAGTATGTAGCTGACGAGATGCAGCGAAATATGCCAGACAGTAAATAGTGCAATCTATTGTTTGTATCTCCGTTATTCAAAAACTGTGTTGACTGTATACAGTCAAAACAATTAGACATGTAAGGAGTAAGTGAAGAGCCCCTTTACACGTCTAAGGCTTCTTGGACATATAGTGTTAGACCAATATTTTAATATATCAATCGGCACTTCTGAGGTATTGGGCCAATATCATGCCGGTCGCTTTCACTTTTCAAGATATTTCGGGCACCAAACTTAGGCTAGGTCGATCTAGAAGCCAAAATTAATTTTAAAAAATATTTCCCGATAAGGAAACTACTGAACGTGAACTTGCCAATAGACCACAACAGCAAAAAATGCTGGTGTTGACTGCGACGTCATGTAAAGGATATGCAGCTAACTGAATCCCGATAAGGATTGGAACTTGTGACAACTCGGCACATAGGCGAGGGTCTAGCCACTACCGCGACTCTCACTTAGACATGTTCTTTGCATTTATTCCCCCAGAAGATACGTAGACTGTAGCTGTTGTTGTTGTTGTTGTTGTTGTTGTTATTGTTGTTGTTATTTTTGTTTTGTTGCCACTGTTGATTTTTAGACCATTGCCATTTCTCCTGCTTTCTGCTGCCGTTGTTGTTGTTGTTGTTGTTGTTGTTGTTGTTGCTATTGTTGATCTACTATTGTTATTGCGTGTTTTGTTGTTATTGTTGTTGTTGCTGCTGCTGCTGTTTGTATTACCGATTTATTGTTGTTGTTGTTGCTGCTGTTGTAGTTGATGATTAAAATAAACAACTAAATAAAATACCGAGAAATAAACAAAGAGCAGACACGGAAGTACAAACAAGACACAGTTACGTATATTACACTTTCTATGATGCAAACCCATTCCCTCCCTCTTTGTTGTGATTATTATTATTATTACCCCTACGCTTGGGTACATGTGTGTGACAGATTCCTTTTCAACGAAATTAGAATTGGCAAAGTCCGGGTTTGCCGTGGTAGAGAGATTTGTAAGCTGATTCAATGATTATAGATTTCTAAAGCCCGATATTCTTTGTAAAGTATCGGGCGTGTCATCTGTGACATTTTAAGGTAGAGGCACTTCTGCATTCGCTTGTCTATTATCCAGACCTTTAATGGCACATAAAGCACATGACCGATGTAACTAACCTGCCACACATCGAACGATATAAGAGGAGAGGTAGCAAAACACGAAGAAGAGAATTACAGACTGACATGAATAATATTTGGAGGACAAGGTAAAAGACAGGACGGCTTGGGGTGGGGTGGTGAAGTGTCTATGCCCCAATGGGGGGTAAGGGACAGAAGAGGAAAAACCCACGATACATGTCGTAAAAGACGATAAAGAAAAGATGGCTTCCTATCCCGTAAAAAAAAAAAACACACACACACACACACTTTAGCTGCAACATTCAACCAACCATGAACAAATCTAAACAGAAGGAAAGAACAACAACTCAGCCAACTAAGATTAAAAGACCATTTAAAATTTTGTTTTTGTTTTGAAAATTTGAATTGGAATTAGAGCGAGCTGCGGAGAATGCTGTAAGGTGTCTGGATCGCCGACATGCCTCCTTTTACTCAGGAAAATCTCTAGAATTGGCACCTGGAGAGTTAGAACTATGCCAGACCTGGGAAAGACTGTAAATATATTAGGGGCGTTCATTCGAAAGCCGTTCCAATGGTTTTATTACAAAAGCATGAACGAAACATTAACAAGTGTAGCAGAATTAAACAAAGCATTCATTATGAATGAATTATGCACCATGAGTTGGTCAGAAGAAGTCGCCGTAGGCATTCAGGCAAGCATCCCATTGCTTAGGTAGGCTGCGAATGCCGCCCGCAAGAAAGGATTGTGGTTGCTCACTGAACCAAGTGTTTACCGCGTTCATTAAGTCTGCATCTGTGTGAAATCTTTGCCCCTTGAGAGCTTTTTTGTTTTAGAGGTCCGAACAAATGAAAATCACATGGTAACAAATCAGGACTATATGTTGGATGTTGCAGAATTTCCCACTTCTTCCTTGCTAATGCTTCCTGCACAATCTTTGCGACGTGCAGACGAGCATTATCGTGCAACAAAATCACACCGCGAGAAAGCATGCCGGATCGTTTATTCTTGATGGATTTTCGCAGCTTGTCTAGTGTTTGCAAGTAGTGGGTAGAGTTGATGTTGACACCAGGTTCTTTAAAGTCGCTAACAATAGCCCTTCGTGATAAAAAAAATGCGCTCAGCATAACCTTACCAGCGGTAACTTGTATCATGAATTTTTTGGCTTTTGGTGATCCAGCATGTTTCTATTGCATGCTCTCTCTTTTGCTGCTCGGCTCAAAGTGGTGACACCATGATTCATAGCCTGCCACTATGCGGAAGAGAAATCCATCACCCTCCACTCTGTAACGCAGCAAGTGGTTCAAACACCATCCCATGCGTTCCACTTTTTGGTGGTCGGTCATCATCCGTGGTACCCACTGTGAACACACCTTCCGATATTGCAGTTTCTTACGAGCGACCTTTTGAATTGTCCCAATTGACACATCAAATTCTTTCGCTAGCGAACGTATGCTTCGACAACGGTTCACCTGTACTGCTGCATCAATTTTGGCGATGGTTTTTTTCTGTTGCAACAATTTGCGCTTGACCCGGCCGTCGAAGATCTGTCGTGAACTGACGTTCTTTCCTAAACATTCGTGCTCAGTCTGTCACTGTTGTCTTCGACACACATTTGTTACCGTACGCTGCCTGCATTCTTCGATGAATGTCCACTGGTCGACTTCCTTCAAATGAAAGAAACTGAATCACCGCTCTTTGAGATTCTTTGGACGGATTTTGGATCAACCCGGACATTTTCTCAACGGTCAGAAACAGAACCTATGCATCATGGGACGATACGCACTTGCTCTTTTATTCATTGGTCAGTACTTATCACATGACTATGACATGATCATGTTCAACGTACGCAATTACGCGCGGTGCAGCACGAACGGATTTCAAATGAACGCACCTTATAGTAAAGGAGTAAAATATAAGATTAACATTTTGAAATTATGCGAAGCAATATAGAACGGAGCAGGCAAAAAGCTTCTAAACGTAGGTTAAACAGTGTTGTTCTCAGACCATACAGAGGAAAATGCTATCACAGTGACGCCCCCCTAATATTATATAGGGTGTATTTTTTAATGACTGTGGGGTTTTTGAAAATATTGCCGTTCCAAGTTTTGTATTTACCCTCTGTGAACTCATACAACATAAAAGGTAAATACAAAACTTGGAATGGCAATATTTTCAACAACAACCCACAGCCATTAAAAATACACCCTGGGCAAAGAGACAGCTCTAATAGAGTATGAAGTTCTAGAATAATAACAGAAACATTTCATCAGCATCATCATCATCAAGTGCCCTGCCAGCTGGTGTAGGCGTTCATTTCTCTCCACAGATATCGGTCTTTGGTGTTCTGGATCAACTCTGCTGATGATATTCCTCCATGCCACTGTTTCAGTCCACTCAGCATCATTTGTATTAATAGAAACATATATAACGACACAAATAAAGTAAATATGAATGTGATCCATTATTACAAACCAGCTCTCTAATCCACGCGTTCCTCCTTTACACAATAGCCAAACAAACAGTAGGTTTGGACCAAACAAACATGGATGGCGTAGAATGGGAAGTAGGGGCGTGTCACGGTTATAGCGTAAAAGTTGTTAATATGGTATCAGACATGTTATATTATCATGCAATTATAACATTTCGGTGATATATAAGTCCAGGCAGATACGGGAAGTCGCGTAAGACGATTAATTATCCCATGGCATTAATCAATTAACAGGGACGCAGAGGTGTTTCCAAGGCACCACAGGGCCGGGTTATATACTGGCCAAGACCTATTGACGCGTCCTCGTCGAGCGTCCTGGGCAAAAGGTCCCTTCGGGGTCCTGACTAAGGTCAGTAGGATCGCCAATTCCTCCGAAGTCGGAGAGTGTCTGCCTGTACGGCGAGGAACCACCAGTCTGCACACCAATAAGCCAGACATGGGACAACGGATACTCACGCAAACCTCAAGTCCTGTATGACATCACACTGATGTTGGACAATAGGATGCCTTCATCCGACATACAGGACTTCGCGTTGGAGCTCAAGCCAACGAACACAAGCAAGCAAGCAAGCAAGCAATCAATTAACAGATATTGAACAGATTATTCTAAGGATATTTAGTTAGTTAGTTAGTTAGTTAGTTAGTAAGTTAGTTAGTCGAGGTTCCAACTTCACGGCAACGGGTCGTCCCCATTATGCTCCATTCCTGTGCCAGTGATTATCACACAAAATGCTCCCCACTGTCCAATGTGAAAAGTGGAATAGACAGGAGTCTCGGCAATCCAATAGCCCACACAGGTTCACTGTGCACAATGCCGCCGCCAGAATGCCAACACAAAGTTCATCCACGAAAACCACAGTTCACGTCGATGGACTCGGCAGTCACAAGAAAGACCTCATTGACCCGGGTTTTCTTACATGGCTCGGTGTTTTACCACAGGGCGACCCTCCGAAAGTGTCGCACAAAGCACGAACTCCGCAGCTTCAGCGCCGACTCACAGGAGTCTCCTGAAAATGCGAGTGAATTCTAAGGATATGAAATATGGAAGCACAAGTGGGTCGATTTGTCAATACAGAACATCTACGGCCTACGACAGCTGTTTGTGGTCGATGACGATGATGTTGACAAATATTATTTACACACAGAAGAAACAAGGGAGCCGCGGTAGCGCAGTGGCTAGACGCTTGTCTGCCGGTCAGGTGGTCAGGGATTCAAATCTCATCGAGACAAGTTGTTAAACTGACCTGACCCCCAGGCTGACCCAGCCTAAAGTGGCTAGCAGGAAATGTCCGAGGGAGTAAACACGACTGACCTGATATTGACCACATCACCCCCGAAGTGTGGACTGGTCTGTACAAATATCAGGTGCCATCTCCACAATGAAGGTTGGCTGCAATTGATCTCCGACACTGCCTCTCTCTCGCCTAGATTGTACACTCTATCAGATTGACGTTCATCCATCTCTTGATATTATGTTCCTATTTGTATCGTTGTCTACCTCTTGCTCGCTTGCCTTAAACCCTACCCCCAGTACGATTTTTATGAGAGTCTTTGAATGTGGCCAAAATATTTCACTTGCCTCTTTTATTATTTCTATCAGCAACTCTCTGTTCATTCCCAGTTTTTCTAGAACTTTTGTATTTGATTGCTTTTGTTTCCACAAAATACGACATATTTATCTGCATATCCATTTCTTCAGGGCCTCTATTCGACGTCGTAATTGTCTGTTTATTGTCCAGGCTTCAGCCACATACAGTGATGTTGAATATACATAACATTTGACAATTCTCATTTTTAATGCGTTGTTAATCTCTTTAGATGCTAATTCTGATTTCATATTGTTGAAAACAATAAATAGGCCCTAAGACGTGTGAAAAGATCCTTTACTTATGTACAATTCATGGTTATGGGTACACAATTTTATGAATGCATCGTTGTCATGACACTTCTACTTGTCTCATTCATCATATAGGGAGATTGACTTTGCAAGCGAATTTTACGATAACCTGTGGATGTGAACATTACAAACATGCCTGTACAAGGAAATGATAATCTCGCTGTGCTAATTGAGCCAGATGTGAAAGATCTGGTACAGGAACTACAAGACCGCTATGCACGGGGTGTATTTTACGTAAGTTTATGTACGTTTGTGTATGGATTAACTTACATTATGGCCTGACTCATTTACTTCTGACTTTTATCCTTAATTTAGACATATGCCCCGAATAGACTTATGCCATGTGGTCTTATCTTTTGTTGTCTCCTGCAGATCTTAACCTAATTTAAATGTGGTGCACGATAGGCATCGTATTTTAAAACTTATCTATAATCTGTCTGTCTGTCTGTCTGTCTGTCTGTCTGTCTGTCTGTCTGTCTGTCTGTCTGTCTGTCTGTCTGTCTGTCTGTCTGTCTGTCTGTCTGTCTGTCTGTCTTTCTTTCTTTCTTTCTTTCTTTCTTTCTTTCTTTCTTTCTTTCTTTCTTTCTTTCTTTCTTTCTTTCTTTCTTCTGTTGTCCTACTGATTTTGCCGTGAAGCGTCGCAGAGAGAATGTAGATGTAATATTCTGTGATTCACTTGTCTTGCTGCCTGAAGTATTTCATTTCTTCAATATCACTTCTACTCCACCTAGCCAACTCTTCCTGAGTCATCTCTCGCCTTGTATCTCGATGTTCTCACGTAGAACGCTCTAGCCACTAGCTGATCTTGTTCCATTCTAACTAAATGTCCTAACCATTTAACTGGTAAGTTACTCAAACTTAAACATTTAATATGGCGATAAGCTGCAGAAGCTATCTGATCTGCTAAGCAATGCTTTAACTGTACGCCTGTAGGAGATTCCGCTCTAGACCAGTTGCCTACCACGGCTTAGGGCCTGGTCTATCCTGCTATGACAGTTAGTCTTTAGGTTGCAAATTCCTCGCACTAGGGTAAGGTTTGTACCCTCCCAATTGCAGTCCACCGCCCGAAGCCGTTGGCACAATGTGGGGTGTCGGATTTGGTGAGCTCTGCCCAACATTCGGCGCTAACAGGAAGCACGTAGTGCCGTTATTTAGTTAATAGTTAGTTAGTTAGTTAGTTAGTCAGTTAGTTAGTTAGTTAGTTAGCCGGCAGATCATCACCATTGCACATTGAACCATTCTGTCCATAAGTGCTCGGATCCCCTCCTCAGCAAATCCCACAGCGTGTAGCGGCTAACGACACCAGTTCTGTGTTGGTTTATCAATCTTCTTTGGCTTCCCGCGTAGTGTTCTTGTTTGGCCACACCTCTTTTACTTTGCTGTTCTCGCAGTTTGGCCTTGGTTGTAGATTCACAGTCATCACTTGGTTCCCGCAAACGACTTTCAGAGCATTCAGTATATTAGCCTGGTCCATGGCTCGTCCACCCTCCATAGTAGCCTCAAATATATAGTTATATTTGCCAATGCTTGCTTGCTTGTGTTCGTTGGCTTGAGCTCCAACGCGAAGTCCTGTATGTCGGATGAAGGCATCCTGTTTTCCAACATCAGTGTGATGTCATACAGGATCTGAGGTTTGCGTGAATATCCGTTGTCCCATGTCTGGCTTATTGGTGTGCAGACTGGTGGTTCCTCGCCGTACAGGCAGACACTCTCCGACTTCGGAGGAATCGGCGATCCTACGGACTTTAGCCAGGACCCCGAAGGGACCTGTTGCTCAGGACGCTCGACGAGGACGCGTCAATAGGTCTTGGCCAGTATATAACCCGGCCCTGGTGCCTTGGAAACACCTCTGAGTCCCATTTTTGCCAATGATTTCAAAAGTCTAATGAACAACCAGCTACCTGGACATTACAACAAGCATGCCGAATACGCAACTGCCCAGGCAAAGTTTTATATTAGAAATCATATGCAATATGCTTATATGGTTCTGGAGTATACTCATTTGGATCCTTGTCAGTGCTACATATTACGTGCACAATGATGAGATTCTCATTGTGTGATCCTTGATAGGAGAGACTGAAGCACTTATTTAGGTATCCGTGTGCAAGGAAAGTAATTCTCTACCAAAGCCAGCATAGCTTCACATACATTATCGTGAACACCCTCGACGTCTTCATTATCATCAACTGCATCTCTACTCCTTTTCAGGTCAACTTTGGGGACGGCGTGGTATCCCTAAATCCCCAGTCTCGTAGAGGGTCGCAAGAAAACACAGCCGAGGTACGCTTACTACTACTAATACTACTACCAATGCTGCTACTACTGTTGCTGCTGTTACTACTACTACTACTACTACTACTACTACTACTACTACTACTACTACTACTACTACTACTACTACTACTACTACTACTACTACTACTACTACTACTACTACTACTACTACTACTACTACTACTACTACTACTACTACTACTACTAACTACGACGACTACTACTACTTCTACCACCACCACCACCACCACCACCACCACCACCACCACCACCACCGCCACCACCACCACACCACCACCACCACCACCACCACCACCATCACCACCACCACCGACATTTTAAATTTCGATATCTAAGAAGCAACAGTGGCTAGCAGGTGTGCCTCTTGTTTCTGTGGTCGCGTTTTCGAATCCAGCGGATGTTGAAAGATTGTCCTGTCTAAACTGAGTACGAGGGCAGCTTGGGAGATTGGAGAAGAGCGTTCGCTCTTTAACTTCCGATGTGTGATGCCCAGGTAGCGGGTTCAATTCCTCTACACCGGTTAGTTGGACTAACATGTTGACTTTTCGTCCTTGACTTGGGGACGTAAATTACAAGCACCGAAGAAGTCGGAGAGCGTTCGCCTGATGTCGAGGACACTGGTAATAGGTAATAACTGTGAAAGCTAATTCACACGCAAAAAGTAGTCCAGTGGACTTGAAATAATAGCACTTTAAAAAAGAAACTGAGTACAAGGAAATATTCTGGGAAGTAAAGGCTGTCGACAGGATATTGACCTCATGACCCATCTACTAGAGGATCTGGCCGATACTCAGTACCCCGAGGGAAGGCCAGACGGGCACATAATTAGACTGCTACTTGCACTATCAGTATTGGGACTCTTCTCTGGCTGTCGAAGATGAGGAGGAAGCCCGTATGGGAATATCCCGAAGGCTATGATGGCAGTTGTCTCAACGCAATTCAGTTCAACCTCAACGTGTTATAAAGTGTTCTTTACTTTATTAATTCCTATTTGTATTATTACCATTTACATCGCTCGGTTGACAAGTGCAATTTTCTCGGAGACTCCCGTGGATCGTCGTTGGAGCTTCGGAGTTCGTGATTTGTGCGACGCTTTCGGCAGGCCGCCCTGTGGAAAGAGACCGAGCCATATGGGATAAAAACCATGTGCAATGAAGTCAATCCCGAAGCCAATTAAGCCTTGCTTTTAAAAATACAGGTCCAAGATGGCGGAAGGGCGATTGAGCTGTTAAGGCTCAAGGAGTGTTTGCTTCCAGCTACGGTTTGCTTACATATTTTCTTCATTTTGAACTGATAGTACATGGTTCCGTAGCAGAGCTACTGAGCAAAGTGCGTGAAGCAAAACAGTGAGCTGTGGATTTCACGTGGAATGCCTTTACGTCTACCAGGTTGTGTGTATTGTGAAATGCATGTTAAAAAAATGGCGGACTGCCGCTGGCTGAATAGTTGGTTTTGCGTTATACAGTATTGTGAGTGTAACTGCTAGTTTTCTAGTGACTGCCACTTCCATCGACGATGAACTGCAGTTTTAGTGGCGGACTGCTGTATTGCCATTCTGGCAGCATCCTTAAGGAAGTATGCCTGTGCATGCTGTTGGTTTGTCGAAATTATGGTCTGCTTCACTTATCACAAAGGGCAGTGAGGAACATTTTGTGTGATATTCACTGGCACGGGTACGGAGCATTATGGGGCAACCCTGTGCCGTGAAGTTGGAACCACGAGTAACGACTAGCGACACGCATTTAAAACAAAAATTGCGGAATCTTTCCTTGCAGCTCTCTAGCGATGCCTATCTTTAACATGTTTTCTTTTGTTATAATCTTATTGTAGTTGGTAATATTTTCCATAATATAAACTTTGTACACAGCACACTGTTTTTAATGCGTTATCTAACGGATAAGTCACATGACATGTACGCTTTCAGAATGGCAGGAGATACTGTAGCAAAAGACCCGTCGCCAATCTTCCAGCTCACGTATATGCTCTCAGCCATGCCGTCTATAGAGATGTGGCATCCACAAAATATCTACCCAGGGCTCACAGCATCTTCATCTCAGGCTGCCCTGGATCAGGTATCATATAAGCAAATTCTGAAGTATTGGTTTGCGCTTTGAAAAGTAGAAGAAATAGAAGATCATGTAGTAATGGTAAAAGTAAAAAAGTGGAATCGATTTGCTGTTGGGTTTGAACATTGAAATAAAACGAAACAAAGGACAGTTAAGAAGCTAGTTTCTGAGACGCCAAGAAGTCGTTTATAAAGTGAACATTTTAGTCTGCTCTGTTTATATTTGCAGATATAAAAACAATTTACATATTACGAGTAAACTATATATAGATTGTGTGTATTATTGATAAACCGTGTGTATATTATGTGCAAATTATATGTAATATATTTATTATATTAAATTCAATTTGATTTAAAAGGCTACCTTCGCCATGGCTGTTCTTGTTCTAATCTCTTCAAGGCATCCCCCATCAGGTATTACGACGGTTCCAAGATAATTTTACCGATTCACTTGTTTACGAATATTCTCATTTATTTGTATATTACATTGAGAGATTAATAACGCATTAAGTGTGCCATCCATCCATCATGTGCCAAAAAGCATGTTTTGCCATCACACTCGATCACCAGAGTCGTGGATAAGCTCCGTGTTTCTGTCTTGACCATGCCACGCGGCCAAGCCATCCAGGTATCTACGTCTCGGTCTTCCCCTTGGTCTCTTCCCTTCGATATTGCCAGTTGTCACCAAGTTCTCCAAGTCATTTTTCTCATAATATGCCCAACAAATTTTGACTGTCTATGTCTAATGTCTATAATCAGTTTACGATCTTCATTTGTTTCTTGAAGGACTTGTTCATTGGTCTTTCTGGCTGTCCATGGTATTATTTGCATTTTCCTCAGAAATCACATTTCCACAGCCAGCAGATGTTTTTCAGATTGTCTACCCATTGTCCACGCTTCACATCCATACAAAAGTACGGTTCTATGTAGCACTTCAGCACTCTTTTTCTCGTTTCAATTGATACCTTTTCATTGGTCAGTATGTTTTTCATCTTGCAAAAGGCTACCTTCGCAATGGCAATTCTTGTTTTAATTTCTTAAAGGCATCTCCCATCAGATGTTATGACTGTTCCAAGATAAATGTACCTATTTACTTGTTTAAGAATATGCCCATTTACTTGTATATTACATTGTGGTATTTCCTTCTTCCCAGTGACGACTATAATCTGTGTCTTCTTAAAATACAATTCTAACCCTAGTTGTTCACTGTGCATCAACCGCATCTCCTAAATGTTGCAGGTCCTGTTTATTGTCTGCAATCAAGACTGTATAATCTGCATATCTAATGTTATTGATGTATCGTCCCCCAATGTTGATTCCTTCCACATCTTCTATATTTCTGAAAATATTTTCACTATACAGGGGAAAAAAAAGATCTGCAGACATTACACACCACTGTCTCACACCTCTCTTAATAGGCTGATACTGACCTACTTCATTATCTTATGGCAGCTTGGTTTTTTCCAATATATGTTTTTTTTAAAACAAATCTAAGGTCTTTTCCATCAATTTGTAGATCTTCAAGCATCCTTATCATGTCGATATGTCTCACTTTATCGAAAGCCTTTGTGTAGTCAATAAAGCAAAGGTGTAGATCTTTCTTTACTTCTATAGAACGTTCAATTACTGTTCTCAGCATATACACAGCATTGACTGTACCCTTGTCTTCTACAAACCCACACCTTTCTTCTTCTATTCAGGTTGTATTTTCTTCGCGACTCTTTGCATGATAATTCTTAGCAAAATCTTCGTGATGTGAATCATTATACTAATTTTTCGATGTTGATCACATTCTAAGGCTCCTGATTTCTTTGGGATTGCAATAAACACAGAGTTACATAATACATGAGGTATATTTCCAGTATTATATATTGTTTTCAGCAGTCTGGTAACTTTAAGTATTCCATAATCTTCTAAAGCATTAATAATTCCTGTTGTGATGCTGTCTGAACCGAGGGTCTTGCCAGATTTCATATGGTTAAGAGCATTCTGAAACTCCAACTTCAAAATTGATGGTCCTTCATTATTATTTCGAATATTATACTGTTCTTCCCTGTTATCATCATAAAGGGTTTTCACATAATATGACCATACATGTAAAATCTGATCTTTTTCTATTAAGATTTTTTAATTTTTTTTGTCTTTAGGCAGTCTGCTGATGTATGTGTTCCTTGATTAGTAAGCTCCTGAATTTTCAGTGCATTAGTTTGGTATTTTTACTGTTGTGTTGTTTTTCAATTTCTATATGCTATTTTTCTCGAGCCATGCTTCTTTTCCCGCCTTTCATAATATTCTGATTTTTCTGTGAATTTCTTCATATTTGGCAGGATTATTTTTGTTCTGTCTTCATGTTTCCATTAGTTGTAAAATTTCTTCAGTCATCCATGTCTTAACACCCACTTTCTTTAATGTTGGAATAGTTTTTTCTACAGCACAACCGATTGAGTTCTTCAACATTTCCCATTGATCATCCACATCTTGAAATAGGATCAGTAGATCAGACAATATATCAAATTTGTTCTTTTTTTCAATGTTAAAATTATCTTTTATTTCTTTGTCAGTTTTCTATTTGCACAAATTATATTAAGGGTTTCCCGTTGTATACTTGACTTTCTTTACTTGACTTTCTGGGTGTAGCATAGGTGGGAGCGCAAGCGCAATTGAAATACCACTACTTTTATCGGGAGATTTGCTTGCAAATAGACAGGCAATATCTCCTGCGGTAGCTATGGCGGACCTATTCCCGCTGGTCGCGGGGACCGCTATAAGTCAGGTGGGGAGTCTGACGATAGTGCACGCTTTACACAGGTCCGGACACTTGTGATTGACAGATGTGCGCGCCCTCATGGTCCGGGCTCGTACAAGGCCCTCACCTGTGGGACATGGCTGAACGTCTCTAAGCCGTGTCCCTTGGGTGTCAGGGTCTGGCCATAACTCGCCACCGGCTCGTGGTGGTGAGGTCTCGGTGGATTGACGCTGAGCCGCCAGCGTCTGCAGCCTACCTTGTGCCAGACGTATTGGTTACCCATTCCTCTGGAATACACAAGACTAGGCCGAGGGAGGGGTCATGTCGTTTGGGTATCACATGATCTCTGAAGCTCTGCCCAGACATTGTGATGGAATATTGGCCATATTCCACTCACATACTTTAGTCTGTCAAGACTGCAAGGTGTCTACTACTACTACTACTTGACTTTCTTTAACTTTATCCTCAATGTGCCTGTAATTAATCTGTGATCACTATAACAGTCTGCATAGGGGACTGTTTTTACGATGGTCAACGCATTTCGAAACCTTCTGCTAATCTTGATATAAGCTATCTGGTTTTTAATCCTGCTGTCTGGACTCATCCATGTCCATAATCTTCTAGGATGCTGTTTAAACCAGGTGTTTCCTACAACTACTGCTTGTATTTTTACCCATTCTACAAGTCTGTATCCTCTTTCGTTTCGCTCTCCCAAGCCATGGTTGCCTACACTGCATCCATCGCCTTGATTTCCTACTTCCGCGTTGAAATCATCCATTATAATGTTTATTTCTGATGTTTTTTTTTTTTTTTTTTTTTTACACTTCTTTAAAGCAGACTCCATGTCATTATAAAATTCTTCTATACTTTCTTCGCTGCATTCACTTGTTGAGCATATACTTGAATGACAATTGTTTTAAAAAGGTATTCCGTTTAATTTTACTAATAGAACTCTGTCTGACACAGCCCAGTATCCTTTAACAGAATTTGATGTTTGCCGATCCAATACAACGGCTACGCCTCTTTGCCGTTCTTCTCTCCCCAGAATAAATAATCTTACAATTCTCTCCTGTCTTGATTCCTGCCCCTTTCTACCTTGTTTCGCACATTCCTAAAATATTATTTACATATTATTAAATATGAGAATTGTCAAATGTTATATATATATATATATATATATATATATATATATATATATATATATATATATATATATATATATATATATATATATATATATATATATATATATATATATATATATAACATTTGACAATTCTCATATTTAATTATATATATATATATATATATATATATATATATATATATATATATATATATATATATATATATATATATATACACACACTAGCTGACCCGGCCCGGCTTCGCCCAGTCCCTGGACAGGATCTATCTATCTATCAGTCTGTCTGTCTGTCTGTCTGTCTGCTTGTTTGTCTGTCTGTCTGTCTGGCTGACCCGGCCCGGCTTCACCCAGTCCCTGGTGGGGAGCATCTCATTTAATTCATATAAGTAGTCATATAAGCTCCCGTTCCCGACTATCTGTCTGTCTGTCTGTCTATCTATCTGACCCGGCGTGGCTTCGCCCAGCTCTTGGTGGGGAGCGTCTCATTAAATTCACACAGTAACTTAAAAGAATGACCTTCCACACACCATCCATTATATTTAATGAAAACTGTTTTCAATCACCTACATGACTGTAGATAACTTCTTTAAACATAAAAAGATGAGTTACAATGTTATGCATTATGCATTATTTTTATGAAAACTTTGAAAATGCCTTAAAAATTATATCATTATTTATTATAACTCATATGCCTGTAAATAACTATAGACAAAGAGTTTATATATCTTTGAAAACGATGCAACAATACGACTATAAAGTATATAGAAATGTTATTAAAAGTTATGCCCCTTGAAATAACTTTTCTAGAGTTAAGTCCCCTTGCTATATAGAAGTTATAATGACAAATTAAATATTAAATTTTAGTAAGTAAGTAGCCGATTTTACACTAAAAAACTATGACAGAAAGTTGCACAGGAATGAAAAGAAAACATGTAGAAAATTTCATCTCAATCGAATGGACCGTTCGCGAACGCATAAAAAACGGACGGACATACATACATCGTGTTTTATATATATATATATATATATATATATATATATATATATATATATATATATATATATATATACATATATATATATATATATATATATATATATATATATATATATATATATTCAACACTAATATATGGCGCGGAGTCCTTGAGATTGAAGAAGCAATAGAGGCCTTGGAGATGTGAATATACAGAAGAATATGTCGTATTTCATGGAAACAAAGACGATCAGATACAGAGGTTCTAGAAAAACTGGGAATGAAAAGAGAATTAATGAAATAGAATACCAAGGGATCAAGTAAGATTTTCATGTAGAAGGCCAAGAGATAACGGGAAAGGCACTGTCGTCAAAGAGGAGGATGCTCACTCTTATGTAAAATGAAGACTAGTATTATTCCTGCCACATAGCTCTCCTGATAACTAATTTATGAATCCCCAGATAATGGTTTAGCACTATTACGCCGATATGCAACACAGTTACACACACGTAAATATTATAAAAGAATGAATTAACTCTTACTTAACAAGTTAAAAAAAAAAGATATTTTGTTTTCGGCCACGTTAAAAGAGATAACTTTCTTTTAAAAATCATACTGGATCACAAAGATGAAGACAAGCGAGCAAGAGACAGACAACGATAGACGCGGGAAGATAACATCAAAAGATGGACGAACATAAATATAGCAGAGTGTAAAATCAGGGCGAGAGACAGACAGTGTTGGAGATCCATTGCAGCCAACCTTCATTGACTGTTGTTTAAAACAACCAGCTCTTGTTTAAATCAACTAGCTCTAGTTTACAAGAACCAGCTTAAGTTTAAAATAAGCAGCTCAAGTTTAAAACAAACAACTCAAGTTCAAAACAACCAGCTCAAGTTCAAAACAACCAGCTCAAGACGATTACCACCTTATGGACAGACCAGAACAAATTATTATTCAGTGACCCAGAACAAGACACAATAGATTACGCAACCACTTGTTCACACTATGCCAGATTAGCGAATCAGTCATGTGCAAACGTGGATTGGCGCCGCAGACAGAAGATCACATACTTCAAGACAGCCCAAACGACGACATATCTAAGCAAACATTCTGGCCTAGAGAAACAACAGTGGCAGATAAACCCCCTGGACTCCTGAGTGAACTCAGCAAGACAGTGAAGTTCACACAAAAGCTGACATCGCACATATATTCACATTTTAAACAAGAGATAACATTGCAGTTATGGACACATTTCAAGCGAACGAAAGAAGACGATGCAGCAGCAGTAGCAACAGCAGCAGCAGCAGCAGCAGCAACAGCATCAGCAACAGCAGCAGCAGCAGAAGAAGAAGAAGAAGAAGAAGAAGAAGAAGAAGAAGAAGAAGAAGAAGAAGAAGAAGAAGAAGAAGAAGAAGAAGAAGTAGAAGAAGAAGAAGAAGAAGAAGAAGAAGAAGAAGAAGAAGAAGAAGAAGAAGAAGAAGAAGAAGAAGAAGAAGAAGAAGAAGAAGAAGAAGAAAAAGAAGCAGAAGACGAAAGAGAAGCAGAAGAAGAAGAAGAAGAAGAAGAAGAAGAAGAAGAAGAAGAAGAAGAAGAAGAAGAAGAAGAAGAAGAAGAAGAAGAAGAAGAAGAAGAAGAAGAAGAAATAAATTGTTTTATATAACTTTATTTTAAATCTTCAAGGTAAGACAGAAATCTTAGAGATGCTAGTCTCGCAGTTTTTCAGAGAAGCAGAAGTCCCATACAACAGCAGTGTTCCATTTGTGCTAATGAAGGTTAGTAACCTTTGTAGTTGTAGAACGATGAAAACAATTATTAATAAACTATCAACATTCATTAATTGGTGCCCGCGCAAAATAGAACGAACTTTATTTTCAAAGGTGTCACAAATTGGGCATGCAGGCCCGTTTTACATTCGGCGCTTCCAATCACTCATCTTCCGTACATAAATTATTTATTGTGCATGTTACATTCATTCATTCATTCATTCATTCATTCATTCATTCATTCATTCATTCATTCATTCATTCATTCATTCATTCATTCATTCATTAGCATGTCCTTTGCAGAACCTCTCTCACACAACAACCGTCCGGAAAACCTCTCGATCATAAGCAAGATGTCCCGCGTCCGATACACCCATCTGGAGGTCTTCCGCCACATCCTGCACCCATGTTCTCTTTGGCCTTCCTCTTCCTCTCTTCCCAGGCATTTACCCCTCCATTATTGTTCTCTCCAAACTTTCGTGGCGTTTCAAGTGACCAAAATATTTCAATTTTCTTTGTTTTATTGTCTTTAATAGCCAACCTTATTCAATATTCAGCTTGTGAAGTATGGATGCATTTGTTCTTTTCTTTACCCAAGATATTCTTAGAACTCGTCTATAACATTTATATTCAAATGCATTTATGCGCTGTTAAGCTTGTTTAGTAAGTGTCCAGGTCTCACAGGCGTATGTTGCAATGAGAAAGATGCATACTCTTAAAAATCTAATTGTTGTAGTTCTATCTGTCCCACTCCATAATTTATTCAGTTTTAGTCTTTGAAGAGCAATTGATAGTCGTCGTTTAATTTATTTTATTGTGTCACTGTTATTGGTAATCTAATGACCCAAGATATTAAAAATTTTCCACCACCTCAAATTTTTCCCCATCAACATATATTTCTTTCTCCAATGTTACATTCACATAGAAAAAAAAACCATTGTCATATGCATGTTGTGAACGTAAACAATTCATATTACTGTGTTATGAGACAGGCAGGTAGGCAGACAGACGTACACATACACATGCATAAAAACGTACCTGCATACATACTTACATCATTTACCGAACACTCACTCAATAACATACAAATACACACCCTCTCTCTCTCTCTCTCGCATACACATATACTCACAATCATAAACTCACTAAAATGGTCAAATAGAATGATCAAGGTGGAGCTCATGAAGCGAACTAAACAAATACCAGTTAATCAAAAGACGCGGACTGGATAGGACCATTTGAGAAAACTTGATGATAGTGTATATTGTAGCTAAAAGACCGTTGGTCTACAAGCTACTGCGCCAAGATATTGAAGAAGAATCAACTGATTCAGTGCCAAACAAAAATTAGTTATGGACCAAACAAAGAGTCACAACCAAATGAACAAGTATTATAACAAAAATTTCCATTTACAGAGCATTTAAATTGCGGAAGATACCGCGAAACAAAACAAATAACACGAGACTCTAGTATGGCGATATATCGTCCGTCATTCCAAATATGAGTTCACAGTATTCTTATGTTTTTGACAAGTTTACGTTCAATAGTGTGTAATTGCTTTCTGAACGACCGGCACTCATAACATTGTATGCAAACTGGCGCAAGGTGGTCTGCATCTATATCGCCTACAACTGTGTTTCAAACGCGTCATGCGGGATTATGAAGGGAATTAGAGACATGAATGCATATTATGGGAAGTACATTGAGGGAACCGAAAGAGACAGCAAAGAAAAGGATGTCTTGGGGTGGGTTCGTTGAAAACCTATGCTCCAATGATGGATACAGGGCAGAAGTAGAAGGATGTTCACGTGTGGTTTCTGTGTTTAAATTCACCAAGGGAATATATTGTTATGAATTGATCAGTTACAGTTTATTGATGACCAAGTAACTTACATAGATAGAAAGGAAAGCCAATTAGCAAATATTGGCTGTCTGGACCAAAAGGTCATTAACACTTGTAACACAGTCTAATGTTTAAGTGGGTCCACTTCATCGGGAAAGCGAACACCCTGGCCAGTGTAGACATGTGTGTCATCACTTGAATTGGAATTGTCATTGTCTTTAGAATTGACAGTTGCACCACTACTTGAGTTGGAATTGCCAATAGCTACAGAACTGATAGTTGTACCATCACTTGAACTGGAATTGGCATTGTCTTTAGGACTGATAGTTGTACCACTACTTGAGTTGGAATTGCCAATAGCTAAAGAACTGATAGTTGTACCATGCCTTGAATTGGAATAGCCAATGTCTTTAGAATTGGTTGGAATGAAATCATCACTTGATTTGGAATTACACATGTCTTTAGAACTGACGGCTGTGCTACTACTTGAATTGGAATTGCCAATATCTTTAGAATTGACAGTTATACCACTACTTGAGTTGGAATTGCCAGTATCTTTAGAACTGACATCACTTTAATTGGAATTATACCATCACTGTAATTGAAATTAGAACTGATATTTGTACCATTACTAAAACTTGAATTCTATATATTTAGATCTCACAGCTATAGGCTACCATTATTAAATTTGAAATAACTGTTTTTTGGAATAGATATGTGTATCACAACTACAAATAAAATTGGGACGTCTTTAGAATAATAATTTATACCTCTCTAGAATTGAAATTACCATGTATTTAGAATAACCACGTGTACGATTACTAGAATTGGAATTGCCATGTCTTTAGAATAGTCATTTGTACAATCACTATAATATGGGATTACTATGTCTGTAGAATAATCATTTGTGCCACTACTAGAATTGGAATTACCCCATCTTTAGAATAATCATTTGTACCATAATTGGAATTGGAATTGCAATGTCTTTGGAATAGACATTGGGAATTATTCAGACACTTATGCACCAATATTTGAGCCTCTTAATCTGCCACTTTGTGTTGTTAGTCCATCAAGAATGATGATGCCTATTCATTTAATCCAGTGGGGTTGAAACTATGGAGCCATAAGTTCTAAAATGGCTGATAAGGTCTAATTTGGCTAAAATAGTCTTTGACAATATGGGCAAAGAATGCTTGACGTTTCAGGAGGGGAATTTCCTGAAGTAGTTTTTCTGTCCAGCCTGTTCTTCATATATCTTGCAGTCCCGGTTGCTTCACAAGTGACTGCACCCTTGCGTAATGATGTACACTACGAATTTTGGTCTTTGGCAGCAGTCTCAGAAAGTGTCATGATGAATTCCAAAAGCTTTCAATGAGATCTTTAGTGTCTTTAAAGCGTTTCCTCTGATCGCCTTGGGAGCGTTTAGCACAACGCTGCCTGCCGTAAAAAAAAAAAAAAATTCGTTTAGCCTGTGATCTGGCATGCGAGTCAAGTGACCAGCCCAGCGAATCTGATTCTTTATTATTAGTATCGATACTGGGCATGGACGCTCTTTCTAGGACTTCCGTGTATGTGATCTTGTCTTGCCATTTAATCTTCAATAGCTTCCCAAGGCAGACTGTGTGGAAGTGGTTTAATTTCCTATCGTGTCGCTGATAAACAGTTCAGGTTTCACAAGCATATAGCAGTGTGGATAATACAACTGCTTTGTAGACTTTCAGCTTTGTTTGCAGGCTTATTCTATTTCTGTCTCACACATTCTTGAACAGTCTGCCAAAGGCCGCGCTGGCCTTGGAGATTCTTGCATTCACTTCGTCATCAATTGTGGCAGCTTGTGACACAGTGCTGCCAAGATAGGTGAATTTGTCCGCACGACATAGTCTATGACGATTCACTTTGATAATCGGCATGGTGTGATTAATCCCTGGAGCTGGCTGGTACATAACTACAGTCTTCTCCAAGTTGATATTGAGCCCAAAGGTGGGACAAGCATATGAGAAAGACTAATTTGTAACGTACATAGAAGCATTGGGATTCCAATCATCTCATACAAAAACCCGCTTTCAGCCTATGCTATCGCTTGTAGTTCATTTTATATATGTCCAGTCTCACGCCGAGACTGGCTCTTACGAGATGCATAATAGGCTAGAATATTCTTCTTGGCGTCACCTAAGGTCCCTTTATGATGATATTATTTACATTACAATGACATTTTGATGGTAAACCCGCTTCTGAATGATCTCCTTAGCCTTTACTGCCTCCTGTAGTTCGTAACGTATATATCCAGTCTCACACCAACGCACCCCCCCCCCCCCCGCCCTTAATCAACTCCTATGATTTGCATGGCAGGTGTAAGTGTTACTATTCTCTGCTTCCATTATGGGTCACTGTACTTTATTCAACTATTCAGATTGCTACTTCACCAGTATGTTAGCCCTTTAATATTCTCCCTTTTAACATAGACGTAAACAAATGAAATCAATGTTTTCCCGTAGTAAATTTGAATAACGAAGACACAAACAATTAATTGCATGATTTATTGCCTGGCAAATTTAGCTGTATCTTCGCAGAAGCCATCATGATTAATGTTCATAGGCCAGTTTTGTGCAAACGGAAAGACATGATAGTCAGTTTAAACTTAGTGTATTAGATGTTAGAAATTTCTGTGCGAATATGTGTATATTTCAGCTTGAAGGATTGATCTATTTACTTTGCGTTATGTAGTGTGATTTCTGCAGTACGTACCGGATGAGATACATTGAGATATATCAAGCAATAAATTGTGCAATCTATTGTTTGTGCATTCGTAAGCAAATGACTCCAATCATCTCATCTCCTACCCCTAACCGACTCCTGTAGTTTGTTAATACATATCCAACCTCACACCAACCCTCCTTAATCCCATCGTACGCCATGCATGGTAAGTTACCTTATTATTGGCCGATGTATGAGATCGGGAATGTAATTTAATTTACATTAACATCTTGATGGTGCCTCCAGGGCCTGCATTCAATGGGACGACTCCTGACCACCAAAAGTGCCAGTGGACCAACATCAAGCACTGCCTCCACCGTGGTCACCTTATACTTTGGTCAGAATGGACGACTCAGAACAGGTAAGTCACTGTCATCATCAACATGTGCCACGCCGATAAGCGTGGGCAGCCTGTTTCGCCATCTCACACGATCACCAGAGTCGTGGATCCGCTCTGTGTTCTTGTTTCGACCATACCACGCGGCGAAGGTATCCAAGTACTTACTTCTCGGCCTTCCACTTGTTTTTTCTTCCTCAGTCTTGCCAGTTGTCACCAGGTTCTCCAGTTTATGTTTTATCAATACGTGCCCAAATAATCTTGGTCTGCCTACGTCAATTATTTGTAATCAGTTTACTGTTTTTATTTGTTTCTTGTAGGACTTTCTCATTGATTTTTCTGTCTGTCCGTGTTATTCTTTGAATTTTCCTCAGAAATCATATTTCCACTACCATTAGATGTTTTTTCAGTTTTAATTCAATGTAACAGTTCTTTATTCTTAAGATGATGCAAAATGAAGTTAAAATAACAATCTTCCGAAACAGGTAGAATTAATATAAAAATTGTCTAATGCAGATGGTGTGGAAGTAATAATTGTCTGAGATAGAAGGAGTTAAAATAATTATTGTTTAGGACAGACAGAAGTCAAATAATAACTATTTGGGATATCATTATCAGGGCCGCGCCGTGCTATGATACATAGAGACGGTCGCATCAGGAGGCACCGTAAAGGGGCAGCGTAAGGGGGACTCGTTTGAAAAGAAAAAACATTTAATGGGTGGCATTTCGAAGACTTTTATCATACTGAGAAAATCTACCGCACGGCCATGAGCATCATCATCATCAAGTGCCCTGCCAGCCGGAGTAGGTTTTCATGTCTCTCCACAGATCCTAAAATATGGTTACTAATGGAATCTTGGGAAGATATTGTGGTGGTTTCCGCTTGACTTCCACATTTACATGAATGTTTGTTACCTCTGCCTTTGACAGCCATATCTGTCTGTCAGGGTAAGTGAGTGCTCTGCTCAGCTGCAGAGTTGTCCACTTATTCCGGTGGATACTCGGTCTCCAGTGCTGCGTTAGCCACACATTGGTGTGTATTTCACCCTTTACCACTGGTGTGTGTGTGTGTGTGTGTGTGTGTGTGTGGGGGGGGGGGGGGGGTGCAGTTGAGATTTTCCCTTCCTAAAGTTATGCTCTATGATGGCCAAGAGTTTTGGGACAGGTGGAATTCAAAACAATGTTTTCGTATAGTGAATTTGCATGAGGAAGACACAAAAATAGATCTCACGATTTATTGCCTGGCATATTTCGCTTTTTGATGCAGCGAAATATGCCATGCAATAAACAGGTGGAATTGCATTAATAATTAATGTTTGGAACACATGGAATTAAAATCATAATGTTTGTGACAGATGGAGTTAAAATAATATTGTCTCGGATACGTGGATTTAGAATATTAACTGTCTGGGATTCGTGGATTAAGAATAACAACTGTCTGGGATATATGGATTTAGAATAATAACTGTCTTGAGTATGTGGATTTAGAATAATAACTGTCTTGAGTATGTGGATGTAGAATAATAACAACTGTCTAGGATATGTGGATTTAGAATAATAACTGTCTTGAGTATGTGGTATTAAAATAATAAATGTTATGGAATGTGGATGTAGAATAGTAATTGTCTGGGATGTGAAGAGTTAAAATAATAATGTTCGGGACACACGCAGTTAAAATAATAATGTTTGGGGCTGACGAAGATAAAATAACGATTGCCTATGGCAGAAGAAGGTTCAGTAGCAGAGTTATAGGACACTAGGAGGTAACGTTAATGACTATGATAGAGCGGGTCATAATAACAAATGATAGCCGCGTGTAGTGTTTAAGTGGACGATGTGAAGTCCGAGGCCAAGTGGGTAAACCATCTGTCTCACGCTCTGAATGTCGTCCGTTTGTTCCCGGACTGTGTGGTTCAGATCACGCGTGCAGATTTTGCTGAGACTCCTCAGGGGTCATCGCTGGAGCTACGGAGTTCATGCTTTCTGCGATGCTCTAGACAAGCCGCTTGCCGTTTTCCAAAGATAGACCGAGCTAGATGGAGGAAAACCCGGTACAATGAAATCATTCATCTCGACTTTAATAGTTTTACAATTCTCTAAACAACAATACTTCTCCTTTAGTGTATTTATACGTAGAAGCCACAAACAATGTGTTGCACAATTTATTGCCTGGCATACTTCCCTGCAGCTCGTCAAGTGCATACCGCAGAGTTATATATCACATCAAGTAAATAATTCTATTTTTGGCGTTCGCTCTCTTTGAACTCAAGCATAGTCCAAATTCGTGCTACTACTTCTAGTGGACTGGACTGATTTTTGCGTGTTAATTAGGTTCCCCTATTACCAGTGCTCATCGCCATCAGGCGAACCCACTCCGACTTCTGTTAGTTAGTTGCATATCCATTACAGGACGCCGCAGTCAACCACGGCATTTTTTGGCTGATTGCAATATTTTGGCAAGTTTACGTTGAGTAGTTTGCCATTGCTTTCTGAACGAGTGGCACTCATACTATCGTATGAAAACCAACACAAGGGGTCTGCTTCCAAATCGTCTGCAACAGTGTTCCAAACGCGGTATGCGGGATCACGAAATACGTCCGTAACCCTTTAGCCACAGAGCCGGCCCGACTTCTGAGGTAAGTGAATAAATGAATTATACTTTGACTGAAACACTTAAAACACAAAGTCACTGATACTTCTGTGTTTTGTTTTGTTCTCAGCCAAAATTAAGCTGCACTTACTGAATGCCCGCCATGTAGTTCCCCACACTTCTGAACGAGGGTATCTGAACATGTTCTATGATCTTGCTGCTGCCCTGCTGAGCCAAGCCGCGGGAGTACCTTTCAAAGAGAACGTTCAAACGTGAGGATTTTAGCTTGTGAAACTATTGTTTGCATATTTACATGTTTGCTTATTATCTGATTAAAAACGACAGATAATAAATAGCATATTCACACCAACCCTAAGCTACCAGTGTCAAATTTGGACATTATCCAAATCACACGTACTCAAAATCAAGACCTGCGAGAGGGGATGCCTGATAACTGCCAACCTGACTATCCGAGCCCGAGTAAGAAATGATGTTATCAGACAGAAAGTGGGATCAACAACTTGTGCCACGTATACTGATTCGCAAAAGATCAAATGATTCGACCATCCTGTTAGAGTACAACATCATCAACTACCAGCACTGGCCCTACATCAAAGAACATCTGCTACGAGAGCAAGAGGACGCCCGAAAGGAAAATGGATTGACATCAAAGACACTGTACAGTTCAAATCCCGAAACAACCACATAATCAATTGTACAGTCACACGGAATGACACTATCCAATGCCAATCATCGGGCGCTGGAACGACATCTAATCCTCCCCACGTCTCTGGAAGGCACAAATCGAAGATGATGATATCTGGTTAAATATTTACATGTTCTTTGTTTTATTCTTCGTACACCTACAGACGACAACACGAATATACCCCCCCCCCCCCCCCAAAAAAAAAAAAAAAAAAGCAGTTAACTTGAATTTGTTGACGTCAACCTAGAGTTTACCCTTAGAGGTACTTGTAATTTACGTCCTCAAGTCAAGGACGAAAAATCAACATTTTAGCGATGTAGAGGTTGAACAACTACCGTGGCATCAGCACGCCGGATGTTTATGAACGAGCGCTCTTATCCATTCGGCTATGCTGACCCCTTTTACCGGAAGTACTTGTAGTTATTTTTATATGCGTCAGAAGTGGTGCTGGGTGACCCAGTACATAATGGGCAGTGGCAAATCAGGTACTGGGACAACTCAGGGCCGTGCCTTGCTATCGTACTGAGAGGCTTCCGCATCAGGCGGCACAGTAAGGGGGCATCATAAGGGGCGGCAATTTTAAATAAAAAACATGTAAGGGGCGGCATTTCGAAGACTTGCATCATACTGAGAAAATCTGCCGCACAGTACTCGGACAACAAGTGCCACTTCTGATGCATAGAAAGATACCCATAAGTACTAAAGCAAATCTTATCAGAATGCTGCTTGCTTGCTTGTGTTCATTGGCTTGAGCTCCAACGCAAAGTCCTGTATGTCGGATGAAGGCATCCTGTTGTCCAACATCAGTGTGATGTCATACAGGACCTGAGGTTTGCGTGAGTATCCGTTGTCCCATGTCTGGCTTATTGGTGTGCAGACTGGTGGTTCCTCGCCATACAGGCAGACACTCTCCGACTTCGGAGGACTCAGAATGATTCTTTGGCCGTTATACTTCCAATATAAAACATGGACGCTTACTGCAACTAATGAGCGCAAAAGCATAACAACACAGATGAGACGCCTTACTCAAGCTGCGGTAGTAACTGTAAGAGATAGAATTAGAAATGAGGGAATTAGAAGACGTTTCGGTCTGAAACAAGTTATGCTGTTAATAAAGTAACAGCAGATTAAATGGTTTGGCCACCTCACAAGACATCCTTGGTATCATCTGCCACAAACAGCCAAATTGAAGACATATAATGGATACAGAACAAGCAGAAGACTACGTAAAAGATGGTATCTAGAACAACTTTAAAGAACTGATGATCAGCTTACAAAGAGCATTAGAAAGAGAGCATAAAAGTCTTTACATCTTCCCTCGACACTTCACTGAGGTAATGGAGAAAGATAATAATAATAATAATAATAATAATAATAATAATAATAATAATAAGACGTTTTGTTGAAACGTTTAATGCAAAGTAACATTCTTCAGATATACAAATATCTAACTTATGTTACATCTTCTATTTGTAGAATCCTACAGTCCATTGACCCAGCTCTGCAACAGATGAATCAACAGACATTTGTCGACCACAGAAATCACTGGCTGGATCTTATCGAAGCCATCAGAGATATGAACATTGGAGAAGATGTGAGTTCTTAAAATAAAATACACATTTTGAGTTATGAAGCAGACCATATTCCTCTAATTTACTTTTTAAATTAGTGATTCAGACAATCATACCTCTAATTAACCTTTTATTTTTTAGTTAGTGAGACAGACAATAATACCTTTAATTCACTGTTTTAGTTAGTGAGAAAGACAATAATACCTTTAATTAACCTTTCTTTAAAAAGTTAGACAGACACCACACCCGTAATTCACTTTTCTAGTAACACCATAGCACGAATCTATAGTTTCTCCACTGTTATCAGATGTCGTTTCTCTAATCCACATTTTCAGCAGAGAATCAAACAGCATACCTCTAATCCACGCTTTGAGCTAGAAAGACAGACACCATACCTATAATGCACTCTTAGAGCTAGAGAGGCAGACATCATACCTATAATCCTCTCTTTGAGCTAGACGGGCATGCACAATACCTATAATCCACTCTTTGAGCTAGAGAGTCAGACACCATACATATAATCCACTCAATGAGCTATATAAACATAAACCAAAACTCTACTATTTCAGCTAGATAAGTAGACACCATACATACAATCCACTTGTTAACTTTGGGATATATTATTCACTTCACCTCTGAAGTGTCTCCACTTTGTCGTGGTAGATTGACTTGCGTGTCCCAATGACAGCAAGAGCTCTGCCGACGGAAGCACAACTACATGTCGGATAGGTCTTGAGATAGGGACCCGACCAAGAGAGACACAGCCTGATGCTCTGCAGGTAGACTGAGGATAGGCAGTCAAAGACCGAATCAGGCGCACGATACCACTAATTCTTGGTCCGGACACATACTCTAAGGCTCTCCGCTGAGGAATATGACTGAACGCCTCTAAGTCAACATCCCCCGGATGTGAAAGCCGGGCCGATACTCACCCACTGCAAAATGGTGGTGAGATTCTAAGCTTGCTACATGCTTGGTTGTTCAGATACCTGTTCGAAGGCTCTCATCCAAGGGATAAGAGGGACCCCGGATGAGAGAGCCTGGCCGTTACTCGCTCTCTGCTGCATGGAGGTAAAATGCGGAGCCGGCAGCATATGTAGCCTACCTCGAGAGCGTTACTAAAGGTGGAAAAGCGTTCCAATCGCACGTAGTGGTTAAGATGCAAGTCTGAACTAGAGCTCACTGAGTGAGCGTAGACAAAGGTGGAAAAACGACTCATAAACACGAAATGGAACGCTTGGCTAGCGAACCCATTACGTAGAAGTCCGAAGCGAAAACTTGCTGAGTGGGTGTCGTCTGCAGGCTGACCGTTCCTGGTCTGTGCGGGGAGCGGCCAGGGGCGAACGAAATGCCCAATACATGGAAGGGAGGAATTAAAGCAGCCATGAGCAGGACGTGAGCTCAGTCTCAGAGCACGATGTGCCGGCTCTGCAATTATGGAAGCCTCATTGGATAACGGAGAATATCCATGGACTGTCCTTGCTTTCCATTAAGGACTGACCGTAAAGTCCTTGGCCCTTCTAACTTGACCAGCAGAGACGTGGACAACACCACAACATAATGCCCCTGGAAACTTCCAGGAAGGCCAACCTGATTAAAAAATGCCCGCAGAAGTCGGATGTGCCGGCCTAAGGGTGCAAATAAATTGGCACACCGCAAACACATCCGAGAGAAATGTCCCTCGAGCCCCAATCAGCTTTGACTATCTTGTCATCCAGCCGGAACATCTCTGACTATCTAGTTTTCCAGGCACAGCGTCCGTACACGTCCGAACCGAAAGCTCGCTGAGTGAAAGTCGTCTGTAGACTGACCGTTCCTGGTTTGTGCAGGGAGCGGCCTGTGGCGAACGAAATGCCCAATACATGGAAGCGAGTAATTAAAGCAGCCATGTGCAGGACGTGACGATTCCTGGGGTGAGCCCAGTACCAGAGCGCCATGTGTCGGCTCTGCAATTATGGAAGCCTCCTTGGATGGCGGAAAATGCCCATGGACTGCCCCTGCCTTTCCCTTAAGGGTTGACCGTGAAGTCTTCGACCGATCTAACTTGACCAGCTAGAATGTGGACGGCACCACAACAATGAGAGTCATCCAGGAATGCTAACCTGGTAAACAAATGCACGCTTTGAGTCCGATGTGTTCCCAAGTGTGCCTAACTTAGACACACCGCAATTACATCTGAAAAAACAAACAAACAAACAAACACTCCGGATGAAAGCAGTAGAAGAACGAACGAACGAACAAACTTTATTTTCAAAGGGTTAAGAATTGGGCACGCAGGCCCGTCTAACATTCTGCCCTTCTATCACTCTCTTTCATACATTATTTCATTCACACATCATTCAAGGCTAACAGAGAACAGCAACAATATAAAAGATATGCATTATAAAGGCATGGGCAAAATGCGAACATCAAAACTACAAGACACAGTAAAATTAGATAATGGTCTGACACTTGTTATTAGCCATGTGGAATATACTGGCCTACCAAAAGGGGACTGGCTGTTATACTAGGGTTTTGTTATTATTATTATTATCTCTATTATTAAGGGGGAAGATAATCCGTACTGAGATAGTGTTCGAGTAATTTGCGATTATATGAACAGGGATTGGTGATGTCTTTGATTTCTTGTGGAAGATTGTTCCACAGCTGAGCTGCGGAGTACGTTAAGCTTGTTTTGTATAAGTCAATCCTAGGCTTCGGAATGTGTAATATATTTAAACGTTTACTGTGTCTAGCATTATATTTAAACAATGGCCAAAGGTAATTTGGGGTATTCCGATGCAGGATTTTGTGAATTAGTTTAGCTTTATTGAAAAGCAGGCGTTTGCGGAGTGGTAGTAACTGAAGGCGTTTATACAGGCTAGGATTGTCAGATAAATGTTTGTTATACATTAGACTCATGGCCCGTTTCTGGAGTGAGTAAAGTCGCTTGGTGTTTGAATTAGAAGAACCGTCCCAGATTGTAGAGCAGTAGTCAAAGTGTGTCTGTATATGAGAAGTATAGAATAGTTTCCTTGTGTCCTCATCAAGGAAGTTTTTAATTTTGGCGAGTTGGTAGACCTTTTTCGCTGTTTGTTTAATAAGCGCTTGAACGTGGGAATTAAAGTTTAGGTTTCTATCAATGATTATGCCTAATGTTTTGTGCTCAATTACACTTTCTACTGGCATGTTATCGATATGAAGTTGAAGTGATGTGTGTGAGCTAAGAGTTTGAAGTCTTTGTCTGGTTGTTAGTAACATTGATTTTGTTTTAGTGATGTTAATTTGCATACGGTTTGAATAGCTCCATCTAACTACATTATTTAATTCTTGTTGTAAATACGACTCCAATAAAATACAGTTTTCAGCATTTGTGTACACTGTACAGTCGTCTGCAAATAGATCGCAGGACGACGAAAGATGTAAAGGTAGATCGTTAATATATATGGCAAACAATAGAGGGCCAAGAATAGAGCCTTGCGGTACTCCAATATTGAAGGTAGTGGTATGAGACAGACATTTATTATGTGATACTACTTGCTTTCTGTTTGATAGAAAAGATGATATTAGAGTGACTACATTAGGGCCAATTTTCATTGTCTCAAGTTTTTTAATTAAAATAACATGGTCTATCATATCAAATGCTTTCTTGAAATCAATAAACACAGTTCCACATAGACTGTTGTTGTTTATATTCTGGTGCCAATTTTCTATCATGTTTGTTAGGGCCGTATGGCAAGAATATTTTGGTCGAAATCCTGATTGGTTGTCAACAATAAGCTTGTTGCGAACTAAATACTGTAATGTTACTTTATGGATGTGTTTTTCTAGTGGCTTAGATAGTGATGATAGTAAGGAAATGGGTCTGTAATTGTTCGGGAGATCATTGTCCAATGAACCAGATTTAAGAAGAGGGTACACTTTAGCGATTTTGAGAGCTGATGGAAAGTGGTCTTTGGTGAGACACTGATTATATACATAGGTTAGTGATATACAGATCACTGGCGCAGCACAACGGAGAATCCGGTTGCTGATTCCATCTAACCCAGATGAGGTTGTGTTTTTTAGGTTACTGAGGTAAGTGAATACCTCAGTGATTGTCATTAGCGGTATGTCGGAAAGAATATCGCCGGAGCATCTATTCTCGCAAAACGATGACAGTAAAGATAAGTTGCAAGGAGAATTAGGTATTGAAGCCTTCAACTGGTCTATGTCAGTTTGAAAAAAATTACTGAATTGGTCGCATGTAATATGATTTGATGGTAAAGAATTTCGGAAGTTATACTTGTTTGTCAAGGTGTTAATTGCCTTCCATATATCCTTACTATTTGTTTTATCCATTACTAAGTTCTTAAAGTAATTTTTCTTTTCCCGTCGTATGGTATATTGGACTTTGTTTCTAAGAGTACGGTATGCGCTGAGATCCCGCTTTTTATGTGCTTTATCTCTGTCTCTCATAATTTCAAGTATTTCCTGGGTGATCCAAGGTGGCTTGACGTGGTGTTTTACTCGAACTTCCTTGATTGGCACATGTCTATCAAAAACGTCAATAAAGGTTTTCATCCAGAATTCCAGAGCATCATCCGGGTCAGGAAGCTGACAAACATTGTCTAGAGGTGAACTGAGCAAGTCCTGTAAAAATGCGTTTTGGTTGAAATGTTTGTAACTTCTATATTTTACACTTATGTGTTTATGTTTAGGAGTTTTAATTCCTTGTTTAGACCACGTGCAGCATATTGGGTAGTGATCGCTCATTGCACAATTGGGTACAGCGCATTCTATGATGTTGTCTGAGCAAGTTACATAAATGTGATCTATGACTGTTGAAGATGACTTTGTTACTCTAGTAGCCTGTTGTACTATTTGTTGGAAATTGTATGATGCAATTATATTTCCCCATATTATGTTGGATTTGTTGGTGTCAATGTTAAAGTCTCCGAGTAGTATAATTTCCTTCCCGGAAGCGAAAACCACATCCATCATGGTAGTGAAGTTTTCGTACCAGACGTGTCCAGCACTGGGATTTCGATAGAGGTAGCCAATTATCAGGGGTGTGCGGTTTTGAAGTTTTAGCTCTAACCACATACATTCTATTTCGCAAGTTTCAAAGTCTAGCCTACGGTGAGCATTTAGTAAATTAGAAACATAGGTTACTATGCCTGTCTCTTGTTTCCTACAGGGATCCCTTCTAAAAACTTTGTACCCTTTAATAGATATGTCCTCATCTGAAATGTTATCATTAAGTCTACTTTCAATAAGGCCGAATAAATGAAAATTTTGATTAAGAATAGAAGATAACTCTGGTAGCTTGTTAAATAATCTGCAAATGTTTAAGTGTCCAAGGCGTATTCCTGACTTACTGAGCCAGTGTTGCCACTTCTCAGACATTTCATCCATGAAGAAAGTGTAAATTAGTCGATGTTAAGCAAAAATACAAGATCATAAAAAAAAAATCACAATTACATTAACTTACAAAATATCAGTAATACACATAGATATGTAAATGACAATATTATAACCATATAACTAACTACACCAACGAATATAATGCAAACACGGAACAAAACGAATTAAAGAACATACAACAAATAATTAACCTGAAAAAAAAACTACTTCACAAGCTAAGTAACCAACTGTTATTCAAAAGAATTAATAAATGACCATACAAGTCAATGTCTCTGTTTAAAGCGGAGTATCCCACACGGGAAATAAAACGTTAAACAGTAAGCAGAAGGAAGAACAGTGAAGACCCCCTCACTCACAGTAAAAACACAATGAAAAGTATTGTAAAGCTATACTGCTAAGTACTATCAATTAATATAAAGTCAAAACAAGTCAATGTTTGTAGTTGCTTATAACCTAATACGTTACTAGATCAAGTAGTAACCAAATATGCAGATAAATGTTCAAGGAGAGGCTCTTTCTTGTACCGAGATCCGGTGTAGCTTTGTGCTAAGTTGCTAGTAAATACCAGGTTGTGTTGGTTGTTGGTATAGCGACATTATAAGTGCTTGACGAAGTGTAGCTGGGCTATACCGTGTGAGGTGCAACCATTCTGGGTTACAATGAAATGGGTACTGATGATGTCTCATGGGTATGTAATGACTACCAACTAGAGCCTCTGGTTGGTGGCTAACAGGAGGTTGTGGTGGCACATCGTTGTTGCTGAGAGTTGGTTCCTTTCTGGGGAGAATAGGAAAAATATCTTCGTAATTATTACCCTCCTGTGTGAAAGTATTTAACGGACTTGGTGTAGTGGTAGTGTCCCGTCTGGCTTGGATTTCAGGTGCAGTGGTTATGAGTGGTCTGCACACTTCTGTCCTATTAGTACTTGATGTGACGGGAGTATGTCGTCTGGCTTGAGTTTCAGGAGTAGCTAAAAGTGTCCGGCGCGATCCCGTATTGGATGTATGGTATGTCCGTTAAGGATATTTGATATTCTTGGCGAGAAAACTGGTGCCCAATGTAGACAAATGTATTTGATCCTTATAAAGACTCTTTTTTGGTGCACCAGCCTGTGAAGTGAATGATGCTGTGTTGTTGATGAATTGTATCATGTTTTGAGAACAGAACTTCTGCAAAATGTTGTTATTTATGTCAGCTAGACGGCGCTGCTGTCCATAACTTGGTGATATGATGGAGGAGAAGAAAATGGATGAGTTAGGAAAAGTGTGACGTAATCCGTTCAAGAGTGCCAGTAGTTGAGACCCTGTGATTTGTTGGTTGTTCATGGTGTCGGTGATACCAATATGTACGCTTGCCCTTCTAACGCTATGATTAACAGCTAACCTGCTAATCTTGTCTGTTAGCCGGTCTACACCAGCCCCAGGCAGTGGGATTATTGAAACAATGTCTTTGTCTGACGTGGCCATCCTGTCGCTGTATAAACCTTTCATTAAGGAATCGCCTAGTATAATATGTGTACAGTCAGGTCGTGCTGTCTGTACATGTTGGTTTTCAGCACGTCTCGACCGTTGTTTCATCCATTTCCGATTATCAGCAGTCTTTATGTCTCCATGTGGTCCTCTCGATGTATCTTGTAGGCTTGTCTTGCCCGTTGGCAGCATGTTAGAGCACTGTAGGTTTTCTGGTGACTTTCTTGAAGTACTTCGAACCTATTGCTTATTTTGACGTCAATGGGGTAGACTGCTTGTTGTTGTTTATCTTCGTCTGCGCATTGAGGTGTTTGTTGTTGTTTATCTTCCTCTGCGCATTGAGGTGTTTTCATAGCGCTTATCTGTTCTGGGTGGGATTGAGCTTCCCCAAGATTTCCTAAGGATGAAGAGGTTGCTAGGGAATTACATGCTTCTTCGGTTTGGTTGGTAGAGGACACATTCTGTAAGATTTGAACTGTATTTCTCAGCAGTAAATTTTCATCTCGCAGGAGTGCGACTTCTGTCTTGAGAGCATTGTAATCACTGCTTATCTTGTTGTTTGCTTCAATGTTGGTTGAAACAGTGACAATGAGCGCCTTTAGTGATTGTTCTAGTTCCTCAATGCGCTGTTTACAGTCGCACGAATGTCCATTGATAGTTAAGATGCTATTGTTATCTGAGGCAGGTACTTCTTCAACAATGTCAACATTGGGTTCTATGTTGTTTTGGATACGCTCCATTGGGTATTCAATGGCCAAGAGCACTGGTGGGTTGGCAGGCCTCGTGTTGATGTTGTCATGTATACTCATCGTGCGAGTTAATTGACGAACATTGTTAGCTGGTGTGCTGTCGACAGCTGTAGTTGTGGGCTGCGTAGATTCGGTGAATGTCTGTGTCGAGTTTTCAAGTTCAACAAAATCTACTTTTAGCCAGGAATTAATGTTTTCATTACTGCCCTGTGTCATGAGTTTATTTTTACTGCGGTACAAATGTATCGTAATCACTGGCGTCGTAATCAGATCCTCAACGTGGGCCCCGTGCTTATCTTGCCTGTGTTCAATTAGTTCAAGCCTGTAGTAGTTGAGTAGGCAAGTTCGGAATGCCTCATAATGGAGTGTGTTGTTGAAGGAAACAGTAACACACTGTCCTGAGTTGGTGTGTTTGACGACTAGGCCGTTGGGATTTATGCACTTGGATAGCTTATTCTTCACGGCCCTCTCTTTGTTTAGTGTGTAAGTTTTATTGGCAGTCGATCGTAAACCTGAGCGAGTCCTTTCACCATTCACTTCCAATACGGAGCACTCTCCTTCCCCTGACATTATTGCATAATATTACGAATAACTAAACTTGAAGAACGCAGCAATCGCATTGTTATCTAGCCACGCCGCGGGCAATTTGAGGTCCCGTGGTTGTATCTGACACGCCTCGAGCACTTGATTGGTTAAAATTTAATAGTGTTCAACTATCACTCGAAATGAATATTATATATAACACACATTTTTGCGATAATCAACACTTGTATTAATCTAAAAACTATTTAACCACATCCTCAGAATCACAACGAGCACATTGATATAAAAATCCATGATAGGTGATTCAGCTTGCAGTAATAATAATCCGAGAAGTAAGAGATACGAAAACACGTCTTCACTCTCCGGATAACAGAGAGAGAGAAAGAAGAAGAAGAAGAAGAAGAAGAAGAAGAAGAAGAAGAAGAAGAAGAAGAAGAAGAAGAAGAAGAAGAAGAAGAAGAAGAAGACGAAGAAGAAGAAGAAGAAGAAGAAGAAGAAGACGAAGAAGAAGAAGAAGAAGAAGAAGAAGAAGAAGAAGAAGAAGAAGAAGAAGAAGAAGAAGAAGAAGAAGAAGATTATCCACTTCTTATCCACTTTTTGAACTAGAGAAGCAGACACGATATCTCTAATCCACTTTTGAACTAGAGACACAAAAACCATACCTCCAAATTAACGTTCTGAGCCAGAAGGGCAGACGCTATACCACTCGGCTGTTTCATTCTCAGATGGTTGAACTTGCTTCCACGTAATCCTGAATTTTAGCCATGTTGCTTTTAACTCCAGGAGTGAAAATATATTCATTTTTGCAGTTGAAACATTAACCAAAGAAGAGATCGGAGCACAAATTGGACATTGTTGGTCATATTCTTATTGCCAACTTTGTGCAAACAAAAAGACGTGACAATCAGTTTAAAATTACCGTGGTAGACAATTCAAATTATTATGCGAATATGTGTGTTGCATATATCAGCTTGAAGAATTTATCTAATTTATCTCATTACTTTAGTTTATGTCGTGGGATTTGTACCTGACGAGATGCAGCGAAATATGCCAGGCAATAAATCGTGCAATCTATTGTTTGTGTCTTAGTTATTCATATTTGTATTAGCTTAAATGGACACAATTTCCCGTAAATTTTAATGTTTCGTTTTTCTTCACTCTGTCATTTTAGATAAACCTGGGAGGGAATGAGATTACAAATACGTTTCTAAACTCCTGGTTGGGCTTGTTGCTGTTGGTAACCATGCAGTTTGATGTCAACCAACAAGTGGTGCAGATAAGAAGCAAAGGTGGCTTCGTTGCAGGTCAGTGGTATTTTGTTTAAACTAATTCATGCTGAACGATAATATGTCGCCAAATGTGAAATCCCATTTTGACAGAGAGACGATGTATTGCTACACTAGTGTCATAGCGTTATTTGTTTTGTCTCTTGTGTCTTCCGCAATTTTAATGCTCAGTGAATGAACATTTACATTATACTACTTGTTCGTTTGATTGTGCATCATGTTTGGTCCAAACTTACTTTTTGTTTGGCGCTGAATCGGTTAATTAAAGTGGGGTGGATTAGAAATACATCATTCATCTCTAATACAAGACGATCTATTTCAAATCAAGGAATGGAAATGTTCAAAATGAGCAATCCGATAATAGCTGCGATCACCGTGAAGAAAGAAAGCAATGGAAGACAGACTACGAGAGGACTTCACATTAAAACTTTAAGTGTTTTGTGTGAAAAAGTGAAGAACAAATGTATCATTTTTCGATGTAGTCACCACTGCGTTCAATGCAAGTTCTCCAGCGCCGATAAAGTGCTTGGATTTCTGAAGAAAAATCGACTCTGTGGTAACTCCTCGGCGTGCCTGACCCGGTCGTTAACAAGCTGTCAATGAAGTCACGCCGTTTTGAAACTTTCTACTCCACTCAAACACTTGCTGGAGTGACAGACATGAATCACCATACGGAATACACCATTTATTCGCCGATGAATTTCTACAGGTCTCACCCCTTCACTGATTAAAAAAAAACCGGATAACCGAACGTTACTCCTCTTTGGTGCATACCAAAAGTGGGGCGACCATCTTTAAACTGTCATTAAGACGTCACCGTGTTCATCTGCACGTGATATCACGTGCTTAACACTATTGACGTACTTAACAACAATATTGACATGTTACAAGACAATGGCATGGCTATTGTAATTTCTTTCACACTTTTAAGGTCTTTATGTGAAGACCACTCGTACTTTCTTACAGATGCCTAAAAAACTACAACAGCGAAAGGAAATACAGTGTCATGACAACAACAGAGGCAGGACATGCTAAAGAGGAATTTTGAAACTGTTTTGTGGGGAAAGCTTTGTTTAAGACAAGTCGGTAAATGATGATGTTTGTCGTGATTGTAACCGACTCACAAAGTATGATGATAAAGGTGAAAACTGGCAGGCTTTGTTAAGAGTGGCAGGCTTCCATTCAACGATAAAAAATAGAGAACATCTGTTGGGTTTTCCCCCCTGGATGTGCTGGTGTGGTGGGACACGAGCAGGTGGATAGATTGGTTGGATCTGCACTACTTAGTGGAGTATTGCAGCATGATAAGGCAGACATGGTAGGGGCCCTTTAGAATCGTATAGATCATCGCGGTTTAGAGATAATTGTGCAGCAGGAAGTGATTCTGGCCGACACTCAAAACTTCAAGGACAGACAAGGAGGACACACAACCAGACAGCTACTGGTACCATTAGTACTGGAACTCTGTGCTGGCTGTTGCAGATGAGGACGGGGCACGTATGGGAAAGTCCTGAGTGCTGTAGTGTCTCTTCTTGACTCATCTCAGCTAGACTGACGAGGAAATGGGAGGATGTTATACTCCTTATTTACCACTGCATGACCTGTGTGAAAGAAAGGCCTTATGTACGACAATCCAACAAGGATGTATTCACAACATGCATTCTGGGATTATATACTTTCTGTTTTCAGCCTTTCAGTTCCAGGAGTTTTTGCACAGACATCTTTAAACATTTATCAACAAATGATAGCACAAAAACAATTTTCTTCGTGCCACACATGTTAAAGGGAAAGTAAGAAACCGGAAGTTGCCACTAGGATGGTCAGATTTCATCAGAATATTCTGACCAAACGCAACAAGTAAGAGAACTCACGGCGCTTTGTTTAGGACACAAGAGGGAGAGTCAATCACACGCCTCAAGATTCTGTTAACTTGAAGAGTAAATGACCTGCCATAGTTAAAATGAAGACCCACCGCAACAAGTCAGTGTACATTGAGAGAAGGAGCCCCTCAGAGCAGCGAAAAGTGCTTATTCTCTGTTTAACTAACATACGGTGGCTAGGTTACAAGCACATCAAGTTAAAAGAGTTGAAGCCAGATGAGAGCAACATACAGGGGGATACAAGAAACAAGAAGGAACAGTAAAACAGCACAGAACTGGCATGTGTCATCAGCTTCTACAGGCTGAGGGAAACACCGAGGAGGGGATCCGAGCATTTATGGACTGTATGTTCTGATGTGCAGTGAGGTTAATCTGTCAATTAAATAACCAATTAACAAACTAACTGACCAACCTATCGACAGTCTGCCCGCCGACAGACCAACCAACCAACCAACCAACCAACCAAAAAACCAACCAACCAACCAACCAGCTAACTGACCGACCTACCGACAGACTTCCCGCCAACCGACCGACCAGTCAACCGACCGATCAAATAACTAACTAACTAACTAACTAACTAACTAACTAACTGCCTGCCTGGCTGCCTGCCTGTCTAACCAACCAACCAACCAACCAACCAATCAAACAACGAACCAACCAAACAACCAACCAACCAAGCAAGCAAGCAAGCAAATAAACACACATAGTATTATTTGGCGCTCACAGCAGAAGAAGAAGGAAATAGAGATTAGAAGACACACTAGACAACATAAAATTTGAAAGCTATAATAGTTACCGACCGGGATCGAACCTGTCGCCTCCAAATGACGACGGTGCCTCGCTGCAGGAACAAGTGTACTTCGACGCACGACCAACTAGACACTCCAAACAAAAGTGTCTTCGTTGGTCGTGTCTATCATACACATGAACCAAACAACTATGGAATATGGACAGAATTCGTATCAAACCATTGAGATAAAAAGCAAGCAAGCAAGCAAGCAACCAACCAACCAACCAACTAACTAACTAACACCGACCGACCCAACCGACGGACTGACCGACTGACAAATGTCAGTAAGAAAACAAACAGGTTGAGCAAATATTAATAAGAATACCTTTAAAACAAGAATAAACATATTAATCTTGAAATGATCCGCTTTTAACACACAGAAATAATATTTCATTTCCTATAGCTGCAGAACTTCTGGGTATCCCTGATCATGCATTATACAACGCATTGATGCAAGGGACATCAAGCCAGGGTATGTACACAATAATTTTACTTCTATGTATGTTCGCGGTAATGCTAGTTCTTTGTATGTACATTGTAATCCTACTTCTTTGTGTGTATGGTGATTCTGTTTATTTGCATATACACGGTAATCCTACGTCTATGTATCTACACAATGATATGTAAACGATAATCCTAGTTCTGTGTATATACACGGTAATCCTACTTCTTTGTATGCACACGATAATCCTACTTCTTTCTATGTACACAATAATCCCAGTTCTTTGTATGTACACTCTAATCCTACTTCTGATTGATTGATTGATTTAGGATCCGACATCACAGCATTCGGGGCATTCCCATAAGCGCTCCGTCCCCATCCTCAGCAGCCAGCGAAGAGTTCCAACACCAATAGTACCAGTAGAAATCTGATTATATGTCCGTCTCGCCTTTCCTCTGAGCGTCGATCGTCGGCCAGATTCCCCCGTCACTCCTCGCTGTCTCATTCTTGACAAACCATGGTACTTGCTTGCTTGCTTGTGTTCGCTGGCTGTGAACTCCAGCGTGAAGTCCTGTATGTCGGATGAAGGCATCCTGGTGTCCAACATCAGTGTGATGTCATACAGGACCTGAGGTTTGCGTGAGTATCCGTTGTCCCATGTCTGGTTTATTGGTGTGCAGACTGGTGGTTCCTCACCGTACAGGCAGACACTCTCCGACTTCGGAGGAATCAACGATCCTACTGACTTTAGCCAGGACCCCGAAGGGACCTGTTGCCCAGGACGCTCGACGAGGACGCGTCAATAGGTCTTGGCCAGTATATAACCCGACCCTGGTGCCTTGGAAACACCTCTGGGTCCCGACAAACCATGGTGATCCATTTGCTCCTCTGAGGTGTACACGTGCTCCCACAAGGCCGCCACCATGTCTGCCTTGTCATGCATCAATACTCCACCAAGTTTTGCAGAGCCAGCCAATCTGTCTGCCTGGTCATTCCCCAGCACACCGGCATGCACCGGAGAAAAGATCCAGGCGATGCTTGCCCTCCGAAGCGAAGCAAGCTACTCTGCACGAAGCATGCCTGTCCTCACCTTCCTCAGCATGCTTTCTAAGTCAGTTGCAATCACGATGTGTGTGTGTGTGTGTGTGTATCGTATTCTCCATCCAGCGTGAAGCTGCACTGACCTCCCCCACCTCCATTCTTAAGCTAGATGTTGTGGTATCATATGCCAGGCTCTCCTGCACCAAACGTCGACCATTAGCTTTTGCTAAGAACCCCCAGGCACTTCTCCTACCGACCCATCTGTGGCCTACTTATTTGTATGTACACACCAATCCTGCTTCCTTCTATGTAAATGGTAATTCTACTTCTTTTTAAGTGCATGGTAATCTTACTTCTGTGTATGTACACGATAATCCTAGTTCTTTGTCACAAAAAACAAAAACAAAAAACAAACAAACAAACAAACAAACAAACTGCCATTTACTGCCAATATAGTACCTTGCGTGTATGGCAGGGGGGTCTTTGAGCCTGAGGAATTAAGGCCGCCTGGCTAGTGCAGTCGCCGCGAATTGTGAAGGTTAGGATTTTCTTTTTGACCCCGACATAAACAATCCCACACCTTACCGAGGATTCGATCCCGGGTCTCCTGAAGGAGAATTCGGCGTACTAGCCACTCGGCCAGCTGCTCCGCCTAGTTCTTTGTATATACACGATAACCTTAGTTCATTGTATGTACACAAAATTACTACTTCTTTGTATATACACGATATTCCTACTTCTTTGTCATTCATTGAAACCTTGCCGTCTTGACAGACGATAGTTTGTTACATTATGCTTCAAAAAGGCATAATAACTACAACCCATGGAGATGGTTAATGAGACTGATAAGGCCAATTCGCGCTGCAAATGTTCGTCCACAATAGATGCATGTGAACACATGGTCATTTCCACCATCATGCACCATCTTACGTCTCACACGCTCGGTATGTGACTTATCGGCAATCATTTTCTCCTTTGTCTTTATTCCATTTATGATATTTGCCCTCCATGCAACACATTCAGCGGCGACTTGCTCCCAATGTGCATTATCAATGCCTGTATCAGTTATGTTCCGCTTACACACATCTTTGTATCGTAGTAGAGGCCGACCCTGAGATCTCCTACCAATCTGTAATTCACCAAAAAAGATGTCCTTTGGTCTTTTACCATCATCTTTCCTCCTAACGTGTCTTATCCATCTACGTCTACGAAGACTGAGCATGGAATATACCGTCACACAACCTGATCTTTCCAATACTTCTGTATTTGTGATTTCTTCTTGCCACATAATACGAAGTATTCTTCGCAGACACCGTACATGAAAGCTGTTTAAAAGCGTTTCTGTTGGTGTGAGTAAGTTGTCCAGGCTTCACTGATATAAAGAAAAGTACTAAGGACACAGGCTTGATAGACAAGGAGTTTTGTTTTGGCAATAAGCTTCCTGTTCTCCTAGACTCTTTTTGTTAAGCTGTTCATTGTTGTTGCTGCCTTACGAATCCTGATGTTGATTTCCTGATCATGGAATAATTTGCTATTTACTACTGATCCTAGATATGTAAAATGATCTACTATCTCTAGTTCGGCGTCGTCAATAAAGATTGATGGTACCCCATGTGCACCTTGTGACATAATCTGTGTCTTCTTTTTGCTAATTGTTAAATCAAATTCAGAACAAGCATTGGAGAATGCAGATAGTAGACGTTGTAATTCTTCCCCAGGGTGGGTCGTAATAGCAGCATCATCTGCAAAAAGCAACTCTCTGATCAGTACCCTCCTAATTTTGGTATTGGCCTTCAATCTCTGAGCATTGTAAAGGCCGTCATCTGAGCGTGAGTGAATGTGTATACCACCATCCTGATCACGAAAGGCATATTTCAGTAGAAGTGAAAAGTATATTCCAAAGAGGGTGGAGCTAGTACACAACCTGGCTTAACTCCACTCTTGATTTCAAACTCTTCTGAAGTTGCACCATCAAACTTGATTATACCCTTCATGCCTGTGTGGAACGATTTCACATTGGATAGAAGAGTTGGTGGGCAGCCAATCTTCTTTAGTGCCTTGAACAGACCCTCAGGACTGACCAAATCAAATGCTTTTGTGAGGTCGATGAAGGCAATAAACAGTGGCTGATTTTGTTCACGACATTTTTCTTGCATTTGTATCAATGAGAATATCATATAAATAGTAGACCGGTCATGTCGGAAACCACACTGTGATTCGGGGTAGACTTGATCTCCTAGGACTTGAAGTCTGCGCAGAACTATTCTGGCAAATACTTTCCCAACAATACACGGAAGTGAGATACTCCTATAGTTGTTACAGTCGCTCGATCGCCCTGGTTCTTGTACAGTGTTATGATGCTTGAATTTTTGAAATCCCGTGGGACTTGTCGTTCTCGCCAGCATAGCTCTATTAGCTGGTGGATCTGTAGAGTGAGTGTGTCTTGCCCACTCCCGATAACCTCTATTGGAATTCCTTCCTTACCTTACCTTGCCAGATGCAAGTTCACTTAACTTCTAAGTGTACTTATAAGTGTACTTATAGTACACTTAACTTCTGTTATGGTGGGAAGTATGTCCAGGTGGTCAAGAGTTGGCAGGGCCTTTATGGCGTTGAGGGCGTCATCTTCTAGTTTGGTGTCACTTGAGTAAAGCTCCAAATAGTGCCCATCTATATACCCATCTATCCATCTGCTGTTTCTTATCAGTGATTATTTCTCCAATCAAGGTTTTCAGTGGTGCACTTACATTTGATCATTGCACCATAGGCTTTCTTTATTCCTTTATACATGCTTCTGATGTTTCCGTTATCACTTGCCTTTTGAATGGACTCACATAACTTGATCCAATAGACATTTGCACACTGCCCGGCAGCCTTTTTCACATCCTTCCTATCTTGCTTCAGCTCACTGAGAGTGTTACGCGTTGTTCTTTCCTTGTTTCTTAAGAGAGCTATCGTCTTTCTATCAATCAAGGGCTGCAGTGTATGGCTCTTTGCTGCAAACCAGTCCAGCCTCTTTATGATCAACAGTGCCGTAAACCCCTTCAGTTGTTTTATAAAGAGTTTCCTTAAGTTTACCACACTTTTCACATGCTGTACAATTTTCTGATGTATCAGTGAAAGCGTCTTCAAGTTGCTGTTGAAACTCAAAGCACTTATCAGGATCGTGGATTAGTACTATTAATCCTGAGGCTAGATTTGTGTTTAGCTGTATAGATTCTATTTGGTCTCAGTCTAACCCTTGCAAGAAAATGCTTTTGGAATTCAAAGCACTTATCAGGATCGTGGGTGTTAATAATATATTCCTTTCAACGTCTCAGAACTAGGGGATAGATTAGACTCGGGTTCAGACAGGATGAAGTGCACTCACAGAACAAATATAACTCTCTGTTCGTACATTATAAATCTAATTTATTATAATGTCGCTCTGACGAACAGTCGTCTCACACTTCTCTCAGAACATATCACATACACATAGACAATTCATTTTGACAAGGTATACATTATAGCATCTGTCTATCATAACCAATCACAGTATCTAAAGTAATCTCTAATGAACTTTAGTATATGGTTCCTAGAAGCTAAACCCTTCCACTCAGTCCGATGTCCAGTCGCAGTCTGAGCCCTGGCTTGCGTCCCGTGAACACGGAGTACTGGTACACTCGAGCACCCCGTGATTGAGGCTTCTCACGCTTCAGGCGGGCTCAAGGGTTTAACTGCGCAGTAGAGGATTTGACCTCTTGATTCTCGAATGTTCGGACCCCGAACATTCGGACTATTAGTCTTGTCTCCCTTGTTGAGGCGTAGCCTATTTCCTTCGTTATATCCCTTTGAGACCTTGACATAATCCTGCGGCTAGATTTGTGTTTAGCTGTGTAGATTCTCTTTGGTTTCAGTCTAACCCTTGCAACAACCAAAGAATGATCCGTATCACAGTCAGTACTGTGGTAACTTCGAGTTAATGATATTTGGTTCAGATGTTGTCTCCGTGTGATGATGAAGTCCAGCTGATGCCAATGGCCGGATCTTGGATGTTTTCATGTGACCTAATGCTGCTATTTTATTTTTAAAAAGGAGTTTGCAATACATAGGTCATTTCTGGTGCAATGCTCCAGCAGCCTTTGCCCATTTTCATTCATGCTACCGATGTTGTATTTTCCAAGGCACACTGGCTATTAACTCGAGTCCATGCCCACACGAGCATTGAAATCACCGAGCATATAAATGTAGTCGGATTTTGGAACTGCTTTGATCACATAGTCTAATTCCTCGTAAAAGAAATCCTTCATATCATAAGGGGAAGTGAGTCGGTTCATATACAGTGATAATGGTGGCAAAACCACAAGAGGTTGCCAAGCGCAGGTATAATTGTCTTTCATTACCTCCAGCTGGAATTTCAATCATTCCCAGTAGCAAATTCTTCACTGCAAAGCCTACACCATGTTGCCTGTTTTCTGTCTGCCCTCTACCCCCCCCCCCCCCCCCCCCCCAAAAAAAAAGTGTAATTGTTTTTCCTGAGTGACCCCTCCTCAGCGAGGCGAGTCTCCTGCAGGCCAGCAATATCAATGTAAAGACGAATGAGTTCGGCGTCAATCACAGCCGTTATTCTCACATCGTCAACATTCGTCAGGTCAGTGGAAAATCCTGGACACATGGTTCTTACGTTCCAGGCAGCAAGCCGTAGCTACTTTTCTTTTTAGTAATACCTGGTGCATTGGTATTACAACCTGCGATTCAGATTATGTTCTAGCCCCAAGCACCCATTGAAGCAGGCAGGCTGTGGCGGATCAGCACCCAATTGGCCGGGGGCTGCCCAGCTTGAGGCGGGCGTTAGCTGATCAGTGACACCCGTAGGTGTCTCCCACCGTCAGAGGCAACCCGTGGCGCCCCATGTCTTCGCCAATTGACAAGGACTTATAACTCGTAACTACTACCTCTCGATTTGATTCCGAGACCGGTTAAGACCAGGGATGGAGTTATACATCCCCATAGCACAAAGCCTGGGCTAAAATATAGAGATCATGTGTTGCCCATGCAGCATGATCCCTCTCTCGGCCTGTCTAGTTCACTCCAAAGGAAAGATAACAGCAATACATTTGGAACAAGACAAGCTGCAGGAGCTGCCGGATCAGCAAATCAATGCTCTAACTGTCCGCCTGTCGGAGCTTCGATCCTAGACCAGCTGCCAAACAAGGCTTAGGGCCTGCTCTGCCCTGCCATGACATTTTGTCTTTAGGTTGCATTTCCCCGCAGCAGGATAAGGCTTGTACCCTCCCAATTGCGCTTTTCCACCCGAATCCGTTGGCACAATGTGGGGGTGTTGGGTTTGGTAAGCGCCGCCCAACATTCGGCGCTAACAGAAAGCAGGTAGTACCGCCTGCTGTCATTACGGTAGCTCAGTCATATCTGATTAAGACCTGATTCAATACTTCTTTGAATGCACATGATAACCCTACTTCTTTGTATGCACATGATAACCCTACTTCTTTGTATGCACAAGGGGCCCCTACTTCTTTGTTGCTAGCTTGCAGTTCTTCTTCTTGTTCTTTCGTTGCATTGGAATAGATCATCACCATCACGTGGCAGATCCTCTGCAGAACGCCGTTCTCATCACGACCCTTCGAGGAGACCCTGGATTCTTCGCCATTTCTCTTGTATCACAAGCTACCATGTCCAGTCTGTCTACACCAGTGTTTCCCAACGTGGGGCCCACGCCCCACAGGGGGGGGGGGCAATTTGACTGTTAAGGTGGGCAATTCGAAAATGAAAGAAATCGGCTGAATATAACAAAACAGGGAGACTTGAGACTGAAGTTAACTAAATTGGAACCTGACATAAGATCTCTTTGCAGCAAGCATCAAGCGCAAGGATCTCACTAAATTTAAATAATAAATAATTACTAATAATTAAAATAATATAGAAAAATCTTTCATTAAAATTATTTTGTACTTGAATTTCAGTTCTCCATTATATGTTTTGAAAATTTACTTACTGTGTTTGCTCAATAATTACCTAGTGATTTCTTCCTAAAACCTATCATTCAAGTTTCTTTAGTGAACATTTCAATTTTTGAATATTAAAAATAATTTATATGTTGAGGGGGGCATGGGGCGGGGGAGGGGGGCAATATGAATTTTAGAAAGGCTTAAGTGGGGCACGGTACAAAAAAGGTTGGGAAACACTGGTCTACACTGTCCCGTGTTCATCTTCTTGCTGGTAGACCCCAGCCTCTTCTTTCAGGAACCGTGCCCTCAATAACTGTTCTTTCAAAGCCAATAAAAAGTCGCTTAAAAGTAGACAGGGTCGACTTCATTGCACCGGGTTTCATCCCATATGGTCCTCTCTCTTTCCGCAGCGAACTGCCGAAAGCGTCGCACAAAGCACGAACTCTGTAGCTTCAGCAACGACCCCCAGGAGTCTCCGAAAAAAATGCACTCCTGAACCGAAGGTTCACGGCCCGGAATCGAACCCATAACCTTCGGAGCCCGAGTCAGACGGCTTGACAACTTCGGGACGGAGACACCCTTCAAGGCCAATGTGGCATGTGATATGGGCAATGTAATTCAGTTTTGAGACATGATGCTGTTTATGAAGAAAAAAATTTATGAGGCTGTTTATGAGGCAGTTTTCAATGTTCAGATCTGGTAGAATGTCAATGTTGTTTCCTTCTTGGTCTACGATATTCTAATACATTTCACAATGTAATACACAAAATACATTGTCATATATTTGACACAGAAATATACACAAAAAAACACAAATTGTCATGTCACACACAGAAATATACAACAAACGCATTGCCATAAGTTTCAGACAGAAATACACAAAACACAATGTCATATGTTTTTACACACAGAAATATACCAAAAAAAAAAAAAAAAAACCACATTGCCATAAGTTTTAAACAGAAATACACAAAACACAATGTCATACGTTTCACTACTATAATTTGAATTTGTGGTATTTTCGCAGAAGGCATGCCGGCATTAAGCCCATCCCAGTCACGTGACCAGCTGGTCAGTGACGTGTACAGCAGACTGATCCTGTGGTTTGTAGCAGAGATAAACAACAGACTTCCCGAAGTGTATGTTGCGTTCCATAAACCATAATATCCATGACCTCATTTATGCTTTGTTACTAACCTCGAATGCTTGCTTGCTGGCTTGCTGATCCTGTGTTTGAATCCTCATTGAGACGGGGATTTAAAAAATTTAAAATTGACGTGAGCTCAAGGCCGATCTAACCAAAAAATGGGAAGTAAAGAAATTCATATTCACACAACACCTATGAAGTCCCGATGGGTCTGTATATCACGAACAGGAATTTAGACACCACGCGTTGCTCATGCTGCACATTCCCTCTCTCGGTCTGCCTAGTTCACTCCAGAGGAAATTTAACATCAATACGCCTGGAACAAGAAAATCTGCAGAAGCGGCAGGATCAGAAAAGCAATCCTCTAAATGTCCACCTGTCGGAGCTTCGATCCTAGACCAGCTGCCGACCAAGGATTAAGGCCTGGTCTGCCTTGCCATGACATTAAGTCTTCAGATTGCATTTACTCTCTTGGCAGAACGACAAGCCGCTTGCCGAGAGCATCGTACAAAGAACGAAATTTATAGCCACAGTGATGACCCACATGAATCTCTGGAGAATTTGCACTCTTGGGATGAACAACGCAGCCCAGGGAAGGAACACACACTCTCAGAGCGCGAGGCTGCCGTCTTAACCACTTTTCACTGAGACCTTTCACTTTTGCTAATATTGAATGATGAACTCTTGTTTTAGTTTTCTCCCGAAAAAAAATATAAGTAACATAAATGTCAAGGCAATATCATGTAAGAGAGGAATGGAGATTCATGATTACCAGTGTTTACCCCAGGTCAGGCACATGACCAAGAAGAATATTAGCAGATAGTTTTCCTTATTAATTATATTTGTTCCATTATATTTAAATCCCGGTTTTTGTGTTGTAGTTGTGTGTGTATGTGTGTGTGTGTATGTGTGTTTGAGAGAGAGAGAGTGCGTGAGTGAGGGAGAGGAGAGAGAAAGAGAGAGAAAAGACAGAGAGAGAGAGAGAGAGAGAGAGAGAGAGCGAGAGAGAGAGAGAGAGAGAGAGAGAGAAGGAGACTATGTTTGATACTGTATGAGAACTCACAACCGACATATTTGGCTACATCTTGTCAGGTGAATACAACATACACCACCCAGCATAAAGCAAGCAAACAATGAATCCTTGAAGCTGAAATATACAACACATAGTATCATGATAATTTGAATAGACTACGTCTGTAATTTTAAACAGAATATCATGTTCTTTTGTTTTCATAGCAATACCTTTGCTATATGAATCGCAGATGCTTCATCGTATCTTAACATTCATCCATGTTGTGTGTTTAACAAAATAGTGAATGATTTCCGCAGTATACCCCATGAGATGCAGTGAAATATACCAGGCAATGAATCGTGCATATTTGTCTTTTCACTATTAAGATTCACAACGGGAAAACATTGTTTTTAAATTCACATAATTATGAAATTCTAGAGAAGACGGGGATATTCCAGTCCATATTGCAGACCTGCAATCGTTTGTGGACAGTTCAGCCGGTAGTCTCGAAGATTTGTGCCACAATATGGCCGCCGAGTTTGTGCAGACGGTCCTGAACAAAGCAGTCTTCACTCAAGAGACTGAGGCTTGTAGAAGTCAAGGCCTCAAGGTGGCCGAACCGGCAAGGCACAAATGTGAAGATGTTGCTGATTTAGCATTTACGGTAAGTGTATTTTAATTTATTGTTTTCTTTCTTTCTTTCTTTCTTTCTTTCTTTCTTTCTTTCTTTCTTTCTTTCTTTCTTTCTTTCTTTCTTTCTTTCTTTCTTTCTTTCTTTCTTTCTTTCTTTCTTTCTTTCTTTCTTTCTTTCTTTCTTTCTTTCTTTCTTTCTTTCTTTCTTTCTTTCTTTCTTTCTTTCACACACACTCAAACGATTGCTCAGATATAGCGTTAGCAATTAGGCAGTTCCAATCGGTTTTATGCAACCATGAAGAGTTCGTATTAAATTTGAAATTATAGTGGGGATAACAAATGCTTCACTTTAGAACAACACTTGTTATTATGTGTTGTAAGTGATTCAGCCAAAGTATTATTCATTTATTCACTTCATATGATATATAACTCTGCAGTATGCACCTGACGAGATGCAGCGAAATATGCCAGGCAATAAATAGCGCAGCATATTGTTTGTGGCTTCTGTGTTTAGAAATCTCGTATTAGTCTAATTAGCTTGTAAATCTGTAGAAAATGGCCAGCGTTTAAATTTGGCTTCTCACAGTTTTGTGCGACGCATATTTTCAGTTGCCAGGTGGCCTGTTACGTCAGCTAGAGACAGCTTGTAACAATGTAACCATCACTGATGAGGCACTGATGAAGGAATTAGACCGGAATTTCAAGAAGAGAAAAGACATATACCTCAGTGCAAAAAGTGTCCGTTCTAAAACATTTGCAATTGTTCATTCACACAAGCAGGTAGGTTGACTCACATTTTCATTGTATTTGGCCTAGCAAGTGTGCGCGCGCACACGCACACACACACACACTCACATACACACACACTCACATACACACACAAACACACATTGTAGAATTAGATTAACTGGTTAAGTGTCATGGGTTGATTAATCGTCTTAAGTGACTAATAACAATGATTAAATCAATGACTTCTTCTTCAATGTATTCTTCTTCAGTGATTAATAACATGAATTGTTTAGTGACTAATAATAAATAAATGTTTTGCATATCCTTTACAGGACATCGCTGTCAACATCAGCATCTTTCAGCTGTATGTTGATTTCTTGGCAAAATTACGCTCAGTAGTTTGCCATTGCTTTCTGAGCGACCGGCTCACATACCCCGTAAGTTACCGACGTGGAGAGAACCGCTACCAATTCTCGCGCACGTCACGTTTCTCACGAGAGTATACGGGATTACGAAAAAGGTCGTGTAACCCCTAGACACCTAGACCAGGGAGACGGCGTTTAGTGACTAACAACATTAAATGTTTCATGACTTTTAACATGAATTGTTTAGTGACTAATAACATGAATTTATAATTGACTAATAACAACGATTATTCAATGACTAATAATATTAATTCTTCATTGAATAATAACATTAATTGTTTAGTGACTAATAACATTAACTGTTTAGTGACTAATAACATGAATTCAAAGGTGACTAATAACATTTATAATTCGGTGATTAGTAACATTAATTCTCAAGTGACTAATAACATGAATTGTTTAGTGATTAATAAAATGAATTTATAAGTGGCTAATAACAATGATTTTTCAATGACTAATAACATTAGTTCTTCATTGACTATTGACTAATCACTTAATTGTTTAGTGGTTAAAAACATGAATCCCTAAGTGACTAATAACAATAGTTTTTCACTTATACTAATTCATTCATTTATTCAGTAGCTTATCCTTTGCAGAACCTCGCTCCCATAACAACCTTCCGGAAAACTTCTCGGTCATCAGCAAGATATCCCGCGTCCGATACACCCATCTGGAGATCATCTGCCACATCCTGCACCCATCTTCTCTTTGGCCTTCCTCTTCTTCTCTTCTTTGGCATATACCTCTTCATTACTGTCTCCAAACTTTCATGACGTTTCAAGAGACAAAAATATTAAAATTTTCTTTGTCAGTGACAAATCAATCAATCATGTGCCATGCCGGAAAGCGTGGGCGGTCATGACTCGCCATTTCACTCGATCACCAGCGTCGTAGATCAGCTCAGTGTTCCTGTCTCGTCCATGCTATGTGGCCAAGCCATCCAGGTATTTTCCTCTCGGTCTTCCTCTTGGTCTGTTCCCTTCAATCTTGCCAGTTGTCACTAAGTTCTCCAATCCATTTCTTCTTATAACATGTCCAAACAATTTTGACTGTCTACGTCTAATTTCTCTAATCAATTTACGATTTTCATTTGTCTCCTGTAGTACTTGGTCATTGGTTTTTCTGTCTGTCCATGGTATTCTTTGCATTTTCCTCAGAAACCACATTTCTGCAGCCATTAAATGTTTTTCAGCTTAACTGCACATTGCCCAAGTTTCACATCCATACAAAAGAACAGGCTCTATGTATCCCCTCAAAACTCTTTTTCTCGTTTCAGTTGACATCATTTTATTGGTCAGAATGTTTTTCATCTAGCTAAAGGCTACTTTCGCCATGGCGATTCTTGTTCTAATCTCTTCAAGGCATCTCCCATCAGATGTTATGACTGTTCCGAGATAATTGTATCGATTCACTTGTTGAAGAATATTCCCATTTACTTGTATATTACATTGTGGTACTTCGTTCTTCCTAGTGACGACCATAACCTGTGTCTTCTTACAATTTAATTCCAACCCCAGCTGCTCACTGTGTACAACAACCGCGTCCACTAATTGCTGTAGATCTTGTGCATTGTCTGCAATCAATACTGTATCATCTGTGTATCTAATGTTATTGATGTTTCGTCCTCCAATGCTGATTCCATTTATATCTTCTACATTTCTTAAAATATTTTCACTGTACAGGGAAAAAAGATCTGGAGTCATTACACATCCATGCCTAACACCTCTCTTAATAGGTTGATATTGTCCCACTTTATTATCAATCCTTATAGCAGCTTGTTGTTTCCAATATATGATTTTTATAAGTCTAATGTCTTTCCCATCAATTTGTAGATCTGCAAGCATATCTACCATGTTGACATGTCTAACTCTATCAAAAGCCTTTGTGTAATCAATAAAGCAAAGGTGTATATCCTTGTTTACTTCTATAGCACGTTCAATAACTGTTCGCAGCATATACACAGCATTTACTGTACCCTTTCCTTCTACAAACCCACATTGTTCTTCCCCTATTTCAGGTTGTATTTCTTCCTCACTCTTTGCATAATAATTCGTAGCAAAATCTTTGTGATGTGACTCATCATACTAATTGTTCTATGTTGATCACATTCCAAGGCTCCTGATTTCTTTGGGATTGCAATAAATGTAGAGTTACATAATTCAGAAGGTACATCTCCAGTATCATATAATGTGTTCAGCAGTCTGGTGACTTGCTCTAGTCCAAATTCTTCTAAAGCTTTAATCATTTCTGTTGTGATGGTATCTGAAACTGGGGCCTTGCCAGCTTTCATATGCTTAAGAACATTTCGAACCTCCATATTCAAAATTGGCGGTCCTTCATTATTAAATCTAATATCATACTGTTGGTCTCTGTTATCATTATAAAGGTTTTCCACATAATCTGTCCATACATGTAGCACCTGATCTTTTTCTATTATGATTTTGCCAACTTTAGTTTTTAGACAGCCTGCTGATGTACTTGTTCTTTTATTAGTAAGTTCCTGAATTCTTCTGTGCGCTAATTTGGTATTTTGATTGTTGTGTTGTTTTTCAATGTTTAAGCACTTTTCCTCAAACCATGCTTCTTTTGCCTCCTTACATAATATTCTGACTTGTCTGTGAATTTCTTCATATTTGGCAGAATTACTTTTGTTGAGTCTTCTTGATTACATTAGGTGTAAAATTTATTCTGTCATCCATTTCTTACGACCCACCTTCTTTAATTTTGGAATAGATGTTTCTGCAGCCAAACGTATTGAATTCTTCAACATTTCCCATTGATAATCCACATCCTGGAATAATATCTCTAGATCAGACAATATATCAAATATGTTCTGTACTTCTATGTTGAATTTGTTTTGTATTTCCTTGTCATTACTCAATGTACACAAATCATATTTAGTGTTTCCTGTTATATATTTGACTTTCTTCAACTTTATCATCAGTGTGCCTGTAAGTAGTCTGTGGTCACTATAACAATCAGCACTGGGAAATGTTTTTGCTATTGTTAGTGCGTTTCTAAATCTTCTGCTAATCAGAATATAGTCAATCTGGTTTCTGATCCTCCATGTCCATAATCTTCTAGGGTGTTGCTTAAACCAGGTGTTTCCTACAATCATTTCCTGTTCTTTTGCCCACTCTACGAGTCTGAATCCTCTTTCATTTCTCTCTCCTAAACCATAGTTTCCTACTGTGTATCTATCACCTTGATTTCCTACTTTTGCATTGAAGTCCTCTATTATGATGTTTATTTCTGAATTTTTACATTTCTTTAAGGCAGACTCTATGTCATTATAAAATTCCTCTACACTATCTTCACTGGATTCTCCTGTTGGGGCATATACGTGAATAACATTTATGCTAAAAGGTCTGCCACTCAATTTAATTAGTAGAACTTTATCCGACACGGCCCAATATCCTTGAACAGATTTTTATGTTTTCCGGTCCAAAATAATTGTCACTCCCCTTTGTCGATCTTCACCTCCAGAATAAATAATCTTAAAATCTTCATTTATCTTGATGCCTGCTCCTGTCCATCTCGTTTCGCACATCCCTAACATATTAATTTTTTTCTCTTTCTATTTCTTGTTTTATGTTCTCTAATTTTTCGTCGCCGTTAGACCTCGCGGCCTCATAGAGGAGCTCCCGGACTCAGAAAGCATGCTGAGTAGGGTGGGGACAGGCAAGCTTCGGTCCGAGTGGCTTCCTTCCCTTCGGAAGTCATGGGTGGCGAGCATCGTCTGGATTTTTTCTCCGGGGCATGCTGGTGTGCTGGGGAATGAACAGGCAGACAGATTGGCTGGCTCTGCAAAACTTGGCTGAATATTAATGCATGATAAGGCAGACGTGGTTGCGGCCTTGTGGGAGCACGTGTACACCTCGGAGGAGCAAATGCATCACCATGGTCTGGCAAGAATGCGACAGCGTGGAATGACGAAGGGATCTGGCCGATGCTCGACGCTTAGAGGAAAGGCGAGACGCACATATAATCAGATTGCTACTGGTACTATTGGGGTTGGAACTCTTCGCTGGCTTCTGTGGATGGGGACGGAGCGCTTATGGGAATGCCCCGAATGCTGTGATGTCGGTTCCTAAATCAATCAATCAATCAATCAATCAATCAATCAATCGTCGTCGTTTGACAAATACTAATGTGAATATATGTTATTTTCCTGATTCAGTATAACATTAATTCTTCAGTGATACATATAAACAGGTGTCGTTTTCTTGATTCACTGTAACATTAATTCTTTGGTGATTCACATAAACAGGTGTTGTTTACTTGAGTCAGTATACTATAAATTCTTCAGTGATACATATAAACAGGTGATGTTTTCTTGAGTCAGTATAGCATTAATTCTTCAGTGACACATAAAGCAGGCGTTTTCTTGATTCAGTACAATACTGATTCTTCAGCGATACATAAAAACAGGTGCTGTATTCTTGATTCAGTATAACATTGATTCTACAATGATAAATAGAAACACGCTTTTCTATCTTGAATCAACATAATATTGATTCTTCAGTGATACATAGAAACGCAGGTCCGCATGGTCGAATGGATAAGAACGCGTGTTCATAAACATCCGGTGTGCTGATGCCGAGGTTAGCGGTTCAGCCTCTACACTGGACAGCTGGATTAAAATACTGTCCTGTCGTCATTGACTTGGGGACGTTAATTACAAGTACCTCGGAAGTCGGAGTGGGTTCGCCTGATGGCGAGGAACACCATTAATAGGGAAAGCTAACCCTCACGTAAAATTCAGCCCATGACCACTATAAATAGTGTGCATGGTCTACGCTTGAGCTCAAAAGCGAGCGAGCGAAATAAAAACACGTAGAAACATGTGTTGTTTTATTTATTCAGGTAGATTACCACGTGAACTCGTTGTTTCGGCACCAAAACCTCATCATACCAAACCAAGAGGTACACAGGTTGTTGGCATCTTCTAGAAACACGGCTGTCCAGAAAGTGTTCCAGCAGGCTGTCATGGAGTAAGATCTGACTTTTCATCAAACACATTATCTTACGTTGTTTTCGTTATACTTAAGCAATACCATTTACTTTTCTAGACTTTATCCTGTAACATTTAGGGCACAGTCTGGGCTTTATGGTAGTTAAAACATGACACCTACCTACCCACTTACCTACTGCCAGCCTACCTACCTACTTATATAGCTACCTGTCTAAATACTCACACTCATGCCTATAAATTGACTCAACTACCTGTTTACTTACCGAACTACCAAATTACTTATATGCCTGTCTGCCTACTTACATATCTGCCTGTCTACCTGCCTGCCTGCTTGTCTATCTGCCTGCCTGTCTACCTAAGTAACAACGTACCTACATACCTGCTGTGACAACACCGGCCTGGTTCTCGGTGGTTGTCGATATATTTTAATTTGGGGTTCGTTATTACCTTCTGTCTACCCTTTACACCAATTGTCCCCAGGACGGTTCCCGGACGACTCTATCCATATGACGACTGTGGCTACAAGAAGACACCTAACTGACTATAAGAGAACAACCTTATAAAAAGCGAATCTAGAATCTTTATTGGAGATTCAGACTCTGCCCAACCGACAGACAACAGACGGACTAACAGACATGGAACAGTTAGCTGGGTGAGAGTAGTCTGCTGGACATTCTCATCCTCCCACTCGACAGAGATCAATGTCTTTAGTGTCTGTATTAAACAAGGTGATAAGAATACTTTCACCTGCACCCGTATGATGCCGCCTGGAACCTTAGTACTTGAGCCTGGTAAGTTTCAACTGTCACTTGACACTTGGCTTCAGCACCATATAGCTTCGCAGCAAACAGTCACTCGCCTATAGCCACCAGAAAAGGATGCCACATCACACAGCAAAGGCCCACAGCACACAGCACAGGTCCACCGCACACAGCACAGGTCCACAGCACACAGCACAGGTCCACCGCACACAGCACAGGTCCACAGCACACAGAACAGGTCCACAGCACACAGCAAACAGGAATCAACAGCAGCAAAGGGCAGTCGCCCACCGCCCCTAGTTAACAGCACAGGGGTTCCTGTAAGCAAGAACAAGCCAGGTGTACATATCCATCACACCCTTGTATAATACATACTACACCAAAAGTATACACTGACTCCATCGATATCATGTGGTCAGGCCCTTGAGCTCAGACCGCATCGTACGTCTGAACTCCCAGACATATCTCACGGACAGATTAGGTTACAGCTCCTAGTAATCCTAACTTAAGTCCAGCAGCCTTTCAGCCACGCGTCTCATCCCTAGTAAATAGTCAATAGGATGACACATTCCCTACCAGCTCATACCTAATGAATATTAGATAGAGGACAGGGTCCCTTCCTGAGGATGGTAACGTTCCATAACTCCTATGGAGATCATCAAGTGTTATGGCCTAAATCATCTCATTGGTAATCACAATCTGTCTCATCAGAAAAGTACAGAAGCATATCAGAATATTTCAGGTAAGTACTCCATGACACCTCCAAGGTTAATGGAAGATGCTCAGACTGCAATGGTAGCTAACCAGAAATACTGAATTAAAGACCAGACAAACAACAGAAGAGTTTCATGTACTTGTGTTTGTCGCTTTCCACCTTTCTTCCTCGGATACCTGGATTTCTGTGGTGTGTGGGTGTATGTATATAGATAGACACTCATCACATAAATCCATTCCTTAGGCTGCCTTGGAACTGTGTCGACTCATCACTCCAAACAACCTGGTTCCGATGACAGTATAGAGACAATAGAGATATAGACCCGCCTGACAATTATTCATTTCTCATCAACGGAAGTATCGAGTCAGACAACACTGATGAAATATCCACGCAATGCATGAGCGCTATACTGGCCCACGGTTCAATCCCTAGTAGATGTGAAGATATCTTTCCCCCTTCAGACTAAGCCCAGTTAAACAACAACAGGCCTATGGGGCGATAACAACTTCTCAGCTTATAGCCTCCTACATAGTCGAGTTTCACCGTAACGAGAAACTGGTTCTCGCGCATCACCTGAGTGCTTGACAAGTACTGGTTTCAACCACGCCACTGGATGATGATTGAAACGTACTAATATCAACCTCGTTGATTAAGGGAATCAAATGAAAGCTCTGTTCAAGAGGAATTCTTCTGTTAGAATCCTAATTCCCTCAACTGCCCCATTATTAAGATAGGGCGTCGACTGCATTGTTAATTTGCTTCCACCAGACTGCTCCTTTGAGCTGGCTCGCAAAAACACATTCCGTCTTGTCTGTTGAAGACTGGTCTCAGCTTAATCTAGGTCATAGTACACACACAGGCTTGCTACACAACTAGCCTCTCTGGTCGAGACTTAACTAACAGCTGGTGTAGGCTGACCCGAGGTCACGTGTACATCTCGGTCAGAGCACAGGCCTCACGTTGCAACTAGCCGGTCTGTTCAAGAATTGACCCACAACAAAAATACAAACTTTAGTTAAGCGAGCCAAGTATAAAAGTGTGTTACCTTTAAAACTTAGGAACAACTATACAACAGACAGCGACTCGATAGGTTCATCAAGCCTTGGGCTGTAGGTCCACTCTCTGGATCCCCAAAGGTACAACATGATACAGCTGGTCAAAGTCACGGCCTCTCGTCTCAGGGACAACAATGCCACCACTGTAGATCAATCTCTGCTTCCTTAAGAGCTTCACAGATTACAGCTGGCGGACACGGCCGTGAAAGGATAGCTACCACAACACCCTTAGCTGTAGAACATTCTCCGGATCCCCGTGATGCCACTAATACAACGGGCTATCGAAGCGACCACTTTTCTTGATGACTGGCTACCGAATGGCCTCTTTGTGTCAGCTCCGGAAGAACACACTCACCGGATTCTCCCGAAGAGTTCCGAGTATATTACCTCACGAAAGTGAAGGCAACTCATCATTCCCCGAGTTTTAGCAGTGTGCGATTTACAACAGAAAAGATCTACGCACACTCAAAGAGTTGCGTTATGTTTCTCGGGACCCGTGGAGTTCATGACAATCCCGATACATAACATCTCAAGGACCCAGAAGACGGTCCTAACTCTTTTTACTCGGAAATCCCCCTTCACCCGCCTTAAAATGTGGCCTAGCCACCAAGACGGGGTGGGACAGAGTGGGTATGGTGTTGTCTCGTCTGAGACCCACGTGCGTTTCGCGACACCTGCCTACCTACGTACCTACTTATATACCCACCCACATACCTCCCTCCCTACCTACCTTCTAATCTACCTACATATTAACTTACCTACCTCCCTACTTACCCATATAATATTTACCTATCTATCTACCTACAAACCTACAGACCTGCCTATCTAAATTCCTACTGACCTGCCTACCTATCTACTTACATACCTACCTATCCACCTACCTATCTACGTATCTACCTACCTACCTATCTATATACCCACAAGCCTACTTATCTACCTACTTTCTGCCTTCTTACCTACCTACCTATCTACCTATTTACTTACCTATATACCTATCTGCCAACCAACCAACCAACCAACCAACCAACTAACATACCTACCTACCTACCTACATACCTACCTACCTACCTACCTGAATACAAATATGTTCATAAACACATATGTGTATATACATGCTACACATACATACGTTTATACACATAATATATTTTCTCTCTCTACAATTTACAGCGAAATTTAATACATTTCATAACAGACTTGCACTATTCAAAATGGGCTGGTCTAGAATAACTTGTACAGTTGGGTTGAATGCCTTTTATAGTGGGCTGGGCTAGAATCACTTGTACAGTTGGGCTGAATGCCTTTCCTAGTAGGCTGGGCTAGAATAACTTGTACAGTTGGGTTGAATGCCTTTCCTAGTGGGCTGGGCTTGAATACATTTTACAGTTTGTTTTAATGTCTTTCCTAGTGGGCTGGGCTAGAAAAACTTGTACAGTTGGGTGGAATGCATTTTCAAGTGGGCTGGGCTAGAATAACTTGTACAGTTGGGTTGAATGCCTTTTATAGTGGGCTGGGCTAGAATAACTTGTACAGTTGTGTTGAATGCCTCTTATAGTGCGCTGGGCTAGAATAACTTTTACAGTTGGGTTGAATTCCTTTTCCAGTGGGCTGGGCTAGAATAAATTTTACATTTGGGTTGAATGCCTTTCCTAGTGGGCTGGGCTAGAATAAATTTTACACTTGGGTTGAATGCCTTTCCTAGTGGGCTGGGCTATAATAAATTTTACAGTTGGGTTGAATGCCTTTCCTAGTGGGCTGAGCTTGAATGACTTGGTACAGTTGTGTTGAATGCCTTTCCTAGTCGGCTTTGATTTTGGAGTGGTTTATATATGTATATGTCTTTTTTTCTGCTTTTGTTTTTAGGTTTTCTGGTCCAAATGTAAGGACTTGGTTTTCGTATGTGACCTACATGAGGGTAAGTTGAATTATTTGAGTGAGATAGATTGAGAGAGAGAGAGAGAGAGAGAGAGAGAGAGAGAGAGAGAGAGAGAGAGAGAGAGAGAGAGAGAGAGAGAGAGAGAGAGAGAGAGAATGCGTGTGTGAGTGAGTGAGAGTGGGTGAGTGAGTGAATGAATAAATGAGTGAATGAGAGATACTTACTATATTACTACTTAGTGTGGCTTTAGGATAGGGCATCCGATACTTGAGAGAGACATAAAATTCTAGTGACAGTCATACTTTAGGAAAGGCACACGATACCGAAGAGAGACAGACAACTATAATGATAGTAATACTTTAGGAAAAGGCATAAGAAACACACGAGAGTAAGAACATTCTAGTGTTAGTAGCACTGTCTTGAAAAAAGTTAGCTCACAAAGAGATCTGGTTGCTGGCATAAGAAAAATAGTCCACATTATTTTTGCTGGAAAGCTGGAGTATGTCGTCACAACGGGAAGGTCGGATTGGAAGGGAAGCAAGGGGGAGACTAAGAGAGAAGATGCTAGACAGTTTGACATATAGCATGGAGGAACATCAGCATCAGAAATGATTGTCAGCAGACGAGATAGAAGGCCATGGATAGACATGATCACCAACGCCACACGGCATGGACTGTAAGAAGTTTGGCAGTACACGAGACAGAAGGCTGTGGACGGACATGATCACCAACGCCACATGGCATGGACTGTAAGAAGATTGGCAGTACACGAGACAGAAGGCTGTGGACAGGCATGGTCACCAACATGATCGCCAACGCCACGTGACATGGACTATAAGAAGAATAAAATTGTAGCGGGCGTCTTGATGTAACGGTTATGACATTACGCTGCAAATTGCATGAGCGTCATCTGACAAGGGTTTGATATCAGCTCTTGTTATTCGCTACTAGAGGGAAAGACTGACCACCCATTCTTGCTTGCACTCCGGCCAACAATAACCTGACGGTTCTAACACTTCACATTCCCATATCGGGTACCTGTTGCAAGACTTGTTTCTTTCTTTCAAAATAACACTTTAGGAAAAAGCACCAGGCATATGAGAGAGTAAGAGCAGTCTAGTGTTAATAACACATAAAGATCGTAGAAGTGTTAATAACAGCTTAAAGATTGTAGGAGTAGAAGTGTTAATATCAGCTTAAAGATTGTAGAAGTGTTGATAACACCCTTGAGATTTCAGAAGTATTAAAATCAGCTTGAAGATGGTAGACGTGTTAATGACACCTTAAAGATTGTAGAAGTGTTAATAACACCTTAAAGATTGCAGCAGTGTTAATCTCTCATCTCATCTCATCTTATCTCATCATGTTCCTCTTGTACCTTGCGGTGTCGAGGTGAAGTATAAACAGCGGGAGAGTGCCCGCTTATGGGCTTCATGTATCGATATTCTCATGGACTCTGTTATTCCCTGCGTCCATGGTTTACGTGGTCGGCCGCTTCCTCTGTTTCCCTCTGGTCTGTACATCATTGCTTGTTGTGGTATACTGTTAGTTGGTAACCTACTTGCATGGCCAAACCATTTGACTTGCTGCTTTCTAATAAAATATAGTAATTTTTTTTTTAGTGTACTAGATGTTATTAATTAAATATAAATATAAATACTAGAATGGCAGGGGCATATAGAAAGAATGGAAGATAATAGGGAAACAAAACTCGCTTACACTTAGGAAATAAATGACCGTAGACCCCGAGGTAGACCAAGAAGACGGTGGAGAGATAATCTATATCTATAAAACACAATGTATGTCTGTGGGGATATATTTGATGCGTTCGATAACGGTCCATCCGATTGAGATGAAATTTTCTACACGTCTTCTTTTCATTCCCGTGCAACCAACTGTCATAGTTTTTTTAATTGTAGAATCAGCTATTTACTTACTAAAATTTAATCATTAAATTACATGACTTAACATAAGAAATAATATATAAAGGGACATAACTTTTAGTAGCATTGCTATATCTTAGGTTAAGTCCCCTGGCTATAGATAGATAGATAGATAGATAGATAGATAGATAGATAGATAGATCTGACCCGATAGATAGAGAGGGTGGGATAGACGGAGGGAGAGACGGACGGACAGGCAGGCAGGCAGGCAGGCAGGCAGATAGATAGATAGATAGATAGACAGACAGACAGATAGATAGATAGACAGACAGACAGACAGACAGACAGACAGCCGGGTCGCCAGACAGACAGACAGACAGACAGACAGGCAGTCGGGAACGGGGACTTATATGACTACTTATATGCATTAAATGAGATGCTCCCCATCAGGGGCTGGGTGAAGCCGTGCCGGGTCAAACAGACAGACAGACAGACAAACAGACAGACAGACAGACAGACAGATAGATAGATAGATAGATATATAGATAATCGGGAACGGGAACTTATATGACTACTTATTTAAATTAAATGAGATGCTCCCCACCAGGGACTGGGTGAAGCCGGGCCGGGTCAGACAGACAGACAGACAGACAGATAGACAGACAGACAGATAGTCGGGAACGGGAGCTTATATGACTACTTATATGAATTAAATGAGATGCTCCCCACCAGGAGCTGGGCGAAGCCGGGCAGGGTCAGACAGACAGACAGACAGACAGACAAACAAGCAGACAGACAGATAAATAGATAGATCACCGCTAGGGCCTGGGTGAAGCCGGGCCGGGTAAGCTAGTATATATATATATATATATATATATATATATATATATATATATATATATATATATATATATATATATATATATATATATACAGACCTACAAGCACTTGGAATCAACGACTGGCAAGAGAAGGTCAACCAGAGAGACGAATGGAGACGGATTGTATCTGCAGCAAAGAACCTCAATGGCTCGGAACGCTGAAGAAGAAGAAGATTAAAAATAAATAATAAATTAAATAATTTAATAAAATCTAGTACGGGGGGGGGGGGGGAGGGAGGGGGGGGGGTAGCTGCGTGGTCTCGAGGTATGGTGTCCGCCTCGAGTGCTAGAGGTCCCGGGTTCAAGCGCCGGTAAGGACCGGGATCCTTTCACGTGGACTTCTAGTAACAAAATTTCCCCTGGTCTCTGGGTAGTGATATCGGACGCCCGTATGTATTGTTGCGCACGTAAAAAATCCCTTGGCAGTTGGAAATCGAAAAAGAGTAGCCTAACGGCGCTGCCCGGGCAAAATTTCGAGTGAAAAATCTACCCAAAAGTATTTCAGGATCCTCGCCGGTGCTACGGAGTTCGTGCATTGAGCTGAGTTTCTCCAAACTCAGGTTTGAATTATGAGGAGAACGGAGCATTTATGGGTTACACCCGTGTGCCGTGATGTTGATCCGTCGACTAAACTAAACTAAAACTAAACTAAAATCGAGTACAGCTACAGAAGTGTTAATATCAGCTTAAAATTGTAGAAGTGTTAATATCAGCTTTGTAGAAGTAGCAATGGCACCTTACAGATTTTAGATGTATAACACCTTGATGATTGTAGAAGTGTTAATAACACCTTAATGATTGTAGAAGTGGTATAACACCTACAGATTGTAGAAGTGGTAATAACATCTTAAAGATCGTAGAAGTGTTAATGTCAGCTTACAGATTGTAGGGGTGTTAATAACCACTTAAAGATTGTAGACGTTTTAATAACACCTTAAAGATTGTAGAAGTGTTAATAATACCTTAAAGATTGCAGAAATGTTAATATCAGCATGAAGATTGTTCAAGTGTTAATATCAACTTAAAGATTGTAGACGTGTTAATATCAGCTTAAAGATTGTAGTAGTATTAATATAAGCTTAAACATTGTGGAAGTGTTAATATACACTTAAAGATTGAAGAAGTGTTATTATCAATTATAAGCTTGACCAAGTGTTAATAACAGCTTAAATATTGTAGAAGTGTTAATATCAGCTTAAGAATGATAAACATGTTAATATCAGTTTAAAGATTGTAGAAGTTTTACTAACACTGTAAAGATTGTAGAAGTGCTAATATCACATTGAAGATTGTAAATTTAGTTAATGACATTTTCTACAATAAATCAGGAATAACTAATTACAATCTCGGAACAGTCATAACATCTGATGGGACGTGCCTTGAAAGGATTAGAACAAGAATCACTATGATAAAGGAGTATTTTGCAAGATGAAAAACATACTGACCAATAACAAGATGTCAACTGCAAGGAGAAAAATAGTGTTGAAGTGCTACATAGAACCTGTAATTTTGAATGGATGGGAAATGTGGACAATGAGCAGACAAGCTGAACATCATCTAATGGTAGTGGAAATGTGGTCTCTGAGGAAAATGCAAAGAATACAATGGACAGACATAAAAAACAACGAGCAATTCTATAGGACACAAATGAAAATCGTAAACTGATTAGAGAAATTAGACGTAGACAGTCAAAATTGTTTGGACACGTTATGAAAAGAAACCAACTGGAGAACTTGGTGATGAGAAAACACATTCAGAAATGCTAAGCCTGAACATCAACAAAAATGGCCTGACCATCAAAAGAAAAGGCATGAACATCAACAACAAAATGCAACAATTGTTGATGTGTAGAGAAAATAATGGCGGCATCAGTGACCCAGAGACTCACAATCCCGCATACCGGGTTGAAGTCAGCCACAGGTGATTTGGAAGTAGATTATCTTGCCTTGATTTTCGCAATAGTATGAGCATCGGTCGTTTAGACAGCAATGACAAACTAAACAAAGACCAAAGGCTTGTGAACGCGGTTCGTGAGCCGGGTACCAGGCGTTCGAAGCTCAGCTGCGACCGATTTGTGCAGCAGACCGTGTCGTGATGTGTTATAACGTGCTGGTATGGGAGCCGGTCGTTCAGAAAGCAATGGCAAACTACTGAACGTAACACTTGCCTAGTACATCAACAGCAGCTGAAAAATGCTGGTGTTGACTGCAACGTCCCGTAAGGGATACGCAACAAATGACAAACTGCTAAACGTAAAATTACACAGGAAATAACATAACCATACATGCGGTGTTCAACCGCACACGTATCAAGTTCACAACAAGTGAGTAAATTATATATACATGGTGTTTGTAAAGTCTCACTACACTTTGTATGTAGAACAAATTTGAAAAATGAAGTACATGATGTCATCAAAAATTTTGCTCCACAGTCCATCGTGAAGCCATATGCAGTGAATGGCTGGAATTCTTTGCACTACAAACAGAATGGTGTTATCAACCTAAGAAAGAATTATTATTATTTTTTTTTTCAAATTTGTTCTACATACAAAGTGTAGTGAGATTTTACAAACACCATGCATATATTGTATAAGCTCCATATTGGTGATTCTGTCATACCATTTTAGTACCAACATTCTGCACAGGCAGCACTTAAATAATGTTTACAGTTTATTAGTAAATGTTGTAGTCATGATGTTACTTCTTTTCAAACAAAAGCGGTTATGTTCTAACACTGCTCAATAGATCCAGCTGAAATCACTGACAGACCAACTAAGCGGGACCGTCCCACATTTGGTGAGGTAAGAGACAACAGTGAAGGAATAGATAAATAACCCTTAGTTTATGCCAGATTGATGATGTATTTACAGTTATATTTCCAACATCTAATCCTGTTATACAGGTCTCCCTGGTCTAGGGGTTACACGACTTTCTCCGTAATCTCGTATCCTCTCGTATACTCTCGTGAGTAACATGTTGTGCGCGAGAACCGGTAGCGGTTCTCTCCGAGTCGGTAACTTACGGGGTATGTGAGCAGGTCGCTAAGAAAGCAATGGCAAACTCCATCCATCCATCATGTGCCATGCCGATAAGCGTGGGCGGTCATGTTCTGCCATCTCACTCGATCACCAGAGTCGTGGATTAGCTCCGTGTTCCTGTCTCGACCATGCCACGTGGCCAAGCCATCCAGGTATTTACTTCTCGGTCTTCCCCTTGGTCTCGTCCCTTCGATATTGCCAGTCGTCACCAAATTCTCCAATTCATTTCTTCTCATAACATGCCCAAAAAATGTTGACTGTCTACGTCTAATATCTCTAATCAGGTTACGATCTTCGTTTGTTTCTTGAAGGACTTGTTCATTGGTTGTTCTGTCTGTCCATAGTATTTTTTGCATGGCAAACTACTGAGCGTAATCTTGCCAAGAAATCAACAATCAGCTGAAAGATGCTAATGTTGACAGCGATGTCCTGTAAAGGATATGCGGAAAAAAAATCCTGTTATATACATTTAATGGTTACGTGTACACCATTTACATTTGCACCAGTTATGTTTATAGATGTTACATTTAAACTACTGTACCTATATTTATACTGGCTACATTTACACTGCTTACATTTACAATGGCTATATTTACACTGCTTACATTTACAATGGCTACATATACACGGCTTTCATTTAAAATGGCTACATTTACACTGTTTGATTGATTGATTTAAGAACCGACATCACAGCATTCGGTGCATTCCTATAAGCGCTCCGTCCCCATCCCCAGCAGCCAGCGAAGAGTTCCAACACCTGTAGTACCAGTAGCAATCTGATTATATGTCCGTCTCGCCTTTCCCCTGAGCGTCGAGCGTCTGCCAGATCCTATCGTCACTCCTCACTGTCTCATTCTTGCCAGACCATGTTGATCCATTTGCCCCTCCGAGGTGTGCACGTGCTCCCACAAAGCCGCAACCACGTCTGCCTTGTCATGCATCAATACTCCACCAAGTTTTGCAGAGCCAGCTAATCTGTCCGCCTGTTCATTCTCCAGAAAACCGGCATGTCCCGGAGAAAAGATCCAGGCGATGCTTACCACCCGTGACCTCCGAAGCGAAGCAAGCCACTCTGTCCGAAGCATACAAGAGTACACCATGTACACTGGTTACATTTACACAGCCGCATTTATTGTAGTTGCACGCGAGCTGACTGTATTTACAAAGCTACATTGACTGTGACTGATTGCGCACTGGCTACATTTACAAAGCTATGTTTACTTTGGTTGTACTCACACTGACTATATTTACAAAGCTACATGTACTGTGATTGTACTCACATTTACTATATTTACAAAGCTACATGCACTGTGTTTGTACTCACACTGACTATATTTACAAATTTATATATATATATATATATATATATATATATATATATATATACATAATCATAAACTATTTAACGTTCCTACAGGTGTATCAGGATGACGCCTACAGGTCCACACGTAGATGCAGACTTCCTCAAGTGTCAAGTACAGTCTGCATTCTTGCCTGAACTAACCCACCACAAGCGGTTTCATTATTCCCATTGGATAGAAGTTCAAGACTTTGTGGGGAGGTAATTTAATTGTCACCCTTGTGTGACCGGAATCTCCAAAGCGAAAAAAAAAACCTTTTTGGCTAAGATCAAAGTGTAATATCTGTCCACAGTACAGAGGCGGTCATCCAAAATGCTAACTCGAATTACCAAATCACTGTTCACTAACACTAGGAAACAGGCGTTGGTGGACCACTATAGGCCGAAAGGCACATAGTGGGACTACGCGGTCTTAAAAAAATACAGAAAAAAAAGAAAAAGAAATTAACTAATTAAATGTAAATTTATTTAAAAAAAAAAAGGGGGGGGGGTGGGGGGGGGGGGGGGGGGGGAGAGAACGAACGAAGGAATGAACTTTATTTTTGTTTGTTCGTAAAGTTCAGGAAGTAAAGAACTGTAACACTGTAAAACTCCTGTGTATGTCGTAAAAACGACTAGAGAGGGTTGGTCTGGGACTGGCTATTTCCCACCATATAGAACATATTTGCCAATATAAACAATGAATTGGCCAGTAAAGGGTTTGGCAGGCAGGGCTGTAAGACTCTGCTCCACTAGGATCCCCAAGGACAAAAGAAGAAAGGAAGAAGCAAAAGTGATGAGCTTATTCTAATCAAAGAAACAGGTAACACCAACATGTGATACTAAAATAGAAACGACAATGCTTACACTAGTGGGCTTCAAACGAAAATATGAAAAGTGTGATGGAAATTACAGCATTCATGCCATTGTCTTCTAACCTATCAATATTGTTGTTAAGGATATGAAGAGTGGCATCACGGTGCAGACGAACATGGCTACATCATAAGAACAGTTTAAAGATGGCTGCCCTACTTTTGACATGCACAAAAGAGGAGTAGCGTTCTGTTATATGTTTTTTTTTTATCAGTGAAGGTGTGAAACCCATATAAATTCATAGGCGAATGAAGGTCCAGTATGGTGATGCATATCCTGTCAGTCCAGCAAGTGTATGAGCGGAGTAGGAAGTTTCAAAACATTTCGGTCCGATGAAGAGCTGCAGTAGTTGTTGCATGAGTGGTGTTACACAAGCGAATAAGAGCATTTTGTTTCTACAGTAATCCAAGCACACTATCGGCTCTGGAGACCTTACATTGAAAGCAGTGGTGACTACAGCGAAAAATGATACATTTGTTGTGTACGTTTTCAGAATATATTCACACACACACGCACACATACGCAAAACGTAGTTTATGTAATATTGTACGGAGGTCAGCATGGACGAATGGATAAGAGCACTAGCCCTTCAACTTCCGTTGTGACGATGCCGAGGTTCAACCCCTACACTGGTCAGTTGGATTAAATTGTTGACTTATCGTCTTTGACTTGGAGACGTAAATTACAAGTACCTCAGAAGACGGAGTGTGTTCGAATGATGGTGAGGGACTCTAGTAATAAGAAAAGTTAGTCCACAAACAAAACTCAGTCCATAGTGAACCATGCTCGAATTCAAAGCTATCAAACGAAGAAAAAGTAATACGTCACTGGCACTGAATTCAGAAATAAAAGTGCTGA